>LPNX010479276.1:744108-760275 GCA_001517045.1 Pseudotsuga menziesii | reverse complement strand
TTAAAATGTAACATATTGTATAAATTATGAGCACATACTACAAGACAAAATTTTGGAACTGAAAGGTTGAGGAAGCCCAAAGGTCATCGAGGGGCAGCCTAAAGGTTTTTTTTTTGGGTATAAATATAAGAGAGTTTAGATGTAGGGAGGACTTCTTTTGCAGGCCATTTGTGAGAGTATATTGTAAGAAGAACTACTTCCTTTTACAATAAATAATTACAAGTTTCTGCTAGAGAAAGTTTGGTGGAATGTTTCAAATGCTTTGCTATGGATTAGTTGAATGTGAACTATTTTGTTTTCAGCTTATGTCCATTAATTGTGAGATCCTTCTAACTCATTGAATCTCTGTTCATGTTATGAATGCACTCTAGTTTATTCTGTGAAATTTCCACTATGATTAATGAAGGTTGTCATAAACAATAAGCTATCTTGTTGTTCATATTTCTATTAATGTTCATGTGTTTTGAAATAAGTAATAGCTATCTGTAATTTTCCTTAATGCATGCGCAGAAATACATTACTCATTGATAACTGATAATTTTGCTCCCTAGGGATAGGTTAGTTAGTTAAATTTAGTTTTTTGTTGTGTGTGATTTAGATACGAGAGAGTTAAGACAAGAGGTAAGAACCTGCGCATCACATTGTGACACTGCTTGTTATCTCTATCAATCTGCATTTTTAGAAGGCACTTGCACATGATAACTTAAACACGAAAAACTAAAAATATACGCGGTGGACCGGGCCATAACCAGTAAAACCTTTTAATTTGTTACTTGACCAATGGTAGCCGGACCGTAAACCGGACAGATTCCCCATACCAAACAGTAACGGGCTATTTGGGAACGTTTATTGGGGAGAATCCCTAACTATTGTTACCTGCAATTTTCTAGGCCTCAACGGTTTTTGGCACTAGAAGGAGGGATGCCAGTGCATGGCTGGCCGAGGAAACCTATTTCCTCAAAATTACTCCACTGGTGATAGTTTCGAAAGCATTTTGTTTCACATTACAAATCCTGAAGATAGAGGATATCTTTATCCTGTAGATAACAAAGTGGTTGATGATTTAAGAATAATTACTAGGGCATATGCAAAAAAGATTGGAGGATTACCTATCATTTCTGTCTTACCTAGAAGAGAGTATCAGAATAAAGATCGCCCTAAATTAGAAGACTCGGTGTTGGTAGAATATCTTGAAGAACTGGCAGAAGTAGCCTTACAAGAAGTTGACCAACCTTTGAATCAATTGGACCTAGATTCACCTTACTGTTCACCTTGTCGGACCCTTGTTCAGTCACCACCTCATTCTCCACTCAGAATCATGGCTCATGTAAATGCAAACCAACCACCTCCATCGCCTGCTTAGAGAGCTAGGTCACCTTTAAAATTGACACCTCCCTTGCATGATTTGCCTCAAGATTTTGACAAGAAGTTACCCAAGTTTTAACCAGGTGAAGGAGTTTTAGTAGATGATCATTTACAAAGTTTTTACCTGGCTATAGAATGATTACGAGCTGGGGAGGATGAAGATGTAGTGTGTAGATTGTTTTCCCACACTCTAAAGGAAAAGAAGCCTCATGGCATTTTTCACTTCCTGCAAATCGAATCAAATATTGGAACACATTTGAGAGAATGTTTAGAAGTAAATATGCAGTTTAGAAAACTCATGCAGCCTTGAGGAAGGGGTTATGTGCTCTAAAGAAAGAAAGAAAAGAAAAAGTACATGATTTTACTCAAAGATTTGCTGCTTACCTAAACAATTTTACTGCATTAAATAAGCCATCTGAAAATGCTCTGATAGAATACTATACCTCAGCCCTTGGGCCTGATCTAGCCATGTTTTCCAAGAGATCAGTGAGACCTACATTAGTAGAAACTTATGAAGAAGCTGAGAAAGTGGAGTTTGAGATGGAAATCATAGAAAATTATCTTGAGCAGTCGGGAGAAAAGACTTTTGGAAGAAAAAAACCTTTATTACTGACTAAGTCTAAGGATGAGTGGTCACAGGATTTCGAAGGGATGTTGAAGATGATGAAAAAGTTATCCAGCAGAGTGATAGATTTAGAGAGGGAAAGAGAGGCTCACAAATCATATAAGCCTTATTATAAGGAAATGGAAGACAACAGTCAACCTAAGCCTCCTCCACATAGTCCTGCAGCAATGAATTTAACTGATGTAGGCATGGATAATTTTTGCACTTTTCTTCAGCAACCTCATTCTGAGAAGAATTACCCCCAATGGATAAATTCTATGAAATTGGTAATGAATCAATTATTGGATTCCAAACTTATAGAAACTCGTAAAGAGGACAAAAAATATAATCAATCTATAGAAAAACAAGGGGAGGATACTTTGCTTTTATGGGAACGTGTCTCAATGTTTAATGCAGAAGAGGAAGATTCTCTGAAACAAGAGGAAACATCAGAAACCAATGTGACAACAAGCATTAAGAGCTTGTTAAAACAAGACAATTCAATACTTCTGAAGATCAAGAAACTTCAAGAAAATATGAAGAAAATACAGAAGAACACTACAACTGATAAAATACCCAAATTTACCATTTCAAGTCAAAATCCTAAGAAAATTAACATGCCTGTTAATCCTGTTGAAGATAAGATTGATAATGTCAAGAAGAATCTCAAAGAACCTGAGATGGGGTATGATATTTTGGAAGACATTAAAAAGGCTAAGGAAAATATCTCATTGTTTGAAATGTGTAATGTACCTCAACAGAAAGAGAAATTGTTAAAAGCACTTGAAGTACCAGAAGAAGAGCTTCCCACTGACAACCAACCTGAAGAAGAAATTGGTGAAGCAAGTGTGGGAGGTAAGTCTAAGTATAAAACCCCAGCATTTCTCCTAACTTTTGAGATTTTCAACTATAATGTGCATAGTTGTTTGGTAGACTTAGGAGCATCGGTCTATGTTATGCCACTTTTAGTCTGCAAGAAGATCAATGGACAACCTAAACCATCTACTTGGAAGGTTCTTCAATTAGACATGATAGCTGTGAAAGTAATAGGAGAAATGGAAGATGTTCTAATTCGCTTATATGCAAATGAGAAGGTATGTCAGTACATTGATATTGTAGTAGCATACATACCTGATGTTTATGGACTTGTTTTGAGTCAAGATCGGTTGGCAAGGCTAGATGGATACTTCGCATCAGATTGGTCACATCTGTGGTTGCCTCATAAGGGAAGTCCCAATCAGATAAAAATATTAAGAGAGCCTCAGATGAAGTACAATGTTACTCAGTTGGAGGGAAAAAATGAACCAGTGAATTCTGTGTTGGGAAATTACTTCATTGAATTAGAATCGGAAAATTACCAAGCTGAAGAAGCCAGCAGTACACCAGACACCTAGCCCAATCTCCTTCGATTTCACGGGCTGATGAGATTGAATGTAAAATCGTAGATTTAGTTTCAGATGTAGTTTTTAATTCAAGTTTAGTAGAACTAGATAATGGGTAGGCCTTTTCAAATTGCAGCCAATCTTAGCCCCTCAACTCACAAGTTGCAAGATTTACAGGGGTGGGAAGAGAACTTACCAGTTAATGGTTTAGTTCTCAAACTTTATTTTTCTTTATTTTTATTTCTTGGTTATCCTGTACATAAATAAACTGATTGCTTTGTTTTGTTTTGATTTGTTTATTTTGTTTTATTAGGGTTTAATTGATTTTAATGAAGAAGCACAACTTTTGGTTGCATGGAGTTCATCAGAATTCTAGATTAATTAAAATACTTGATTATAAGACTATGTACTATTGATTTATCTTCTTCTAGTTTACCATTTTTCCTAAATGGCTATGAACACATTGAAGTCCTACTTAATCCTTGTAAAATAAATCAGGATCAAAAGGTCTAGAATACTAGTTCGAGGCTCCATCCATCTCACATTTAAAAATGTCTTAGGGGGTGACAGCAAATACCCATAGAGAGGAAGCAAGGTAACAGTATATTATATTTAAATGATCCCATGCCAAGAATTGAGAGCCAAAAGGAAAATAAGAGTCAAAATCTCCTAAGAAAGCAATATGTATCAAAACAAAGTACTGAACCATATGAGTACAAGATTTCCAAAGTTCTTCTCCATCTGTGAGCTGAAAAATCAATACATCTCTCACACAAAAGGACACTATGGATAGAGGATCCTGAATTAAAAAGTTCAAAAAGAAGGCAAAGAGGAGGACTCAAAAGAAAGGAAAAAAAGTCCAAAAGAACTAACGTGCAAAATGGCATGGGAATGAGGAACAAACAAATATTTATGTTTACCATATGTTACAATCTTGTGGTGTCCAAGATGGGAGCTACCTGAAGACAGAGGTAAAAAATGAAACTCATATCCCTGGCCTCAAAAGAGTTATGTAGACTTTGAAATCTTGGTTTCTATTTTCCCTAAATTGGACTATCATCAATGATTAAAAGTACATACATATGCCATTTGGGAAATCTAGACATCTAGAAGAATTCAACATGTTGGTATTTATTATCAAAACAGTCTTTTGATCAAGGAAGATATTGTCCAGAGATCTGTGTTCACCAGGTACTCACCAATTATTGCAGCTACAACCTTTTTTCCCAAATTTTTCAAATTTTGGACCCTCCTTTTGATTTTATCTTTCTTGGGATTGTTTGGTTTCTTGAAACCTGTCTTTCATCTGCTATAAATTTTGATCTTTTGAAGTCAGAAGTAAGGCCAATTGTTTCAAGATTTGAATAATCTAGCACTGTCGTTGTCTAGCCAATGCATAAAGACTGTGGAGTTTTTGTTTTATTGTTTGGAGCTTAAGATATGATTTTTGATGATTTTATTTATCACTGTTGGAGGTTGGATGATGAGTTGACTGTTTGTTTCCACTTTGTCATAGGTTGAATGAACTAATATTTCCATCACCCAGCCGAAAATCCTTTCGTTTTATTTGAACACTTAACGTTTTTTTTTAATTTTTCGCTGTCGAAAGTCGGTTGAAGAATGAATCGGGGCATTAGTCTTCTATGTCACTGCCATTTCAAAGGGAATATAGTGAACATCCTGACGGATATTTATTTTTCTCACCGAACCCGTGGCTTTTATTTTTTTGGTTTTATTGATCAAACTTTTTGATTGTCAATGATTTTGTTTTTCTCTATCGAAACATTTTTTGACTTTGATTAGAGGGTTTGTCCTTTGCATTGTCGACACTGCGGAGACGTTCAGGTTTAAATTTCTGACCCTTAGCAGTTAGAGCTTTCGATCGTTGATGGGTTGTATTTTGTCACGGAACCATAGTTGTTTGTAAGTCCGCCATTGCAGCTGTCGATTAGACTATATGCCCGACGTTTAGTGTTTTCAACTGCCAACACATTAGTGATTAGTGGTTTCGATCTCCGATGCAAAACCATCACAACATTAGTTGTTTGAATCACTGACACTACGGTAGTGTTGAGGTCTAAATTGTCAACACATAATGCTTAGAGCTTCTGATTGCCGACGGTTTTATGATCCGCGAAACCCGTAGTTGGTTTATTCCCTGTCGTTGTGGCTACCTATGGAACTATCCACCTGAAGAGTATTTTTTTCCTCGTCGATGCTGTAGTGGTTAACGTTTATGATCGTCGATACAATCACAGTGATAATAGTCATTGGAATCACTTGCACTGTGGAGATGTTAAGGTTTAAAGCTCCGATACTTAACATTAAGAGTCTTCGATGCCGACCGGTTTTATGATCTGCGGAACCCGCAGTATGTTTGTCGCCCACCATTGCAACTGTCTAGTGAACTATCCACCTGATGGCTAGTGCTTCTTCCCATCGATAGAGTTTTTTTTCCCGTCGATGAAGGGTTTTCCCGTCGACTACACTGCGACCTCATTGCTTGGGTTTTATTGTTATCCGAAACCATGGTTTTCTCGGTTAGGGTTTTCCACGATGAGGAGCATAGTACAGAGTCTAGTGTTTTGGAGATTAGAAATAGTGGCAATGTGGTTCATGCTTTTATCAGAGGAGTTCGAGTTTATTTCAGATGTGACCCGTATTAAGATAAGGAATATTTTCTATCAGGATTGTGATTTTGGTTACAGATAGTGAATTTAGAGGGTTTTAAGCACAACTTGCAGGATTTTCTTTACCTTGTCATTTTTCTTTTCATGAATTAATATTGTGTATAGTTTATTTTACAGAATGCATATGGAGGAGGTAAATAGACTGATACAGTTTTTTGTTATTTTGGCAAACTCAATGGTCTAAGGACATGCTATGTTTATGACAGGGTGATTGCTGTAAAGAAGATATGTCTAAAAGACAAAAGTAGAAGAGGTAGAGAATTGGTTGAAGAATGAGGAAGAATAAAGAAAGAGAGCTACAGAGGAGGCAACAAGGAAGGAAGAGAAAGATAAATGAAGAAGCAGAGATGAAGAAAAGAGAAGAAGAAATTGAGGGTCTAAGATTAATAGGATCTCAAAAATACCAATAGATTACTGAGCAGATCGATAGCAGTAGAGGCCTAGGCTTGGAAAACGTTCATCAGCGACCAAGCTGGTCCCTCTTCATAAAGTGATCTTAAATTTTAATTTAAAATGTAACATATTGTATAAATTATGAGCACATACTACAAGACAAAATTTTGGAACTGAAAGGTTGAGGAAGCCCAAAGGTTTTGTTTTGTTTTTGTATAAATATAGGAGAGTTTAGATGTAGGGATGACTTCTTTCGCAGGCCATTTGTGAGAGTATATTGTAAGAAGAACTAATTCCTTTTACAATAAAGAATTACAAGTTTCTGCTGGAGAAAGTTTGGTGGAATGTTTCAAATGCTTTGCTATGGATTAGTTGAATGTGAACTATTTCATTTTCAGCTTATGTCCATTAACTGTGAGATCATTCTAACTCATTGAATCTCTATTCATGTTATGAATGCACTCTAGTTTATTCTGTGAAATTTCCACTGTGAGTAATGAAGGTTGTCATAAACAATAAGCTATCTTGTTGTTCATATTTCTATTAATGTTCATGTGTTTTGAAATAAGTAACAGCTATCTGTAATTTTTCTTAATGCATGCGCAGAAATACATTACTCATTGATAACTAATATCTTTGCTCCCTAGGGATAGTTTAGTTAGTTAAATTTAGTTTCTTGCTCTGTGTGATTTAGATGCAAGAGATTTAAGATGAGAGGTAATAACCTGCACATCACATTGTGACCCTCCTCATTATCTCTATCAATCTGCATTTTTAGATAGGCACTTGCACATCATAACTTAAACACAAAAAACTAAAAAATATACACAGTGGACCGGGCTGTAACCGGTAAAACCTTTTAATTTGTTACTTGACCTATGGTAGCTGGACCGTAAACTAGACAGATTCTCCATACCAAACAATAGTGGGCTATTTGGGAACGTTTATTGGGGAGAATCCCTAACTGTTGTTACTTGCTATTTTCCAGGCCTCAACAGAACCAAAAACATCACGGGATCCAAAATTGACAACGATGAATGGGGATAACATCCATGTGACCAAAATCGACTTCACGGAATGTTCTTGGCTCCATGTGGGTAAGAAAATGGCTCAACAGCTACTCATAAATTTGTGGTCTCCTTCCCAATTCATTGTGCATTCCGAAAAATGATTTCCAACTTGGAAAAAATGGGGAAATGCGGAAACTTTTGGGGGGAGGAAACCCAACCAATGATCATTATCAAAAATGAATTTCCCAGCTCGGGGAAAATGGATCCGAATGCAAACATGTGCCTGGGAAAATGAATAAAAATGGCTGAGGAAAATAGAACTCCCGCGTGAGGACAAATAAATTGCATGAGTGCATGAGGAAAATCTCCTATGCGTGAGTGGTATGTGGCTGCTCTCCTCCACGTGAGGGATAATGGGTGAGAACTCTCCCCTTGGGAATGCATGTGGTCAAATACTGACAGCCCTACCAGAAATGACGGCTACCCACACCTCCCAAGCCCCAAGGAAATAACTTCCCAACTATGTCCTTGGAGAATTAAGTGGGTGGTTGAATAAGACAAGAAAGGTGGTTGGTAGCTGATGGGTTCTCCTTTTGACACTTGGATTCTCCCCATTGGATCAAGGTTAAATATGCCCCCCCTTTATCCTTAGGAAATCATGCCCCCATCTCTTTAATGTTGCATTGACATAGATAGTTGTGGGTATTTTATTAATTGGATATTTACATGATGTAGAAATTATATTGTGCCATCAACTAGCATGATAACCATCAACATCGATTTTAATTGCCGAAACGTAGAACACTAAATCCATGGTGGGGCCTTTTCCTTGAGCTCCACACCATGATTTATTAACTCTATTTACATCATTTACAATTTAGTGCAATTGGGGATGAAACCGGGGTATTACATTTCTATTGTAATAACTTTGTACATAAAGTTGTAGATTGTAGAGCCTATAAAATAAGCAATCAAAGATATAACTTAAAAAAATATGGTTAGCAACAATATGAGAAATGGAATTATAACTCTTTTTCTCCTTTAGAGAGTCTCAATGATTAAAACAATGATAGAAAAATTTCAAGAATAAATACTCCAAAACAACAAAAAGTATGGAAAGGAAAACAAACAGAAAGCAAGAATCCAAAATGAAAAATAGTCTTATGTGCCAAAGAAGAGGAAGATAAATGGTATGTTGATAGTGGATGTTCAAAACACATGCCAGGAAATATAAATAAGTTTCTCAAGATGAAAAAGAAAGGAGGAAATGTTATTTTTGGAGATAATCAATATGCCAAAATACTTGGAAAAGGTATTGTCAGTTTAGGGAACAAAAATACTAAGGTAGAAAATGTACTACTAGTTGAAAATATGAAGAATAATTTAGTCAGTGCAATTCAAACGTGTGCTCAAGGACATATTCTAACCTTTGATTCCCATAAGTGTGAAATCAGAAAAGTGATTCAAGGAAGTTAGCTGGTATTGCAACAAGGACACCAAGCAATGTTTATACCCTGAATATAAGAGAAGAAAATTGTTATATGAGTCGAATTGATGAGAGTTGCTTGTGGCATAAAATACTGATACACATGAACTTTGATAATTTAAAATAAAACTGAGCAAAAAATAAGTTGTAAGAGACTTACCCAAAATTTCAAAACCTCCAAATAATGTTTGTAGGCACTGTCAACATGGGTAGCGAACAAAGGTTAGTTTTAAAACTAAGGAGCACTTCACTCAAAACCACTAGAATTAATCCTCACCGATCTATGAGTCCAACAAGGAATAAGAGTATACAAGGATATTACTACTTCATGTTATTAATTGATGACTTCACAAGGATGACCTGGGTAATCTTTCTCAAAGAAAAATCTGAAGCATTTGTAAAATCATCAAAGCACATGTTGAAAATGATACTGAACTAAAAATCAGAAGTCTAAGATTATAAAATGGAGGGGCATTCACCTCAAATTATTTTAATACCTTATGTGGATATAATGGGATCAAAAGACATTTTTCATCCCCAAGGACTCCTCAACAAAATGGTGTTGCAAAAAGAAAAAATAGAACTGTTCATGAGGCAACTAGAACCATGTTGAATGAAGCCAAAATTTCAGATATTTACTGGAGAGAAGCAACATACAAAGTTGTATATAGAATAAACATATCAAAAATCAGAGTTAACCATGATAAAACACCATATGATTTATGGTTTGGTAGGGTAACTTCTGTTAAGCATTTTAAGTATTTGGAAGGATGTGTTATATAAGAAGATATGATGATAATCTAGGAAACTTTGACTCCATATATGATGAAGGCATATTCCTCGGTTACTCATCCAACAAAAATGCATACATGTGCTAAAATATGAATCTAAATAAAATTGTGGAAAGTACTAATGTAAAAGTGGATGACTTGAAATGGAACAACACTCAAACTAGCCCAAGATAAATTAAAGACTTAACAAAGAAGATGATGAAGAAGTTACAAGGGAAGAGCTGCACAATGAAGAATAATACAAGGAAGAAGAGAAAGAAGAGAAAGAAGAAGAATAACTCATTCAAGAATAAATTGAAGAATAAGGAAAGGCATAAAAGATCCATCACGAAGAACACAACTAAAACATCTAGAGAATCTAATAATTTGTGACAAAGATGTTGGAACTCAAACTAGAAGAAAATTAAGAATGGACTCAGAACAAGCCTAATTTCAATGGTAGAACCGAAGACTTTTGAAGAAACCAACAAAAATTATGATTGGATTAAGGCTATGAATGAAGAGTTGGATCGAATTGAGAAGAACCAAACTTCGGAACTTGTCCCGAGACCTAAAGGAAAGAATGTTGTAGGGACCAAATGGGTCTTCAAGAACAAGTTAAATGAATATGTTCAAGTGATAAGAAATGAATCAAGGCTAATATGCAAGGGATATTCTCAAATTGAAGGTATTGGCTATGAAGATAAATTTTCCCCTGTAGCAAGGATTGAAGCAATGAGAATGTAATTGGAATTTGCACACTACAAATATTTCAAAGTATATCAAATGGATGCCAAGTTGGAATTTATGAATGGGAATATTGAAGGGGAAGTATATATTGAACAACCTAAAGGTTTTCTCTTATAAGAGAATAGAGACTATGTTTACAAACTGAAAAAGGAAATCTATTCCCTCAAACAAGCTCCAAGGGCATGGTTTTCAAGGATTGACAACTACTTAAAGCAGCAAGGATATAGTAGAGGGTCCACTGATACTAATCTCTAAATAAAGTTTGAAAATAAGAACATGATCATTGTTGTTATATATGTGGATGATATCATATTTGAAAGTTATTTATATATTCCGAGTGTAAATTTTTCCTCGAAAATGAATAAGGAGTTTGAAATTTCAATGTTGGGTGAATTGACATTTTTCTTGGGATAACAAGCTTCTCAATCATATAAAGGTATCTTTATTTATCAAACCAAGTACATTGAATATATTCTAAATAAGTTTAATATGGAATATTGCAAACCTATTAGTAATCATATGCTCACTAGTTGTAATTGGAGCAAAGATGATAAGTATTTGGAAGTGGATCATACCATTTACAAATATATTATAGGTATCCTATTGTATGTGACAGCTACAAGACCAAATGTAATGCAGGTTGTAGGATTTCTTTCTAGATTCCAATCATCCCCTAAAGAAACAAATGTGGCAGTAGTAAAACTAATTCTTAGATATATGAAAGGTACTATAAAGTATGGTTTATGGTATTAAAAAATTCATGACTTCACGCAAAGCACATTTACTTATGCAGACTGGGAAGGAAGTATTGATGACAAGAAGAGCACCAATGGATCATCATTCTACCTATGAGATTGTTTGGTTTCATGTCTAAGAAAAAATCAATTCTCCATTGCACTATCTACATCAAAAGCTAAGTACATTGTTATTGCATCATGTTGTACTCAAGTCACTTGGATGAAGCAGACATTGGAATACTTACTTGTGAAGTATGAGCACCCAAAAGCAATAAATTGTGACAATACTAGTGCCATAAACATATCCAAAAATCATGTTATGCACTACAAGACAAATCATATTCCAATTAAATATCATTTCATAAGAGATCAAGTGTCACAAAAAGTTTTCAAATTGGAATATGTTGATACTAAGGAGAAAATTGCAGAAATTTTCACTAAACAATTTCCTAGAGATACATTTTACTATCTTGGACAAAAAATGGGGGTTATCCCTCTTCATTAAGATCAATTGAAGATTGTAACCTTGTCACAAAAGAAAGAAAAAGTTGACAGTGGGAGGAACACTAATAGGGGGAGCTAATTTTTGGGGGGACCTTATGAACCTTTGTCATTGTTTTCAAAGGGGGGCATTCTTAAGATATTTCCATTAATGCCAAAGGGGGAGAATGTTGGATAGTGAGTTGGAATTGATGTCAACATAAATGATGAGTCACCCATTGATAAGAAGAGGAAAGGATTTGGGTCAACATGAGTGATTGTTGTGAAAAGTGAAGAGATTCTAATGCTGGAATATGTAGATTAGCTCATTAGTCAACAATGGTCAAATGAATGTAAAGCACACCTAATAGAATGGATTTGGAATTTAATGTTAATTTAGCATTAACAGTGAAGAGTTAGTTTGACCATGAAGCCTATGAATCCAAACACATGTTGACTAACTGTGACAAAATGAACCCTGTGACGAATTGAATTTCTCTATGCAATAAGAATTGAGTTAGCGAACAAATTGAATCCTCTATGCAATAAGAATTGAGTTAGTGAAGGGTTGCAAGGTTAGAGGAACATTAATTCAAAATAGGCGAAGTGATAAACATAGTGATATAGGAGCATGGATGGTCAAGATCATGAGACAAAGATCAATGGTTTAGAAGCATTCCATTATGTGAAGTTGCACAAATGTTTAACCAAGAACATCATGTGAAATTTGTATGAAAAGTAGTTTATCGCTCGTTTAAGTCCACCATAAATTTTAGAAGAACCAATCCAATGGACCGCTGGTATTTCATTGGTTAGAGAAGCATGAAGCTTAAGCTTTTAGATGTGAGGTGAAATTTTTGTGAGATTCAGTTGAGCACTAGTTGGAGTCCCTCATTGATTTGTTTGAGTAAGATCAGATGGCCATTACCTATTTCACTATGTTAAACTACACAAAGTTTAATGATTAAGAAAAAACATGAAATCATTAGCCTTAGCACTATTTGGAAATAATCCTTTGTATCGGTTTTTGGGAAAAGGGATAGCATAATCCCTTAACATCCATCCTATTCAATGAAGGTTTGACGATAGTGAATTTGGAGAATATTTTAATTTTAGTTAACCATGGAAAACAATTGTTATTGTTAAATTGAAAAAAATATTAAAATTTATAAATATTGGTATTGTTTACAGAAGTTTAAACCAAGAACGTGATGCAAAATTTGTATGAAAACTAGTTTACCGCTTGTTTAAGTCCACCGTCGATTTTGGAAGAACCAATCCAACGAACCACAAGTATTTCATTGGGTAGAGAAGCATGTGGCTTAATATTTCATATGTGATCCTTGATTTGTTTGAGTAATATCGAATGGCCATTACCTTTTTTTTTTCAGACGAAAAAAGCATTCCTTGCTATTCTATTGAATGAAAGGAACTGGGTACATCATCAAAATACAACAATCCAAAACATATGGAGCCAATACCAATCAGCAGTACATCAAAAAAAGATACCTCTCCCACATAACCTAACTATTAGATCCAGGGCATCATATAGAAGGAAAGGATCCTCTCATAAAATGCACAATAGGCCAATCAGTCAAGTATGTCCCTAAAGAAAATAAGAAGAACCCAGAAACAATATCCAAGTCAGGGATTGAATCACTCAAAATCCAGAGACATAGCTAATTAGCTTAACCAAAAATTTTATAGATAAAGAGTCAAGAGACAAGACTCTAAGAACCAGAGCAGTGCTCTCAAAATAGTTGGAGTGTAACCACCCCATAAACTTCATCCTCACATATTTCAGTGAGAGAAAGATGGCCTACAACCATAATAATCCCTTCCTTGAATAGTGTGTCTGCCCTCTTGTTATGTTCCCTAAAGACATGACTGAAATCCATAAAGGTGAACAAAGATATGAGTTTCCTTGTTTTTATGCACCAGCCCTCTAAGTTCACCATAGCAAGTGTGGATTCATCCCTTGCCCAGTTTATAATCATAGAGGAATCACCAAAGATATGTAAGTATGGCAACCCAATATCTTTGGCAATGTGTAATGATGCCCAGAGCGCCAATAGCTCGGCTCTAGTATTAGTGTTGTGCCCACAACCTAATTTTATATAGAGAGAATGATGATCATTTAACCAAATACAAACACTTGCTCCTCCTATAGAACATGTTGTAGCTCCATCAAAAAACACAATAAGAAATTTTTTTGCAGGAGGATGACCAATGAGTCTAACTTTGGACCTATTTACTTGTGGCACCTGATACGATGCAACATCTAACATGATCATATAAAAAATTATGGATATTATTGGTTCCTTATCTTAAAAAGTATAGCTATTCCTGGTCTTCCATAGATTCCATATAAAAAAGAAGGGAAGATACAAAAGCTTCCCACCCTTTGTAACCCGGCTGGACAGGTTTTCTAAAAGAGATGAATCAGGCCAAAGTAAATGGACATCAAACATACTTCCAAGCTGTGAATGACCTTTTTCACAAAGGAGCAGCCAACAAAAATGTGATCAACAGTTTCAGCCTCATTTTTACAGAGACAACATATGTTAGGGCCAAACCAACCCCTATTGTACAGGCTATCCCAAGTATTTATTTTCCTATTAACAGCCAGCCAAGTAAAGCACTTCAATTTATGTGGTATATTGAAGCCCCAAACCATCGGGAGAATACCATCTTTTATTAGAGGAAAATGCTCAGACACTATGATCTCGTAAGCTTTTTTGGTTGAGACCATTCAAGATTTTTTATTAAACATCCAGAGCAAGGAATCATCATGATTTCCAATTTTAATGCCACCATGTGATAATCCTTTGACAAAAGATGACCATTGTTCATCCCAAACACCTCCCAAGTTGAGGTCTATCATTGTGTACCAACAATTTAAACAATGAGTATGACCTTCCAGGTTCTGTGCCTGTGCCAGGTTAGAAATACCAAAGTCAGTAAGATATTCCCTAATTTCCTCTGGTAAATGATACAAAGAGTAAAGGCCAACAATCAGATCAACTCCTAGGAAAATGTTCAGACCATTTCCAACCTTCCAGCTAATTTGACAAGTAATCCAAGACAGTATCCTTATAAATCCATTCCAGAAATATGAAGTTCCATTGACAATGAACTTCTGAGATCTGATACAATCCTACAAAGGTTTGTTTTTGATGTACTTATATGTTATAATCCAGATCCAAATGCCATTCCCCTTAAGTAACAACCACATATTATTCATCTTAAGCGAGATCCCAAACCATTCCAAGTTCTTTATATCCCAACCACTACATTCAATTGGGGCTGAAACTGCTTCCTAACTATCCAAATGATATTTCTGATGCCCATCAGTGCTCCCCATAGGAAGGAAAAGATAGCTTTCCTCAGCATATTTAGAATAGATTTTGGACATTTGGCCAAGGAAAACCAATACACAACAAGTCCATTGAGAACTGATCTAATAAGAACAACTATGCCACCCAGATATAGTAACTGGTATGACTAGTTCTTAATCTTATTTTCAAACATTTCCACTATCCATATCTAGTCTAATGATCAATACCCCAAGGGTTTAAGGCAATATCCCAAGTATTTGAAACCAGTTTGGATAGATGCCATAATGTAGGGAAGGAGCTTAGCAATTTGGCTTCGAATATCTTCATCAACATCTTGATAAAGAAAGGAATACTTTTCTATGCTGACAGCCATACCCGTAGCTGAGCAAAATAGGTCTAGTGCATCTTTATATAATTTCCATTCATAGAAAGTAGCAATACCAAATAAAATGGCATCATCAACAAATAACAAGTGAGTAAGAGACATATCATGAGAGTACTGAAATCCGTTGATAAGACCTTTTTGCTGAGCATCCAATATAATCTTGCTGATACTTTCAATAATCAGGATGAAGAGTAAGGGGGATAAGGGACAACCTTGATGAATTCCTCTAGTGGCTAGGAAAAAATTAGATGGTGTTCCATTGACTAAGACTACAAAACAAGCATTAGTAACACAACCCATAATCCAATTTACACCAATTAGAGGTAGGCCAATATGGAGAAGCAAAAGTCTCATAAAAGTCCAATTAACCCTATCGAAGGCTTTGACCAAGTCAAGTTTTAACACCATCAAATTATAATTCTTGGTTTTAATAGAGTGCAGTATTTCCTGGGTTATGCCAACAGGTTCAGTAATTTTTCTATCCTTCAAAAAACCAAATTGTTGAGATGAAACAGTCTTGTTCAGTAAAGGCTTCAGACTGTTAGAATAATCAACCCATAGTATTTACCCACTTAGACATTAATTCATTTATTTTGTCTTATTTGCCTAGTCCATGAGTCCCACCATGTGCAAGTTGTCAATTGCCTATCCATAGAGGTCAAACTTGCCATTATTGACTCATGGAGCGCTTTGGAAAGTCTTGGGAATCAAATCTGCTTTATTCCTGGCCTCCTAGGCACCCTTCTACTTTTTCTGCTTTGTTGACTGCTTTTCCGT
>LPNX010479276.1:713213-743031 GCA_001517045.1 Pseudotsuga menziesii | reverse complement strand
TACAGCTCCATATTCAGTCTCCATTGTTGATAATTTGCATGATCAATTGTTAATTGCTGTGAGTGAAATTAATCTACTGCAGGCCTGAATTTCTACACAGACGAAGCATTGCAATCTTGGAGATAACCTTGTAAACAAGGTTGCATAATGAGATAGGGAGAAAATCAGAAAATGTAGAAGGATTTTCACACTTAGGAATCATAGTCAAGAAGGTTGAATTTAGTGCACCAGGAACTTTCCCTCTAGTTCTATCTTGTTCAGAAACCAAGACTAGTTCCTCCCCAATGATATCAAAAAGAGCCAAGAAGAATTCAAACGACCATCCATCTGGGCTAGGGATTTTATCTTTCTTGAAGCCCTTAAGAACATATTCCACTTCTTAAATAGTTATAGGCTCCAGGAATTGGTCTACATCCTATTTCTCAGTCAGAGTGGGGAATAGCCTAATCACCTTTAGTTGATCAGAAATGTTTGTAGTTCTATCATCCTCAAATAGTTCACTGAAATGTTGTTTCCCAATCTATTTTAGAGGTGCATCCTCTGAGACCATGTTACCATTCTTATAATTTAGGGACCAGATACCATTATAATTTCTTCTTGCAGATGCATAGGAGTGAAAAAACTTAGTATTTGCATCCCCTTCGTTTATCCAGAGCACTTTTCTCTTTAGTCTCAGTGTAGTGATCTCATGAGCCCAATATTTTACTTTCCTATCTTGTAGCATTTTAAGCCTATCTGAATTCACTGCAGACAGTAGACCAAAGTCCTTCTGTAAAATGTCAAAGATCTCATCATTTATATCTAATTTCAATTGTTTCCTTCCACCTTTTTTCTTCCTTTCCTAGCTTTTCACTGTACTCTTAAGTCTATTTAGTTTAAGAGAGAAAGAGTCCAAATTATTTAGAGGGCCCAAGGTCAGAGGAGCCTTCCAAGATGTAGTAACGAGAGGAGAGACTTCATCTTCCAAGATCCAATATGTGTTAAATTTGAAAGGATAACACTGGGTAGTAAGTCTCGAGCCCCATTTCAGATAGATAGGGTAATGATTAGAGACATCTAAAGGAGTAGCCCAAGATATATAGTAGGCCAGGCTGGGGAGGAGATAGTCAGATAATAAGAACTAATCAAGTCTTTTGCTAATTCTTGCATCCCCTAGACGACCATTCCTCCAAGTAGGTCCTAGGTAGTTCATTAAGATATCAAATAGATTGTTATTAGTAATAAGCTAGGTGAAGTAAGAATCCAAGGGGTCAAACCTTGCTTGAGTACCCCAAACTTCAGAAGAGGAGATAGTGAAATTTAGATCACCATCTAGGAGTAAATTGGGTAAGAATAACAAACCACCAGCCAAAATGTTATCCCAAAATATAGTTCTCTGGGCACAAGGCCCATAGCAGTTAATAATGGTAAGGGTTTTAGATATCCCCCTTATGTTAGCTCTGAGCACAATGCCAACAATTGAGGAAAAGGCCTTGCAGCGAACCAAGAGAGGGTTCCACCCTACAATGAGACCACTAGAAATTCCTATAGCATCTAATGCACAGAACTCCCACCCAGGTTTTAATTTTGAAAACAGAAGGAGTGACTTAGAATAATTGCACATAGTTTCTTGAACTAAAATCATGTTCGGATTTAGATCAAAGAACAGTGAGCCTAGGGATTTTTGTTTGGAAAGCCCTCCAAAACATCGAATATTCAATAAATTTTTCATGGGGAACTTGAACCTTTAGGTGTGCTTGCTCTAAGTACCCGTGATGTGGATGAATATGAACGAGACTGGATAGCTGCATTCTTTAATCTCCAAGAGATAGGCGTATAGTTCCCCAAATTGCCAGGGTCCACTAAGGAAGGCTTCTTAGCCTTACAGATGGTCACATTTTTTAAACGAATGGAGTCTAGGGGGAGCATGGAAGGAGAAATAGGGGATTTTTCATAGAAGATCGAAAGGGATTTTAGGAGAGATTGATACATGAACATAGGCTCTTCTCTAGGACTGGAGGGTAAGGTGTTCACAGGTGAATCACAAGTGCTAGGTGAGAGAGAGGTATGGGTAACAAAGGGAGATAGGAGTGACGGATAATGTTCCAGATAAAAAGGGGGATGCCCCTCTTCTGTAGGATCATCAGAAAAAGAGTGGGGTTCCAATACTAAGTGCTCTAAGGGAATAACATAAGTCACAAGGAGAGAGTGAGGAGCACATACTTTTATGTCTTCAATAAACATGAGTTCTCCTTTGGATAGTCCCTCATAAGGTGCTGGTGAGGAGGAAACATAAATATCACCAGGAGAGTGGACCAAGGGTTCCAAAGGGGGTTGAATGTCATTAGGTGAGGGAGAGATAGGACCAGAACTAAGAAAAAATGCCCTCTTAACCGGACGACCCTTGTGGAGAAGAGCACAGGAATTGCACAAATGTCCAGTCTCATGGAAATAGTTACACTTGAAGGGCATGTTCACGTAATCAAGCCTTTGAGTAATGACATGATTACCACAGACAATATCAATCTCATGAAGTAATCCATTAGATATATCAATCTCTACCAGGACCTTTTATTGTCTTCTTGTTAAATAACAAGTGAAAGTCCTTTTCGAGGGAAACAAAGCGCCCAATCAAGTTTGCCAAGCCTGTGAGAATATATTTATTCCACAAAGGGAAGGGTAATGCAGGAAGGAGTACCCACAAGTTCTGAATAGTGACTCTTTCCATAAGTGTATCAAAGCTAGAATGCCAGGAGTTCAAGACTAGAGAACTCTTCTAGATAGTCCAAAGATTTCCTGAGATGCGTGTGGCATCAATCTCTTCAATAAATACAAACACCAGCCAATTATTAGCTAAAATACTGAGAGTGGGTACATAGTGAATGATAGGTTTCCAATGAATGGTTGCCCACTTGACCCATTCTTCCTTTTTCAAGGAGCAGAACTCCTGTCTTGCCATTACCTATTTCACTATGTTAAACTTCACATAGGTTAACGCTTAAGAACGAATACGAAACCATTAGACTTAGCACTAGTTGGAAATACTCCTTTGTATTGTTGTTAGGAAAAAGGGTTAGAATAATCTTTTAATATCCATCCTATTTAATGAAGGTTTGACCATATTGAATTTGAAGAATATTTTTTCCAAAATGCCAATTTTGGATAACGTTAATTTTAGTTAACCATGCAAAACAATTGTTATTGTTAAATTGAAACAAAGATTAAAATTTATAAAGATTAGTATTCGATGTGCATAAAATGTTGTTTGTTTACATAAGTATAATTTTTGGTTAAAAGACACGATGGTTCAAATGTAAAGACATGATGATAGGATATATAAACAGAGTTTGATTCTAGAAGAAAAGTATCTATGTAGTTTCCAAATGAATCAGAAGAAGTACAGAGGCCAAAGAAATCATATAAAGGACAAAAGCATATTTTGTAGAAGTACTTGAAGACCTGAAAGGTAAAATAAAGGGTCGCAAGGTGGTGCTAGGGAAGGTTGCATCCTACAAAGGGTGTTGGTGCATCCTATCAATTGTAGTTGATAAAATAGAGTGTTTCCAGTAGATCCATCGGTTATAGCTGAGAAACTTGGGGATTGGTGTCTCCAACATGTTGTTTCTTGCAAAAACATTGTAAATAAAATTTTGTAGACATTAAAAAGAGTTTGTGGTTATTTCTAGTTGGGTTTTCCACAATAAAAACTTTGTTTACTATGCAGCTTGTTGATTACATGTTTTAGATTGTTGAACATTAATATTTAAAAGTGGTTTATATTTTTAAAATTATCAATACCGGTCTAACCTATGCTCTTAGTATTGGAAAATATTCTAATAGACATGTGTCATGTATGAATACATGGTGGTAGGTTGAATTGGCAGATCACATATGAGTTGGAAATTACATGGACCAATGTTATGTCGATCAGTGGATCTCAATGATGAACAAACATCCCAATTGGCAGTCCAGGTAACATCGTTGACATCCATGTGGTCCAAAATGGAGCTGGCTCGTGGGGACATTGATTAGCCATATGAAGGATTGTTCTACATAAGTTTATGTGAGGTGACGGGAATTTAACCCATGACCTCATTGTAACAACTACTACTACTTACCACTAGGCCACATGAAGCATGTTTTTATGGATGTTACATAAAAATCTTGTCGTCCCCATGATAATAATATGTGTACCCTTGAAATTTCCTAAATCCATGGAGTATTTGTGTCAAATGAATTGGAAAAAAGTTTTTCCTTTTAATTTTCAAATTCTGGGAATACCGATGCAGTCTGTCTTTTTACAGTAGGCATCATAATTAACCGACACAGGTTTCATATTGAAAAAAGGAATCAACAACACTTCCTACCTTTGTATAGAAAGCGTCGCCTCTCCTTGACTCCATTTGATTGTTTAAAAATTGCGTCGACGCCCTTCAAAAGGAAAAAAGAGAAGTATTGATATCCTTCTAGAAGAAATATCGCATGGAGGTGTTGGGTAAAATATTGTCTTGAATAATTCACCTAATATTTAATTATCGATTGGGGTTGGTAGGATTAGAGTTGTTACAAAATATGTGCGAAGGTAGAGGGATTCCTAGGGTATCTTGGTAATACTTTAATAAACAAAAGATTGAAAGGTCTTTCAAAATGAAAAAAATTTGAGTTGAACTCCTAAGAATCCAACTTAGTTGATATAAGGCAAACAGGGTACTAGGGCAGAGTGGTATCAAGTTATACTACTCTACTATATAAGCAACTACGAAAAGACAAAGATGTGGACAGTGTGATGACAATGAATTATCCCTTATAATAAGGTCTATCTTACTAATAAACAACTTTTAGGAACTGGTTGTACAAAGAAGAATTTACAACAACTAGTTACGTTTCCTAAAAACTATACATGCAACTAACTAATTCCATTCTCCTTGATTATTTTGAGGATAAGGGTTTAATGTAATTGGGACAAGAGCAGGAGAAGTGTCAAAACGAATTTCAAATGAGGTAAAGAAACTAAAGGGAATCAGATCTAACTTAATCTCTACAAAAATATGTAAACTAAGAAACGCCCAATTACAAGCTATAGTAAACATGATGATCGATAAAAAAATAAATCCTACTTGCAAAGGATAAAATAATATTACAAGAAAGTAGACATAACTTATGAACAAGCAGAAAAATTATGAAGATGATCTAAATTCTATCCTATAGACCCCTTTAATAACTATATAATTGAGAGTAAAAATCGTATTACTATGAGCAATGTATAAGACACTTAATCTATTCATGCATTTAAAACTTTACATATAAAGGAACAAATCAAATTTAATTACAAATCAATACAAGAGATCAAAACACATGACATAATTCTTAGGAATAAGGTGAAAATAAAGGAGAAATAAGAATAAGGTTTAACAAGTAGTCTAAACAATCTCATTTAAGGTTCTTGAGAGAAAATACAATCACCGTCTAACTACTACTATCAAAATAGAATCAGAAAACTAAAGAGACAAGGTCAAAATAGATTAAAAACGCACAGGGTTAAATGAAAGACTGGATGTCAAACTAAAATGAAGGTCCGTATGAGAGGTAGAACAGGCTATCTGAATGATAGTCTGTCTGAAGAAAGTACTAAAATTTCGAGAAAACTGTGAAATTAAATGATTTGTTGAGAACAGTTGACTCATGCATATACTAATGAAATGTAAAAGAGAAGAAAGTAAATATACTTAATAATTGAATTTCATAGCAACATAATATAAACTAGTTCATAATTCAAAAAGAAAATTACATCATTGAACAAACTGAAATATACTTGAGCAAATTCATGATAAAAATAGAAATGAATAAAGCTAAATTCACTATAGCTTAATCAAAGGAATCTATACTAAAAACAAAACAATGAACTGTAAAGACTTTTAAAAGGAATTTGGAAACTATTCTAGGCGCAAACAGTTGCTAACTTGTAAAGGAAAACTACATAATCAGCATGATATTAAAATGAAATCTATGCTCCATAAAGTAATTAATATAAATGATTACAGGAATGGAATTGCAAAAACAGCTTATAAATAAGACTATACTAGTTACAGAGAAGGGAAATAATGAAGAACACATGAAAATTGTAAAACTCTGGTTGTCGGGGGACCCTCCCAACAAACAGAGTAATGCCTTCCTAATGGAACACGATCATGCACAATGTAATAGAACTTTCATTAAATCAAAAGGGAGCATTACAGAGGTTTGTGGTCAACTGATAATATGGATAAATATCTCACTATCCTTACTAACTCCATTGATCCTATTAGCTATTAACCATGAGCTATCAACTATTAACATTCAATGATTAACAGTTTCTCGCATGAGATCATCTGTATATATAGTGTTGTTACAGAACGTGAGCAAGTCGACCCTTTCAGTGGTCGACTGCTCTTGAGATAAGGTAGTCATTATGACATGAAACTACATTGATAACCAACATATGATGTTTCCTCTTTCTTCATAAATATGGTTCCTCTCTGGTGTGCGGTGTGGCATACGAACTCAATCTCAATCGGAACTGGCATTAAGGTGTCACACAGAGACATCATACAAGCACTCTTCCAGAAGGAGGCTCATGCTAACATGCTTGTGCATAGTCACAACAATTTTATAGTTGTTACATGCCTTTAACACTCATGAATCGGTTGATAGCAATGTGCAGCTAATTTGGTGGTTCGAATGGTGAGCTGGACAATGTGCTGGATATGCTCTACGCACATCTAGGATATATGAAATACCTGCTTATTGGTTCGTTGAATACCATGATTATGTAATGAAAATTTCATACATCAGGATATCATTACTTATCATCAAATTTAGACAAGAAAATCATGAAATAATGCAAAATAAAACATAGCTTGCATAAATTAAAATATGACCATACCTGCTGCTGAATGGTGAACTGTATGGTAGAAAAGTGCCAAAAGGTAACAAAACATGTGTTCAATATGTAAAATATTTAGCCAAAAATGGTGACAAAATGAGGACCAAAATTACCCCAAACTGAAGGAATGCCAGGTCCCACTGGTCAAAACAAAAGATAACATTAGGAGGGTGGGAGAGCTGCGTCAGTAGCTTCCTCTGACTTTGATGAAATGGATGGTTTGAACTTTAATTTCCTGGCCTGCACTTTCAAAATGGCATGCCTTTCTTGTTGATTCCTCGGTGATAAACTAACGGTCTTGTGGAGGTCCTCCATACTTTCAATTTGTAACCGTAATTCGTTGTTCTCCTCCCAAAGATCTAAAATCAACTTAACATATCCTTCATTCTGCTTCATTGATTGAGTCAACTCATAAGTTAACTGGTTTATTGTTGGTTGTAGTGGCATAGATGGCTCTACGGACTGGTTGGAATCTCGTGGAGGACTCATTTCCCTTGATGGCAGATCCAAATCAATAGTAGGAATGTGTTCTTCAGGGCTAATATCCTGGATAGATGAAGGAATGTTTGTTTGATCGGCATCCTTTAGTAATTCAGCAGAAAGACTGGCTAATGCTAACAGGAATGAATTTGGGTCAATTTTCTCTAATTCGGCCACATCGTCTGTGAACGGTCTGCACATCAGACTAATCTACAATATGAGTACTGGGCCAAAGCATATGCTGAACATTTTTTTCCTTTTGTTTCCTGGTGCGAGGTCGTGAGAAAGGTACAAATTCGGCGGATGCAGGACTAGTAGGATTATTTTGTGCAGATGGGCTAGGTTTTGAAGTATCTTCATCAAGGTGGATGATGTTGGGTTTTTCCTCTTCTATAGGTGAGGCTTGACTAGTCCCATGGTGATGATGATGGGATAATTTGTGGATATTAAAATGGGGATTAAGCATCTTGAATACAAATGTTTCCCAAGTTTGGTTTAGCTCCTTGAGCTGGTCTAGGATTAAAAGTTTGATCAAGTTGTGGTGGTATAAGCTACTTTTGGGGTGCAGGGTATTTTTGCAAACCAGGTTTGACATTTTTCTAGACTTCGAAGGAAAAAGAAAGGAAAATTAAGACTTCTATTATCAACAAAATGGGCCAATAAACGCAGATGACAGGACTTGAAAACACTAAACTTACCTTCACAGGTAACAAGATGAATAATGATCATCAGTGGATTGATGTATTCAGGATTTATCCAACTATGGTGATAACCTTTTATGCCTATCACATACAGGAATTTGGGCTTGAGGGAAAAGTTATGCGATGCCCATGGAACAAAACAATGTTTGTGCCATCACTCGCCTTCTCGAGGAATCTTAATGGCGTGCGCAATTGATTCCTTGGTGACTTGAAAGGAAAGATGTCCTACACTAGCCATTCTCCCATCGAACCACATTGCAAAAAGCAATGATATTTCCTCATCATATCCCTACAGTAGATGGAGAAACAGGTTCCAACCGGCATGAAAAAATACCTCCCGACATTCTTTGAACTCTATCATTTGGAAGAAATCTTGGTAACTTTCTGGCTCAAATCAGTTCGGCATGGTTTAAGCAGAGGGGAGAATATAGGGTTTGTAGGGAAAGGTAAAAATTCTCTAGAGTGAAAAAGGTTAGTAAAAACGATGGAATGGAAGAAGTTTCACATAGTGTTGTTTTAAAACGTGCCACATTCAACCTACCAAATGATCATGCAAATAGCTCAGCATGCTTGGACGATCATTATGGCAATTTTTGAAACATGTGCCATCAAAAACGCATAATTGAATGAGTTTCTAAAGTTTAGTTGGTTCAACCATGTCCAAAGTGAACTTTGGACAGGTTGAACATGTAACTTAATACAGATGTATAACCAAATTCATAACAATAGCCTTAGTTCAACAAGAAGGTTGACTTATCTGATAGCTTATGTGTGCGAGCGAAAAAAGAGGATAATTGTGATGGCGAAGTCATGATGACTAGGAAGTACCCTATGGTCGTATCAAATCCATATGGAGGTAAAATCAAATCATACTAGATCTATCCTATACTATCATGAATCAATATTAGTCATAATATCCTGTGGATGTGACTCTAATGATATGACTCATATTTTTACCCAAACAAAATTAAGCTAGTACTTAACCATAGATATGAAAATATCACAATTTTGATTCAGACCATCATTTAAATTTTTATTCATACCGACATTCGACCCTTCATATCATCCTTCATACAAATTTCCATAAAAATGAGCTTGATGGATTAAACTGCTGCTAATCGTGGCTTTCCCTAATCTTCCAGGCCGCAAAGAATTATATGAAATAATTCTCTACCATTCTTCCTTATTCATCCAAGATTTTAAAACCAATTTCTCTATTTGCATTATCCTGCAAACACTTTGTCATTTGGCAATTATTCTCTTATAATTAAAAATAAAGACAGACAGTGAGTCTAATCCTCCCCCAAACCAAAGATATGACATGTCCCCAAGCCATACAAGAAAACTAAGTAACTTCAAAATAAAATAATATAAGTTCAATCATGCTGTTGTAATTTTGTAAAAATGGAAAAGATTAACTAATAAATGGAAAGGATTCAGATATATACATTTATCTAAAAATAACAGTGCTCAAATATGTAGATATGTAAATTTATCATATAGCATGTGATAAAGATATAAGTGAAAGTACCATAGGGAAAACTAGTCATCCCTGCCTCGTTGTAAGAATATCTTCTCATCTCAAGAATTTGTGAGCTCACCATCAAATTTGTAGGATTTTTATAGCTATGGGTCCCATTTCTAGGATAAGCATATCCTAGATATTGATTGAATTTAGATTGTAGGATCCAAGGTTAACTTACAATTATTCTTTAATGACATCATGAACAATAGGCCTAAAAATATTTTTCTTTTAAACCATGTGTCTAGTGGTGCTTAACCAGATCTCTTTTACCTCATATTTCCCCACTACCAGCAGGCCTATTCAATACCTTGACGGGTTTATCTTGGTACCATGCAAGCATATCCCCACTACAAGCAAGCCTGTTCAGTACCCCAACGGGTTTACTTGCATTTATTGAACTTCCTTATTTTTAAGTTGTTACTTAGCATTGACCCGCTACCAGTAGGCCTGTTTAGTACCCTGACGGGTTTTCCTTGTATAAATATTCTGAGTATATGGAAGTCGATTGGTACTAGAGCATGCTAAGCTCTGCTAAACACATGAGTTATATAAAAAAAAATTTCACAAAATGGCCTTAACTATAGATCACGTCGAAAGAGAATAACTTAAAGGTGTTCCTGGGCCTTTCAGTATATTTTCTTTATAAAAGATAATGTTCCCCACTAGTATAAATTCCACTTATCCTGGAGTGTTCTCAAAAATATTTAAGAGTCAAGTTTTGATAACAAGTGTAGATGAGATAGTAATCTCTAGGTGTGAAAATTCTGAAGAACATGATGATTGAAGTGAGTCTTTTGAGCAGTTGTTCAAGTAATCGGGAATGTACATGTCTGAAGTACAACGAAATCATAAAATAAGTGGTTTGAAAATGACATACAAGAATTCTAAAACTTCAAAGTTAAGATATGTTTTCTAGAATATTTTCTTTTTCAGGTAATATCCAATAAGTTGTTTAAAGAAATAGAAAGACCCATTTGTAACCAAATTTCAAAACCATTTGTTAGATGATTTATTTTATTCTTGAAAACATAGAAACATAGTCCCCTACAAAGAAATGATTAGAAATGACTCTTACTTATTCAAAGAGATATACACATATCGACATATTTACAAATGATGATAACCCACAATATTTTAAGGATCAGCAGGAGGAAGAGTCTTTGGAGAGGGGATTCCAATGATTACCTCTATCTTGATAGGATCCATCTTGATCCCCTGGGGCAAAACATGATGCCCCATGAAAATATAACATGGAGGGGTTTTGTTTAATGGACATTCCTATCAAGGATGTTTAGTTTTACATTTTGGACAGAAAATTCTCTTTCCTGCTCGTTCTTCTTCCTGGTTCTTCATGTAAGTTTGGTTTCTAAAGTGAGTATACCTAGAAGGTTTCTTTCGAGGTGAGAATGAGGTGTCCCAATGTTCTTTTCCAGGAGAAATATTCCTCTAATCACCCATTCTTTTATTGGTTCTTATAGGAATAGGAGATACTACTGTGGATGTTTCAATTTGTGGGGTTGCTATGCTTATTGAATTTCCAAAGAGAGCTTTCACCTAGGAAAGATCGACAAAATTAGTGAAATTCAGCTCCTCCACTTAATAAAAGTTGTTTTATCTATTTTGTGACTTAGTGGAAGATTTAAGGGTTCCCAATGGTTACTTGTTTTTGAACTTTGTCAAGAATGAGGCCCTTAAGACCTCCTGCCAAGATCTCTTCTCTTTCTATTATTTCCCCTCCCATAAGAATCTCTTTTATGTTTCTAGTAGAACTACTTCCTATAGGTGTGTTTTTTTCGATGCCTTTTCACTGAGTTGATGGTTGGGGTTTTATGTTTCCTGAAAAAAAACTTAATAATAAAAATTTTAAATTTTTTTTACTATCTTAATGATTCTATCCTAAGAATATCTAGGTTTTCCTATGTGACCACTACTACTGGATTTGGGGGCTCTTGTTATAACAGATGCACAAGTTCTTACCTCTCGTATTACCGCTCCCCTGTCACCATCCTATATCTATTCTACCTTACAGAACAACTCCCCAACAACGACGCCAAAAATGTTGTGTAAAATATTGTCTTGACTAATTCACCTAATATTTAATTATCGATAGGGGTTGATAGGCTTAGAGTTGTTACAAAATATATGCAAAGGTAGAGGGATTCCTAGGGTATCGTGGTAATACTTTAATAAACGAAAGATTGAAAGGTCTTTCAAAATGAAAAAAAATGAGTTGAACTCCTAAGAATCCAACTTGGTTGAGATAACGGAAACAGAGTACTAGGGAAGAGTGGTATCAAGTTATACTACTCTACTCTATAAGTAACTACGAAAATACAAAGATGTGGACAGTGTGATGATAATTAATTATTCCTTATAAGAAGGTCTATCTTACCGATAAACAACTTTTAGGAACTGGTTATACAAAGAAGAATTTACAACAACTAGTTACGTTTCCTAAAAAATATACATGAAACTAACTAATTCCATTCTCCTTTCTTATTTTGAGGATAAGGGTTTACTGTAATTGGGACAGGAGCAGGAGAAGTGTCAAACTGGATTTCAAATTAGGTAAAGAAACTAAAGGGAATCATATCTAACTTAATCTCTACAAAAATATGTAAACTAAGAAACGTCCAATTACAAGCTATAGTAAACATGATGATCTATAAACGAATAACTCCTACTTGCAAAGGATAAAATAATATTACAAGAAAGTAGACATAACTTATGAACAAGCAGAAAACTTATGAAGATGATCTAAATTCTATCCTATAGCTCCCTTTAATAACTATATGATTGAGATTACAAATCATATTACTATGATCAATGTATAAGACACTTAATATATTAATGGATTTAAAACTTTTCATACAAAGGAACAAATCAAATTTAATTACAAATAAATACAAGAGATCAAAACACATGACATAATTCTTAGGCATAAGGTGAAAAGAAAGGACAAATAAGAATAAGGTTTAACAAGTAGTCTAAACAATATCATGTAAGGTTCTTGACAGAAAATACAATCACTGTCTAACTACTACTATCAATATAGAATTATAAAACTAAAGAGACAAGGTCAAAACAGATTAAAAACGCACAAGGTTAAATGAAAGACTGGATGGAAAACTAAAACGAAGGTTCATATGAGAGGTAGAAAAGGTTATCTAAATGACAGTTTGTTTGAAGAAAATACAAAATTTTTGAGAAAACAGTGAATTTAAATGATTTGTTGAGAACAGATAACTCATACATACTACTAATGAAATGTAAAAGAGAAGAAAGTAAATCTACTTAATAATTGAATTTCATAGCAACATAATCTAAATTAGTTCATAATTCAAAAAGGAAATTACAGCATTGAACAAACTGAAATATACTTGAGCAAATTCATGATAAAAACATAAATGAATAAAGCTAAATTTACTGTAGCTTAATCAAAGGAATCTAGTCTAAAAACCAAACAATGAACTGTAAAGACTTTGAAAAGGAATTTGGAAACTATTCTAGGCACAACCGGTTGCTAACTTGTAAAGGAAAACTACACAATCAACATGATATAAAAATGAAATACATGCTACATAAATTAATTAAAATAAACATTACATGAATGGAATTGCATAAAAAACTTATAAATAAGACTATACTAGTTACAAAGAAGGGAAATAACGAAGAATACATGAAAATTGTAAAACTTTGGTTGTTAGGGGGCCCTCCCAGCAAACAAAGTAATGCCTTGCTAATGGAACACGATCATGCACAACGTAATGGAACATTCATTAAATCAAAAGGTAGCATTACAGAGTTTTTTGGTCAACTAATAATATGGCTAACTATCTTGCTATCCTTAATAACTCCATTGATCCTATTAGCTATTAACCACGAGCTATCAACTATTAACATTCAACGATTAACAATTTCTCGCATGAGATCATCTGTATATATAGTGTTTCTACAGAAGGCGATCAAGTTGACCCTTTCAGTGGTCAACTGCTCTTAAGATAAGGCAATCATTATGACATGAAACTACATTGATAACCAACATATGGCGTTTCCTCCTTCTTCACAAATCTGGTTCCTCTCCAATGCGTAGTGTGGCATAGGAACTCAATCTCAATCGGAACTGGTGTCAAGGTGTCACACAGACATCATACGAGCACTATTCCAAAAGGAGGCTCATGCTAACATGATGGCACATGGTCACAATATTTTTACAGCTGTTATATGCCTTTAACACTCAGGAATCAGTTGATAGCAATGTGCGGTTGATTCGGAGGTTCGAACGGTGAGATGGACAATGTGTTGGATATGTTCGGTGCACATATAGGATAGATGCAATACCTTCTCATTGGTTCGCTAAAGACCATGATTCTGCAATGACAGTTTCATACATCAGGATATCATTACATATCATCAAATTTAGACAAGAAAATAGTGAAATAATGCAAAATAAAACATATATTGCATAAATTAAAATATGACCATACCTGCTGTTGAATGGCGAACTGTATGGTAGAAAAGATGTCAAAGGTAACAAAACATGTGTTCAATATGTAAAATATTTAGCCAAAAATGGTGACAAAATGAGGACCAACAGGAGGCTAATCCCAATAGATCAACACAAGTGGCAATCAAACCCCTAACCAATTGGGATGATCCCTTAAACTTATCCAAATAATCCTCAAATCCGTTCATCCCTTTTGTTCTATAAATACAAGATCACCCTCATGGTCAAGGGAGGAAAAAAGAAAGTATCCATATGCTGCTGAAATATTCCTAGAACTAAGAAGCAGGGTTAAAGTTTTTAGGCAAAGGGCCAGTTGGAAGAAGTACAACATCAAGGCATCATGGTTGTAATTTCTCCCTCTTTATTGTTAATATAGTAATGACTTTATTTTTCCATAAATCATTGTCTAATTTCATTTATAGCATTTCTCCTTGTTTATTTGCTTAGGTGTAACAAATTAACTTGTAGTTTCTATTTGTTTCTTGTTTTCCTTGAATATTTTGCAGATTATTTCCTTCTTAGCAAGCAGGACAACAAAAGATTGGAGATGACAAGAACCTTCTTCCAAGAACATGTATAGGTTCTATTGATTATCAAGTAATTTGATTGATATAGGAAAGGGTTTTCATTTCGGTCAAGTTTTGTTCTAGATCCAAACCATTTGGACTAGAGAGATTTGTCTTTGTCCGCATCGACGAAGTGTCTTGAAACAAAATTGGCAACCATACTGGGGATAGTGTCCATAGTCTTTGGATTTTTTTTAGTATAATTTTCAAGTATTCCTTTTTTTCTCTCAATAGTATCTAATTCACCTTGTTTCTGTTGTAATTTTATTCTCAAGGTCACTCAGTGATCCAAGGAATTTTCAGCTCATTCACTATTAGTTGAATTTTTGGGTAAAACTTGTCTTTTTAATTATTATTTGTGCTGGAAACACCTAGTTTATATATTTTCAATGTATCTAGTTCTTTGAAACACTTTGTTCATAGTTACAGATCATCACCGATGCTCTTTATCAAGATACAGAAGGCGTCATCGACGCTATTTTCTAGTATATAGAAAGTGTCGGCAAGGAGAGGACGCACTAGTGCAAATCCAGTCTACGTCACTGCAAGTGTTCATTTAATGTTCACTATGTTATTTTTATTTGGTTATTGAATATTTTCCTTGGGTAGGTGCACTATGTTTTGTAGTCTATATGCTAGATAGGAACAAATATTACCCGATCTTTTAATTGAGTTTAAATGATTATATTTTTGCAAAAATTCTTAAGTTAAATGTTTTGGGTATGAATACTTTGTCTTGGTTCATACTCTGTTTTTATAGGTCTCTTTTATTATCAGTATTTACACAAAGATAAAAAATAAATTGTTTTTGTATACACTTGCAAACAAGATGTTTTGTTTTCTTCATTTCATTTTCAATATTTGTTTTAAAAGAGAATTTCAAAAGAAAAAGTTGGCTTTAGTTCATTTAATGTCAATTCACATTTGATTTTGATATTTGAAAAATGTTAGTTTTTCAACATTAAGCTAGCATTATTAGGATCTTTAAATGAGAGAATAACAAGCACAACAATCAAACACAAGAGACAATGAACACAGTGTTTTTCCTCGGGGAAACCATAAATGGAGAAAACTCCGCAACTACCTCAGAGATAGAATCAACACCAAAATAGAAAATCCCAAAACAGTAAGTGATCTCCGACAGCAGTATCCTTCTTCTTATCTAGCCCCAGTGTCTTCTCCTTCCTCAACTATGCGCTACACTTGAGTGTGTATGAGTTGTGTTAAAAATAGAGACTCCAGTTCTCTATTTATACTAATCCCAGCATGACTAAAACCCTACTAGGTCCGACCTCTACTAAGAGAGTCTAATAACCCTAGTGCCCAGGAACTCCAGGGACTTTAACCCTTAGACAATCGGAGGGTTACCCACTATGACTTGACATGACTTTTTTACATTATAGATCCTCCCGATCGAAACATCGGGGCATGACAACATGAATCAATTACATAATAGATACATCCCAGAATAAACATCAGGTTACAAGACATAAGATACATAGATGAATACATTCTGAAGTTACAAATACATCAACCCTCCCTCTTAACTAGGAAGGTATTCTTTCGACACAATTTTCAGCACTGGTCTTCTTCTCTGCATCAATTGGATCATCTCGTCATCTTCAAGTCTTCTTCATATTCAAGTCTTCAAGTCATCTTCTTATTCAATTCGTCTTCATCTTCAAGGATTCAAGTCATATTCTTCTTCTTTATCACAAGATCTACATCATCATGACTACTGGCTCATCACTGCTGGATCATCACTCGATCTGGATCATCTCATCTGGATCACTTGATCTGGATCATCGAGTCTAGATCACTTGATCTGGATCATCGAGTCTGGATCATCATCACAACTAGATCGTCACTTGATCTAGATCGTCATCAAGTCTGGGTCATCTCATCTGGATCACTTGATCTGGATCATCATCAAGTCTGGATCATCATCATATGCTATCTCCTAATGGTGCTATCTCAATTCTTCTCATCATAGGAAGTTCTATAGAGTCAATCCTGTAGGCCTACCCTTGATGTAGGTCTTCATCAGTGCTTATATATGACACTTAAGTCAGAATGGCCCACCCAACTCTTACATCTGACCTCATCTTGTCAAAAAGGCATGCCCAACACTCACATCTGACCTCATCCTGTCAGAAAGGCCCAGCACTCACATCTGACCTCATCTTGTCAGAAAGGCTCAGCACTTATATCCGACCATGTGCAAGCACACCGCATCGAAAATGCTCTACACTTACATCCGACCTCATCCTATCAGAAAGGAACAACACTTACAGTTGACCATGCTCAAAAGAACCACATTGACAAGGCTCAACACTTACAAACCAACCATGCACGAAGCACCGCATAGGAAAGGGCTCAGAACTTACAAACCGACCATGCACGAAGCACTGCATCAGAAAGGGCTTTGCACTTACAAACCGACCATGCATGAAGCACTGCATTGAAAAGGGCATGCACTCACATCTGATCATGGAGGAATTGATCCTACCATCGCATCAGAATGGCCCCCAGTCCTAGACTGAGCTACCTGGTAACTGACCAGGTGCCTCCATTCCTAAAATGGCAGTTGCCCTTACATCTGACCTACTCGTCAAAATGGCCAACACTCACATCTGACATGGGAGGAACTTAATCCTTTAACCATGACAGAATGGTTCAGCCCTTACATCTAATCAAGTGGGAACACATCCCTCTATCACATCAGAATGGCTTCTTAGTCCTAGACTGAGTTTTCCTGGTAACTGACCAGGTGCCTCCATTCGCAGAATGGCAATTGCCCTTACATCTGTCCTACTCGACAGAATGGCCAGAAATCATATCTGACATGGAAGGAACCAATCCTCTCACCATGATAGAATGGCTCATCCCTTACATCTGACCATGGAAGGAACCAATCCTCTCACCATGTCAGAATGGCTATGGGTCTCATCACTTTCTCTTGGAGGAAACCTCGATCTGGAGAACACCAAGCTTCTCCCTGAACTACTCAAACTTTAGCCTAGCCAATGGATTTGTCAATACATCAGCTATTTGTTCCTCCATCACAACATACTGGAGCTTCACTGCTCCCCTCTGCACCATATCCCTGATATAGTGATACTTGATCTCGATATGCTTCGACTTGTCATGGAATGCTATATTCTATTACAACTTCATGCAACTCTGATTGTCACAGTGTATACAAGTAGCATCCAACTGGAGATCAAATATATCATACAATAGCTTCCATGGCCATACTACCTCACAACTAGCTGAAAAAGCTATGACATACTCTGCTTCAGCTGTACTCAGTGCCACACAGGATTGCTTCATGTTAAACCAAAAGATCACACTTGATCCCATACTGAAGCAACATCCTGAAGTGCTATTCCTATCGATGGAACTTCCTGTCCAATCTGAATCGACATAAACCTCCAGGTTAATCTTCTGATTCGACTCATACTTGAGCCCATAATCAACTGTACCCCTCAGGTACCTCAGAATATGCTTTGCAGCAATCAAGTGAACATTTCTTGGATCTGTCAAGAACTGGCTCAAAGTGTTCACAGCAAAGCAAATGTATAGTCTCGTGTTCGTTAGGTACATCAAGGACCCAATCATCTAATGATACATCGTAGCATCAATCGACTCTGATGAAGCATCACTCAATAGCTTCAGGTTCGATGCCATAGGTGTGGCCATAGCCTTGCAATCCATCATCCCAAACCTCTTCAGGATCTCTACTGCATACTTCCCTTGTCCAAGGAATATTCCATCTATACTCTGCCACACCTCCATACCTAAGAAATAATGCATCATACCCAAGTCCTTCATTTTGAACTCAGCAGCAAGATTTCTCTTCATATCAGCAATCAACCCATCCATACTTGTTACAAACAGATCATCTACATAGTAGAAGCATCACTAGGTTTCCATCTTCAATCTTGTAGTATAGGTTGGAATCTGCTTTACTCTTGGTAAAGCCCAAACTGGATAGAAAGCTGTCAATTTTTCCATACCAAGTCTTGGGTGCCTGTTTCAAACCGTACAAGGATTTCTTCAATCTACATACATGAGACTCCCTGTCATGTGTCTCGAAACTGAGTGGCTGCTCCACATACACTTCCTCTTCTACTACACCATTCAAGAAAGCAGTTTTGACATCCATCTGGTGTATCTTCCATTTCATCACTACAGCCAGAGCTAGTACTGATCTGATGGAAGTGTATCTGGCTACAAGTGCAAAGGTTTCTTCATAATCTACTCCTTCTTTCTGAGAGAAACCCCAAGCCACAAATCTTTCTTTATATTTTTCAATGCTACCATCTGTAGCATGCTTGATCTTGTAGATCCATTTGGAAGTTACAACTAACTTCCCTTCTGGTCTTGGAACAACATCCCGAACATCATTCTTCATGATTGATTGATATTCTTCGATCATAGCATCCTTCCATTCTTTCCATTCTGCCGCTTCTTCATAACTGGAAGGTTCTTTGTCAATGAAATCACATAGTAAAGCTACATACCAAGAGTAGGATCTGGTCCTCTTTCTTTCTCTATGATTCTCTTCTGTAGCCCCATATCTTTCCACACCTTGGATAAGTTCTCATACCCAATAAGGTTTCCTCTTATGAGGATTCTTCTCCAGAGGTGGATCTACAGGTATTTGTAGTTCTTCAAATTCTTGATCTTCTTCTTGAATTTCTTCGTTCATGGTTGTGTCATGAATTCTGGGTGCTTCTGCTTCTTCAGGTTCTTTAGCAGGTCTCTTTCTGGATTTGTTGTAAGCTGTGTCTTCATCAAATGTCACATCCCTACTGATGTCAATCTTCTTGTATCTTGGGAGATAGATTCTGTAAGCCTTCGAGCTTTCGGAGTATCCCACAAATATACCCTTATTTCCTGAAGGATCAAATTTTGTTCTCTTCTCTTTTGGAATGTGTATGTACATAGGACAACTGAATATTTTGAGATGGCTGACTTTTGGTTTCTTTCCAGAGAAGACTTCTTCAGGAGTCTTGTTCTTGAGTACTCTATGTGGAGTACGGTTCTGTACATACATCGTTGTTCTGGAAGCTTCCGCCCAAAGATGCATAGGAAGATCTTGATCATGAAGCATAGCTCTTGCAGTTTCCATGATAGTTTTGTTCTTCCATTCCACAATCCCATTCTGTTGAGGATTATAAGGAGTGGACAAATCCCTCTTAATCCCTGATTCTTTACATAGCTCTTTGAATTCATTTGAAGTGAATTCTCTGCCATTATCTGATCGAAGAGTCTTGATCTTCTTTTCAGTGTGGTTCTCGATCAAGGCTTTGAATTCCTTGAATTTTCTGAATACTTCATCTTTGTTATTCATGAAGTAAATCCATGTCTTCCTAGAAAAATCATCAATAAAAGAAAAATAATATGCATACCTGCTTAGTGAGCTTGATGACATAGGACCGTATACATCAGAGTGGATGATTTCCAAGATTCCTTTTGCTTTGCTTTCGCTACTTGAAAATGTCTTCTTTGTGTTCTTTCCCTTCACACATCCTTTTCAGACCCCATCATGTTTTGCTTGCATTTCTGGAAGACCTTCAATAGCTTTACTTGCAAGAGGTAGTGCTCTGTAATGCACATGTGCAAGCCTTCTATGCCAAAGTTCACTTGGCTCTACTGTGTCATGGACCAAAGCTTGTTCTGGATGGCCCTTCAATTTGTACAAACCTCCTTCTTGTTCACCAATCACTATTGCATCATCAATAGTCTTTCCTTTTGGCCACATGATGACTTGACCATATATGAATACAACCCTCATTCCTTTTGCATCCAATACTGATATGGAGAGAAGGTTCTTCTTGAGTCCTGGCACAAACAACACTTCCTTCATTGTTATAGAATTTCCAGAGTCTAGCTTATAGGAAGATTCCCCACTACCTTTTATTGGATATTGGTAGTCATCTACTAGCTTCACCTTGTGAGGTGATTCATGTTCTAAGAGTTTCACAAAGGATTCCTTGAATCTAGTCATATGTTTGGAAGCCCCACTATCTATAAGTCAGTCATCAATTCCATGAGTAATGTTACCCGTGAGAGTGAAGATGAAAACATATTCATCCTCGCTTGAAGAATCTTCACTTTCATATCTGGTTCTCTTTGATGAAGGTTCATCATCCTCTACAGCATGAGCATGATGTCTTTTCTTGTGTCCCTTCTTCTTGTGAGAGCTACTTTTGTTCTTAGGACAATCTCTAGAAAAGTGTCCTTTTTCATCACATGTATAGCAAACGTACTTAGACCTATCTCTAGGATTTCTAGATTTATTTCTATGATGAGAGCACTTACTTCTGTGATGGTTAGATCTGGACTTCTTGGATTGTATTGTGAGAGCTTGATCTTCACTTCCCATCTTCTCTTCTCGAGCTGCTATCTGAGCTTCTTCTTGAGAACATTCCTCCCATAGTTTGCTGAACTTGACTAACTTCTTTCTAGCACAGAACCCTTGAACGAAAGAGTCCCATGTCCTGGGGAGACCATTCAAGGTGGTCATTAGAATTTCTGCATTCTCCACTTCTTCATCTACTGCTTCCAATTGTTCCTTGATCTGAGAAACCCTTGTGAAGTAAGACTAGATGCTCTCTGCATTCTGGATCTTCACATTCTTCAGTTGATTCCTCAGAGTCATCTTTCGGTTTATGTTCTTCCCTTCAAAAAATTTGGTTAGGGAATCAAACATAGCTTTAGGTGTCTTGAGGGAGGACACCTGTGGGACAAGGTGATCCTTGATAGAATCAGCAATGATCCTCTTTGCCATAACCATCTTCTTCTTATGTAAGGCCTTAGCCTCATCTCCCTCTGGAACTGGAACCTCCTCATGGATGTAGGAGTCTAACTCATTTTCTTCCAGGACCAGGGAGATCCTATACTTCCAGGCTCGAAAGTTATCAGCTCCCTCAAGATTTTCATCAAGCTTGGTATGATGAGACATCTTAAACTGAGAACCTCAAATGGAAATACAAAATATTTAAATCTTACCAGGTCAAGATGTCGGATTTGGATTTGAAGCTGAAATCCTGCACTACTGGATTAGGAGCAAATTAGGGTTTTTCTTTTCCGAAGTTCTGTCCACCCAAATGCCTTGAAATTTATCCCTAACTTCGATTTTGGGGAGGAGATCAATCCGGGCCTGGGCTCACTAAAAAATTCCTCTTCTGTGAAAATCCCTAATTTTCGGCAGTAGTGTCGGGTCCAAAACTGAAAAATCTCAGAATTGGATTATGCTTCGACATAAAGATGCGCCCTAAGGAGGAGAGTTATTCCACCTTACTTTTGCTGAAAATATGTGGAGGGAGATCCACAAACTAGGAAGCCCTAGTTCCTGCAGCTGCACAGTGTCTTCTTCTCAGGTTAGCTCTGATACCATGTTAGTTTTTCAACATTAAGCTAGCATTATTAGGATCTTTAACTGAGAGAATAACAAGCACAACAATCAAACACAAGAGACAATGAAAACAGTGTTTTTCCTTGGGGAAACCATAAATGGAGAAAACCCCGCAACTTCCTCAGAGATAGAATCAGCACCAAAATAGAAAATCCCAAAACAGTAAGTGATCTCTGATTGCATTATCCTTCTTCTTATCTAGCCCCAGTGTCTTCTCTTTCCTCAACTATGCGCTACACTTGAGTGTGTATGAGTTTTGTTATAAATAGAGACTCCAGTTCTCTATTTATACTAATCCCAGCATGACTAAAACCCTACTAGGGCCGACCTCTACTAGGAGAGTCTAATAGCCTTAGTGCCCCAGAACTGCAGGGACTTTAACCCTTAGACAATTGAAGGGTTACCCACTATGACTTGACAGGACTTGTTTACATTATAGATCCTCCCGATCAGAACATCGGGGCATGACAACATGACTCAATTACATAATAGATACATCCCAGAATAAACATCGGGTTACAAGACATAAGATACATAGATGAATACATTCCGAAGTTACAAATACATCAACAAAAAAACAAGTTTTCTTTTAATCCTTTTACATAGTTGGAATTTGTAAAATTGGGAACATTCGTTATTTTTTTTTCCTTTTATCCTATTAGAGATCCGTTTTAGTAAACATAAAGAACTTGTTTGTTTTTATTTTGGCCACAAATTTTGAAGGATTTAGTTTGATTTCATTTTAGGATAAATTTTTGATTGTGTATTTTGGGAAAATAATCTCTTACTCTCTTCTTAAATAGGGCATGTATTGAAAGAAAAAGAAAAGGATTTCACTTCATCGCTTCATGTTTTATGAGTTAAGTCTTCATATCATATTGTCCACTTAACCGTAAAAAGACAAAATAAAGCACTAGTTAGGATACAAAAAATTAGCAAGATTGTGTGTTAGGTTAGAGACATGGTTCGACACCTTAAAACGTAGGAGTTGTCATTATTTGCCTCCACTAAATCCATGGGACTATGTGGTTCTTCCACATACTTGTTGGTATATATAAATGTCTTTCACATACTTTATGGTATATAGAAAGATTATTTCACGTACTTGACGGTATACAGGAAGGCCCCTTTTGAGCGGTTGTGCATTAGACAACACTACTACGGATTTGAGTTCCCACATACATTTTGTATATCGGAAGACACCATTAGGATCCTGAGCTCAACTAAGCAGCCTATTGGCTTCCATGTCGAAGAAATACACCAAGAACAACACTCGGGGAGCTAATACGCACATACTATCAAGGTAGTCAGGTATACAAGAAAATGTATGGTCCCAATCCTCATTTTGTATTACTGTTGGACCCTGTAGTATATTGCAAGTTACAATGTCTTGAAAATCCTATGAGCATCCCTACTGTACATCCCACCTACCATGAGTTTTCCTGTTTCTATTAGATTGAGTAGTGCTTGTTTTTGTGTGTGTAGTTAAGAATTTTTCAAGATAGAGAGTTTGGCCTAATATTATGGTAAAACAACTTGTAAGACAATTCCATTGAATACGAGGATTATCACCTTAGTATCCATGAAATAAATACCCTACAACCCACATAAATATGGAACAAGAAATGGATATAGATTTCGATGTTGAAATGAGAACTCCACTAGAGCAAGAAGGGATACTTATCACTAACGGAGAGGGGGAGTTTTGTCCTCCTGGAAACATTCCTCTAAGTAATATGTTAACACCTTTAATGGTAGAACAAACCTATGCTCCTAATAAATTTTATGTAGGAATCCCCCCTTCTTTAGGATCCATTTTTGACCACTCGTCATGATAAATTCTAGTCGTGACCATGTTTGGTCCTTCTACATAATTATGGGGTACAACTTTTATAGCATGATTTGCCAGACCTGTTGCATCATACCTTGATGTTATTCCTGTGTACAGAATAATTATACCCCATTTACTCACCATAAAACTGATTCTATAGTTTAAACCTTTAAAAAACAATTTTGAATATACACGTAGGTCATAAGTCTACAACTTGCCTATACGCAGCTTGCACCACTATCACTCGCGTACATCAGGTTTTATACTAAAAAAACAAATATTTGGAGTTTTCCGCATCAAGTAATGAATGAATTGATATTTGGCCTTCCATATGCTGGGAAACACTCTATTTCAACCCTTCATTTCATATTCAGGGGCTATATATTGAGCTATTATGAAGCGTTAGTGGAGGAGAGAATTGGAGACTAAGGAGATTATAGACGAATTTTACCCCATTCTTATATGCTTGATTCTGCATCCCTTTGTACTTTGAGGAAGCCATTAGTGCTATTTTCCCAAGCTTGCCATTGTTTTTTTGAGCTTTCCATTTTATGGAGGATTGAAGTGGTGGAGTCCCATGTGGAGGGACTTGGTTTCTCGGTTTTGACGAGGTTCCAACAGAGGTTTTAATTTGTATATCTATTTACATTAATATAAGTATCTATTTCTCCTCCAATTTCATGTATAATTATGAATATTTGTATCCATGCATGTAATTACTTTGTATACATGTTTAAATTGAATATGCTAGATTAGACACTAACACATTATATATCATTGTTGTTGAGGATGAAGTGTAGGGACAAGTTTTGATCGAGAGCTCAACGATGGTCTTCTTCGAACATCCAGTTAAGGTACAGTTCTTATCCCTTAGTGATTATTTTATTTTATGTATCTAGCATTCTAGAGAATGGAATGATTTTTGGTGTTATATTGTCTATTGTGGTCCACCCCAAGCCATAAGAAGTTTTTCTCTGTAATAGAATTGGTGACTCCGCTGGAGAATTTTCCTTTTTTGTTGGGGTTTGGGTGCATTTTTTTCTCAATTTGCTCTCTATTTTTTGTGTGTCTGTGTCTCATTCAGTAGTATGTTGATTCAATGGCAGTCCCTTAATGTTATTTGGTTCTTGGATTTATTTTTACCACCTTATTCTTTGTATACACGGGTCATAGAACACAGTCGCATATATACGCATGTTGTATTCTAACTAGTCGCGTACATACAATACTGCTCTTTAAAAAGTCGTGCACATCTCCCTTTCTGGTTGATTTCTTAATGAGTGAAGTTTTTGGGTCAGTTGTGAGTGTAGATGAGTATTCCTGGGTATATATGTTGTCTATTGATTGTTGCTGTTGTGGCTAGAGACTTCTTTTTTATTAATTTTTCTTTGAAAGTAGTTCTTGTCAATTTATCTCCTTTTTGTTTTGCCATTAGTGCATTAGTATTTTGGTATTGGTGTCTTTCTTGGCTTGTGTTTGCTTCTTGCTGCAGGGAATGAGAGTATTAGTGAATTTTATTGCATTTTCATTCATTTATGTTGAAAATACAAAAACAATTTTATAGTTGCATGTTATTTTCATCTTGCATATGCATTTGCAATTCGTAATTACATTTGGTTTGCTTAGAAGATATTAGCGTCTATGATTTAATATAAGAAGGACTGCATTGACATATGAAAAGGAAAATAAATTCTTGTGCATTACATTTAGTGGCATACCCTTTTCATTTGGAAAAAAACATTACAGTTGGCATTGTTTTTAGATGTGCATATTTACTTTTATTACTGAGTTGTAACATCACTGGTTGCATGTTCATTTCCCTTGAGTAATTATATCCCTTAAAACTAACGCTTAAATTAAAATTGATTAAAATGATTTGATTTTATAAAGTGCACCGACAATCTTAGGTAATTTTAGAGTCTCAGAATAGGACTTTGTGAGTAAACTTCTCCAAGAATATGAAAAGAAGCAATTAGGTGTATGTCTACATGAGAAGAGAAATCCTTAGTATAATTAGTGTTCTCAGGAGGCTCCTTTTACATATAATTTAAGCACAAGGAAACATGCACGTCGGTGGTGGGGATATACCTCTACTACCTTCTCTTGAGAATCAAAGATATTTCCATGATCTTATTCGTATTTTGAGGATTTTGAGGAACCTTTGGTGATTTCAAGATTCAGGATTTTCTACCCTTCCCACATGGTAGATCCCGCCTGCTAGTGTCTTCCTGAGCATTGTTTATATTGGGGTGACCATAGTTTCCTTACCTAGGTATCATAGGGGGTTCTTGTAGAGGTTATTCTGTGAGTGTTCTGGACATGTAGGGGTAGAACAACACAGTCTCTTTACGCATTGAAGATGAGGGACACTATAATCCATTACACAACTCCTCTTATAGTGTATGGGAGTCTTAGGCCTCTTATAGGAAAGACATATCTGCTGCATTCGGGAGCTCACTTGTACTCACTCTTGGCTTATTTTCATATGACCTAGTTTTACTAAGGGGTGTGCTTTGTGTGCATCAGTTGGATTTAGGTATTGTGGTTACTTGAGTATTTTTATTGGTGGATTCATCATGGATTGAGTTATGTCACCCCATTGTTCTCATCGTTTAGCAGGATTACGGCCTTGTGATCCTGCCATGCCTCTCCATAAGATGGCTAGACATTTTGGTAGGCCTCTTTTCCATCAAGGTTCCCATAAAACTTTTACCATGAGTACTACTTCAGAATGCCTATAGTTACCTCCATTCCCAACATCTAGAATGGAGAGAGGAATCATTGAGGTTCCTCTTTCATTTACTATATGGATTCTTGAGACTCTGGTTTATACCGACCCTCGTGAGACTGGTCCTTCCCATACTACATGACCAAGTTTTTTAGACTTCACATCCTATTGAAACTTTTCCTTAGGAAGGTCAAGTGTTGAAACTCATCTAGTTCCCTTAATTTCAAGATCTTTTACATTTATCATGCCTAAAATCACTACTATTATTCCATCACTCATCCCAAGTTATAGTGCAGACCCTGGTGTTAGACTGGGGGGAACATCAACCCCTTACCTTGTGCATCAATTCAGAAGTGGTCATATTCCACCTTCTAATCCATTTGTTGGGGGATTTTCACTCCCTTCATCTGGTATTAACACTAGTGTTCATCCCCATGGGGGTGGTATTGGTGTTATAGTTGATTTTACCACACTTGGTGTATCATGTTTTTATGGCCTTCCCCATCCCTACGCAAACTCTTTGGAGCCCCCTTTTCTCAATATAACTTTAATGATCCAAAAAACCCCTTAAAAATTATTATTTATTGGTATACGTGGGTCACCAGCTTACAGACTGTGTGTACACGCAACTTTCTCCACTATGACCCGCATACATCAGGAATTGTGCCTTCCATTAAGGTTGATATAGAAAAGTTACTCAAATATGGATTTATCTATCTGGTTCCCTTTAATGAATGGGTATCCAATTCCATTCCGGTAGATAAGAAGAAGGGACCTATTTCTGTGTGCATTGACTTTAGAGACCTGGATAAGGCCTATCTGAAAGATAATTTCCCCACACCATTCTTAGATCTGATTTGGATGAGTGTGCTAGGAGCGAAGTATTCTTGTTTATGGATGGTTTTTTAGGGTATAACGAAATCCAAATTAAACCTGAGAATCAACATAAGACTTCTTTCATTTGTCCTTGGGGCATGTTTGCATACTAGAAGATGCCTTTTAACCTTAAAAATGCTGGAGCTAAATTTCAGTGGGAGATGACCTTTTATTTTCATGACCTTAAGCGTATTATCGAAGTCTATATAGATGACTTAGCTGCTCACTCACATTTGAGAGTGGATCATCCAGACCATTTGTGCTTGGTGTTTGAAAGATGTTGTTGTGATCAAATTCGATTAAACCCTCAAAAGTGCATCTTTTGTGTGAGAGTGGGTCAGTTATTAGGTTTTATCATTTCTAAGGAGGGGATTAGGGTCGATCCTATGAAGGATGAGGGAATACTTTAGTTGTCTCTCCCGTGCACAATTAGACATGTTCAAATTATCTAAGGGATGGCTAACTTCTTACGAAGATTTGTCGTCAATTTCTCCAATTTGACCAAGGTTTTTATGCACCTTGTTGGTACAATATTTGCCCCACAATATTTTGGGTTCTATCAGCGTCCAATGTAGAGAGGGATCCCAATTTTTGATGTTGGATATCCACCATGCACTTATCCAACCACCACTCTCTAAGAAATCACATCTTAATAAATCGAGCCCAAGTGTTGAGTTGTTTCGCTTATAGAATTTCAAAACATCCCAATAATGATGAATGATGATGATAGAGTCAACCCTTATGACGAAATCAGTCATAGTGATCAACACTTCAACACATGATTGTGCTAGGAGAGCCTCGATAGGGTTGGAAGTGCTCAAGATTGAGATTGCATTAAATTTATTCAAGTTTCAAGGGGAATGCAGCGTTAACAATTAAGTTTACATAATTGCAAAGCCTAGATGTCAAATTTACCTTTAGGATGCTAATTTCTATAGGTTAACACCACTACCAGGCCACCATCACCATGAGAAACAAGGAAAATAATTTTTTTTTGGTATTGGCCATGACAAATTATGTTGTTATTCAATAAGGAATTTGGGTAAAAATAAATTGATTTTGTACTAAAGAGTTTGATTTTCGATTCTTTTTGGAATTAAGAGGTTTTTTCTATGTATAGTAAAAGTGTTGGGATGATCATATCCATCAAACCCAATTTACAAGTCATTTGATTTTAATCTGCATGCTGAGATGGTCAAATGCATGGAGGTGTTCAAAGATTTTTATCAAACAAAGAATAGGCATCAGAAGCTTACATTATTTGGGAAGTTTGACTTGAGGGAAATGTAATTTATCATGAAGGTGTCAGAATGGCACACCCAAAGGATTAGTGTCTACTCATATCTTCTTCATGGATTGGTTCAACTTCAAGGTCAAGTTTATTGAAGCCTCAAGATGTGTGTTGCGTGAAAATATCTTGGATTCCTGAGTGGTTCTCTTTCAACCTTGTTTGCAACAAAAATGGGATCAATATCCATTTAGGATACTCTTAAGCCTCACAGGTATTAAATGGTTCAAGTAATCTATATGGAGGAAGAAATCTAAACATTGCACCGATTGTGATTTTTGAAACCTTACAAAGGTTCATTTTCGATAGCAAGTCAATTGCATGCATATAGAAGCAATATACATTCATAGCTACAATTAAGGGCATCATATTTGAGGGATTCAGTGAAAAAGTGGAAGAGCATCTGAAGAAAAAATATTTAGCAGCTAGAAACTTCATATTGTTCACCTCTTGAGTGTAAATTTATGGAGCTACTTTGTTAACAGCTAGACATAAAATCCAAAACTTCCAGGCATCAAATTAGCATCCAAAACCATTTTAAAGAGGTAGTTCTACCAATTCCTCATTTGAGGGTGAAATTATCAGTCAAAGGATCAAATAGCATCCTGAATATTCAAGAGCTCAATGAGTATTTTCAAGTAGCCAAATCACAAATGGTATGGGATTTTCAACATTCCATATTTCTGGCATATAGTTCTAGATTGTTTTTGTTTTAGATAGTTTTTGTTTCTTCAAATTAGTGGTAGTTCATTGATTTAATTTTATATAAAATGGATGGTTTGTAATGAAGATAAGGGAGAAGGATCCAGTCAAGAGAGGTTGTGAGAGGATTGTAAAGGGTTCAGTTATCGGTATGAAGTTTCTTTAATAGACCTACAAGTGTATTTTGGGGACTGTATGGAGGATGAGAAATATGTTAGGAACCCATGTCGATCCTTCTCTTTACCGTGTTAGTATATTGTTGTTGGACGCATATGCTTTGTAATTCA
>LPNX010479276.1:671506-712980 GCA_001517045.1 Pseudotsuga menziesii | reverse complement strand
TATTTGCTGCAGGGTCCTCACATCTGGTATCAGAGCACTTTCTTGGGCTCGTTGGGTGAAATTTCTGCCCAAATTTTTTTTCACTTCTGTTGCAGGTTCAGATTTGGGAATAATCCCTATCCGCTTAAATGTGGGAAGTACTTGGGAATAAGCCCTAAAACTCATTGTGAGGAGTACCACAGGAACCTCAAAGTAGCTGGCCCATTGAGAGGACCTGCCGGCGAAAAGGGCAACGACCCCTACCTGATTGACTAGTTCCCACCCGTGAGGTAAACCAAGAGCTGTCGTTTGTGGCCAAGCGGTTATCAGTTTTACCTGAGCCATGGAGTGAGGGGTACTACCCCAATATGCAAGCCGTCAGATAGCATTAGTGGCCGAGTGATTCCCTTGAATCGATAGGAAGCTGCACATACCTGGGGTCCATATCTATTTTCAGTTGCACAATCACAGATTTCCTCTGTCCAGAACTGTTGCCGGTCAGTTCCACACCATTGTAGATCCATTTGTTGCCGATCACTTCCGCGCCGTTGCAGATTCCACTGTTTTCGATCACTTTCGCGCCGTTGCAGATCCCTTCCCGGAGAAAAACAAAGTATAAAATTCTATTTTTCAGCCATATCTCCTTGGTTTCAACTCTGTTTTCCCTGAAACTTCACTGACACCTCTGCAATTCCATTCTGCATATTTCATTCCTGAGACCCTCTCCCAAATTCCACTTCCCAAGACCCAAAATCCCACATTTGTCTATTTTTAGGGTTTGCCATAACTCCTTCGATTTTCACCCAAACGCCTTCAATTTTTTCCATCGTATTCCTTTCCTCATTCTTCTTCTTTATCCCTCTCTACCAAATTTTCTCATTCTTTCACCCCGCTCCTAAAATCCCCATTTTTTGCTTCCCTGTCCTTTCGACAGTGTCCAAAACTTACTCAAACCCAAATTACCCTTCCGATTTTTTCCCAAATCCATATTTTCCTCTACTGAAACAGTTTCTGTTTTTGTTTTTCTTCCCACTCCCCCCCCCCCCCCAAAAAAAAAAAAAAAAAACTCCTGGTTATGGTTGTCACCCGCACAGGAGCAAAAGCCATGGAGGAAGCACTTGCAGCCATTCAAGCCAAACTCTAGGAACTGGATGAAAAATTTCTCGGTCTCCATCTTGAACATTCAGCTATAAACACCATATGACAGTACGAGTCTTCATCAGACAATGGGTTCTCTTCTTCCAACAATTTTCGTGGCCCGAAGCTAGATTTTCCTCGCTTCAATGGTACTGATCCGACTAGATGGATCTATCGTGCAGAATAGTATTTCAGTCTTCATAATACTTTTGATGTCAACAAAGTTCCACTTGCCTCCTTTCATTTGGAACAAGAAGCTCTTCAATGGTATCGTTGGTACATCAAGGCTCATGAAGAGCCAAAATGGCCTGATTTTCGCTAGCTCCTTTTGCAATGATTTGGTCCTAGTGCTTTTGATGACTTCACAGGATCTCTCACTAAACTTCGCTAAACTGGCACTGTGAAAGAGTATCAAACTGAATTTGAGAAACTAGCTAATCACACTGAAGGATTACCTGATGAATTCTACCGGAGTTGTTTTATCAGTGGTCTAAAGGATGCAATTCGCTCTGAGGTCAAAATGTTTAGTCCCAACACAATGATGGAAGCCCTGGGGTTGGCTAAGTTGGCAGAAGACAAGATGGCAGCCCAACAACGCTCCAAATCCTCTTTTGTTCCCTTCCGAAATATGGGTTCTCAATGCCCTCCCATTTTGCCAGCTCCTTGCTCACCTCCAATCAAGCATTTGTCTGAAACAGAGATGCAGGCACGCAGAGAAAAAGGGATTTGTTATAATTGTGATGAGAAATTCACTCGGGGACATCGATGTGTTCAACAAAAGCTCTATCTCTTGGATTTGGATTCTCCTCCTGCATCTGAAATTGGTGAAGAAGCTCCCGATCCAATGGATGCTCCGATTGACATTCAGGAGCCGCCTACTGACCCTCCATCTCAGGATGACTAGCCCGAGATATCCCTCCATGCTTTAGCTAGAGTCACTACCCCCCAAACAATGCGGGTACATGGTTACTTCAAGAAGCTTCCTCTTACCATACTCATTGATTCTGGCAGCACTCATAATTTCATTGACCCTCAAATCGCCAAACAAGCTGATTGTTTTATCCATCCTTGCTCAGACTTTGAAGTCATGGTTGCTAATGGGGGCACCTTACCTTGCAAAGGGAAGTGTTGTAATGTGCGTATCTCTATGGGAGATTATAACCTCCACTCTGACATGTTTGCCTTGACCTTAGGCAGATGTGATGTGGTTTTGGGCGCTCAATGGCTGTGCACACTTGGCCCCATATTATGGGATTTTGCTAAACTTTGGATGCAGTTCTCCCCCGATGGACACAAACACACATTGAAAGGATTACAACCAGGGTCTCTCAGCATCATCAGTTCACATCGCATGGAAAAACTCCTTAAGAAGAGTTCCCATGGTGTCATCGCTCAGCTCCATTCCATTCAAATGCAACCATCAGCGGCCCCCACTACTCCTTTGGATCTCCAACAAATTCCGGATCGATATACAGGTGCTTTTGCTGAACCAGTGGGACTTCCACCTTCACGACCAGAGGACCATCATATTCAGCTCCTTTCTGGAAGCATTCCTCCCAACATCAGGCCCTATCGCTACCCATTTCACCAAAAAACAGAGATTGAACTCCTCGTTAGGGACTTACTGAAGCAAGGTATTATTCGCCCAAGCACAAGTTCCTTTTCTTCACCAGTTCTTCTTGTCCGCAAAAAAGATGGGTCATGGCACCTCTGCATTGACTTCTGAGCACTTAATCACCTCACCATCAAGGATAAGTTTCCAATTCCTGTTGTTGATGAGCTTCATGGTGCTCAATTTTTCTCCAAGTTGGATCTTCTCTCTGGGTATCATCAAATTCGGGTTCATGAGGATGATATCCCTAAAATAGCTTTCCGCACAGATGATGGCCACTATGAGTTTTCGGTCATGCCCTTTGGTCTCACTAATGCTCCTTCCACATTCCAGGCCTTGATGAATAAAATATTCTGACCCTTTTTGCGGAAATTCATTCTGGTATTTTTTGATGATATCCTCATCTACAGTAAAACATGGGCTGAACATCTCCAGCATCTGGCTCTTGTAATGCAACTTTTCTCTGATCATCATCTCCATGCCAAAAAGTCTAAATGTGTTTTTGGATAAAAGGAAGTTAGGTATCTCAGGCACATTATCTCAACACAAGGGGTTCGTGTGGATCCTGCCAAAATCGTTGCCATGAACAATTGGCCGCCTCCTAAGACACTCAAGAGCCTTCGTGGTTTTTTGGGGTTGACTGGCTACTACCGCAAGTTTGTCAAGGATTATGGGAAGATTGCAGCTCCCTTAACTACTCTGTTGAAAAAGGATGCTTTTACCTGGACACATGTTACTGAGTGTGCATTTGACAAGCTGAAACAAGCTATGTGTACTACACCTGTTCTAGCTATGCCCAATTTTTCCAAGCCCTTCACTATTGAGAGTGATGCTTGCAGCAATGGAATTGGTGCTGTTCTCCTTCAAGATGAACACCCCATTATGTTCACCAGCAAATCCCTTTCTGGTAAGAATTTAGCTGCCTCTACATATGAGAAGGAAATGATGGCTATTTTGCATGCAGTACAAAAGTGGCGACCCTACCTCTTAGGGAATCATTTCTGCATCAAGACTGATCACCAGAGTCTGAAATATTTCCTAGAACAACGTGTATCCTCCCCAGCACAACAGAAATGGGTTAGCAAACTCATGGGTTATGACTATGAGATCACTTATAAGAAGGGTAAGGACAATATTGTGGCGGATGCCCTTTCTTGCACATTTGATGACCAAGGTTCTCTTTCCGCGATTTCTATTCCTGTTCCAAATTGGTTGCAATCGGTTCAATAGGGTTATGTCAATGACTCTTCATTATCTCAAATCATCCAACACTTGGACAACAACCCTTCTGCTGTCCCACATTACTCTTGGGATGGTGCTTCACTGAGATACAAGGGTCGTCTGGTGCTTCCCTAGAACACAGCTCTTCAACAAGCTATCTTCTATGAACTCCATGCTTCTCCGTCAGCTGGGCACTCTGGTTTTCTCAAAACATATGAATGGGAATGGCGCAACTTCTTTTGGCAGGGCATGAAAAGGACAATTCAACAGATGGTGGTTGAATGTGATACCTTCCAGCGCAATAAGGGTGAAACAACACCCCTTCCGGGATTGCTCGAACCCTTGCCCATACCTACCTGGATATGGATAGATATTTCTATGGATTTCATTGAAGGGCTCCCTAAATCTAGAGGGAAGACTGTGATTTTGGTTGTGGTTGATCGCCTCTCCAAATATAGTCATTTTTGTGCTCTCAGCCATCCCTATACAGCCTCCTCCATTGCTCAAATTTTCCTGGACCAGATCTTTCATCTTCATGGAATGCCTTCTTCCATTGTCTCGGATCGGGATGCGACTTTCACCAGTCATTGTTGGACAGAACTCTTTCACCACACTGGCACCAAACTGAAGATGAGTTCAGGTTATCACCCCCAAACGGATGGTCAGACTGAAATTCTCAATAAATGCTTGGAAACTTATCTTCGTTGCTTCTCCTCTGAGCAACAACATCAGTGGGAAACGTGGCTCCCTCTCGTTGAATGGTGGTACAATAACTCTTACCACACTGCCTCTAAAATGACTCCATATGAAGCAATTTATGGTCAGGCACCACCAGTTCTTCTTCCTTACACCCCCAGCAGTTCTCTAGTTCAGGAAGTTGACGTGGTCCTTCAAAACCGTGATGAGGTTCTTCACATTTTGCGCAAAAATATTCACATGGCAAGAAATCGCATGAAGCAACAAGATGATCAGCACCATTTTGAGCGCACTTTTGAAGCCTGTGATATGATTTTTCTTCGTCTCCAGCCTTACAAGCAATCCTCACTAAAACTCAAATGGTATCATAAGCTCACTCCAAAGTTCTATGGGCCATATAGGATTCTTCAGAAGATTGGGTCTGTTGCTTATAAATTGGAACTTCCACCTTCTTCCCGCATTCATCCAGTATTTCATGTCTCTTGTCTGAAGAAAGTTCTTGGCACCAACATCAAAGGCCAAACTATTTTTGGATCCATCTTTTTGGAGTCGGAGGCTGTCCTCAATAAGCGCACTCGTCAACTTCGCTCTCGCTCTATCACATAGGTCTTAATTCAATGGCACGGAATGCAGCCCGAGGATGCTACGTGGGAACCACTCCTTCAGATTCAGTGACAATTTCCACATCTAAAGCTTTGAGGACAAAGATTTTTCTAAGGAGGAGGGGATGTTAGGAACCCATGTCAATCCTTCTCTTTACCGTGTTAGTATATTGTTGTTGGACGCATATGCTTTGTAAGTCGTCCCATAGTAATTGTTGATCCATAGTTTGTGTTATTATTGTGGGGCGCATATGCTTTGTAAGCCGCCTGTAGTATTTGTTGATCCATAGTTTATATTGGCCCATGGTTTTGACCCATAGTATTGGCGCCTATTTTTAGTATATAAGCGTGTGTTGAGGCCAAGGCACGGTGAAGTTATTTTGTATTGAGCTTGCTCAAGGGAGGTTTCCCCCTTGAAGTGGCTTGCAATTAATATAAAAGTGATTTTGAGTTCTGCTGCTATATCGTGTATTTTGATTAATTATTTGCTGCAGGGTCCTCACAAAATATTGTATGAGCCACTCTTACTTTTAATCAATACAAACACTATTCAGTGTATTTGATATTTATGTGATAATTTTTATGAAAGATAGTGTTTCTATCTAGTTTCTCATTGTAGATATGTGTGTTTGTGTTCCCTTTTCACACATAATGTTTTTCTATTTTAAAGGAATTTATTATTTGGATATGTAATCAATTGTCTGTGGTTATATATATGATTCTCAAATTGGCTCATGTATGTCTACTTTCTGTAGGCTTATACCTGTACTTCATTCTTGTTTACCATCCCTTTTATATACTTATCAATACTTATTTTACTATTGAGTATTGGTCATTTATCCACCTTTTCAATTCCTCTTCTGTTTTTACACAATCAATCAATCAACATTTTAATTTGAGAATTAAGATGTGCTAGCCATGCTCCTTCTGCATTCAAGGTGCATATTTTAGCACTAAAATCTTCTGGTACCATTGTCGGGGAAGAAAGTGAATATTATCTTCCCCGGGAAGAACCACAACGATCAGATCCATATCTTGATGGTAGATAGGGGTAAGACATTAGCTTGACTACAATTTTCTACTTGGCGACCTCATATTCATCACAAGTGGATCTATTGGAAACCTCACTAGTTCGGAATGGATAATATTCTTTCTTAGAGGCATGAATTTTGTGATTTCTCAAAAATATCTGGTTTTCCAAATCTTGTACCTGATAGAGAAGTATGGGAATATTTCCTTCCAAAGTTTAGAGAAAAATACTATGATCATCCTGGTGAGCAGTTGTTGAAATTTCATGAATGTATGCATCAATTAGGAATCATTAATGAAGATATCTTTCTCAATATTTTTTGGTATTCATTAGAAGGAGAGGTTCAAAAATGGTGTATATCATTGCCTCCTTCTAGCATCTCTTCATTAAAGCAATTCAATTTTGTTTTTCATCATTATTGTAAAGAAATTTTTCCTATTGGTTTTCTTTATCTTGAATGTTGTTATTAATTTGATTTGTTGACTATAAGATCATATGCCCATGTTGAAGAGTATGCTTCATGATGATCAAGTGGTTCATGATATTCAAAGTGATAGATAGATTAAAGATGCTTTTGACATTGTATCAAATGTATCTACTATTTTGACAGTGATGAAGTTTCAACTATTGTCATCTTTAAGGATGGATTTTTGGACTGTAAGTATGATTTCAAAGATTATGATTTACATACTATAGTCCATGTGTTTGTGACTTTGCATAAAGTTGGAAGGAAAGTTCAAGTTGTTAGTGAATTACTTACTTGGATGCATTGGAGATTCAGTTTTACTTGATTAGTTTGCTTCTACTAATTAGAAGTAGAAGTAGGCAAGATAATAAGCTCACCATATGAGCAGATAGATTGTTTTCAAGTTTTTGAATAACTGCAAAAGTTTGATATATGAATGACTCCATCACCCAATGGATAAGGAATTATACAGTTGTGAATTTTCAAATTGCAGTTTTCTTATAGAAGTGGTTATTAATCTTGTATATTGATCTAGGAACAAATCATCAATCTCATCAAAGATTAATCAACAAATAACTCATGAAATGGTGTAATCGGTCTACAAGAATAGTAGCCGCTCTGTATTCACATAAAGAATGAATGATTACAATTACAATGTCATGCTATAGGCATGAATGAATGAGCAATTTGAATCCTCAAGGAGGTCAATCGAATTGAATGAGTGAGTCTAGCTTAACTGACTGTAAGCCATGGTTCACACTCAGTTAACCACTGATCAAAACCCTAATTGACTCACCTAAACCCTGACTGAAGTCGGAGTGCAATAAATGACTACGTCTCAACTGAAAGAGATCAGACACATGTCATAGCAAGCCAACCATCAAGTGCTAGCGCTTCAATGACTTCAATGAACCCTGATGAGGTTAACTGAAGTTGAACTGAACATCAGAAGTTGGTGGAGGTGCCCTTGTTGACTCCAGTTTATTAATTAATCATTAAATAATCAATTAAATGAATGGAGGTTCCTTCATTGAGCTATTTAACTGATTGTAACCACCAATTAGCAATTAGGTGCATTAATATCACTTAGATTACCCCTGGAGTGCTCCAGTTAGCCTCCCCGAATGTAGGAGAAGGATAAGTTAGCCTCCTTGAATGAAGGTAGGCATGGGTGTGACTGGATGATGTCAATTAATGCTCCATTGATGTCAATTAATGTCAATTATACTTAGGATAGTGGTTTAACTAGGCCAATTTGACCAAAAAGAGTGTGTATGGTGGTAAATGTATCCAACACCCCCCCTTAAGCTATACTCAGGAAGAGTTACAAAACATAAATGCATAAAAATGCTAGGGCCACAGCAACTAAGGCCATAGGTCACCCTGTACAATGCTGAAACTGAAACAATGCTAAAAAAAAACTAAGTGAGGAAAAGAGGGAAAACCCCCCACTCAAGCTGAACATTGAAAGTAGTATAAATCACCCTGATGAACTCACCCCCAACAATGAATGGAGGTAAGTGAACTTATTTTTTGAAAATATCTTGGTGAAGATGTCTGCAATCTACTCATCAGTCGGGAAATATTGCAGAATGATGGTCCTGTCATGCACTAGTTCCCTGATATAGTGCATGTGGATCTCTACATGCTTGGTCCTCTACCTGGTAACTGGATATGTGGAAATATTAATAGAACTTTGATTGTCACAAAAGAGGATAGTGGAAAAAGTACTACCAAGATCAAACTCTGAAAGAATGCCTTGCAACCAAACTGCTTGGATGCAAGCATTCACCGCTCCTCGATACTCGGCCTCTGCTGAAGATAGTGCTATGGAAGCCTGATTTTTGCTTGAACAGAAAATGAGGCCACCACAAAACATGAATACATATCCAAAAGTATACTTTCGATCAATATAATCACCCTCCCAATCGGAATCTGTGTATCCAACCAACTCTAGCTCGGAGTCTGCAGCATAGTGAATGTCGTAGGTCCTGGTTCCCTAAATATATTGGAGGATCCTTTTGGATTCCTTCCAATGAATATCATGAGGCTACTTCATGTATATTGATACAACATTCATTCCATAACAAATATCAGGCTGAGAATGTGTCAAGTACAACAAGCTACCAATCAGCTGTCGATAGATAGTGCAGTCCATGGGAGGTGTGCTTTTTCCTTCTTCAAGGTTGATCCCTGAAAGGAAAGGGAACGGTGTAGGCCTACAATAAGCCATGTTAAACTTTAATAACAGGTCTGAAATTTATTTTTACTGAGTTACCATAATCACATCATAATTTTGCTCAATTTCGAGCCCCAAAAATTGTTTTAGAAGCCCCAAATCACTCATTTCAAAGGCATTATGGAGAGCAGTTTTGATGGCTGAAATGGAGGCAATTGTGCTACCTGTGATCAGTAAGTCATAAAAATATAAAACAATGATAATTATATGACCATCATACTTCTTTAAATATACATTTGTATCTGATCTACATCTCTGAAAGTTTTGCGAGAGAAGGAAGGCATCCATCTTGGAATACCACTCTCTTGGGGCCTGTTTTAACCTGTATAGTGACTTCTTTAGCTTGCAAACCAAAGATGGATCAGTGATGTATCCCTCAATATTATTCATGTATATCTCCTCATGAATATATCCATGCATAAATGCTGACTTAACATCCATGTGATGCACTTCCCAGTGCTTGGATGCTGAAATTGACAAAACAAGGCGGATGGAATCCATTTTTGCAATCGGTGCAAAGGTCTCATGGTAGTCCACTCCTTGGAACTGAGAGAAAAATTTTTCTACCAGCCTTTCCTTATATTTTCAGTTTCTTCCATCATCAGTAACCTTGGTCTGAAACACCCACTTGCATTGAACCAATTTCCTTCCCGGAGGAAGAGAAACTATCTCCCAAGTAGTGTTTTTCTGAAGAGAATTCATCTCTTCATCCATGGCAACTTGCCATATCGGATCTTTCCAAGCATGGTAGTAGGATTTTGGATCTAAAATAATCATAAAATAGAAATTTTTGGACATAAAATTATCAGGACAAGAGAGCGCAATACCTGGTCTTTGGAAATCAGACCGGGTTCTCCTTGGATCATCCAAATTTCCAATGTTTTCTCCTGCGGAGGAGAGTGTTTGTCGGGCCCATGTAGGAAGATGATTTTTCACTTCAAGTTATGATTCATAATATGATTATTTCTACACACTGATATAAAAAATCATAGGATCCAAATCAGGGTCATCACCCCCAATTTCATCATCCAAATATTTAGTAGAATAGGAAGGAAATTCAGCAGTTTTCTCCTTCACTAGTTCCACCTCCTGAAGAGGATCATCGAACTTGACACTTTCTCGATGATGATATGTTTGGTATTGATATCCAGCAGCTTGAACCCTTTATATTCATCAGGATACCCAATAAATAGAAATTCTATGCTTTACGGTTGCAAAGCCCTTCTTTTATCAAGCGGAATCCGAGCCCATGCAGTGGACCCAAACACCCGTAGGTTCGACACATCCGGCTTGTGTCTGAAGTATTATTTGAAAGGGGTATTAAATTTCATGAATGAGTGTGGAACCCTGTTATAAATGTATGCTACAGCATGCATGGCCTCAGCCCACAAATTTGCAGCAATCTTCTTGGATTCCAACATACATGTGGTCATCTCCTTGAGAGACCGATTCTTCCTTTCTGCTACTTCATTCTGCTGTGGAGTGTAGGTAATTGAATGTTGGACATGAATACCACTTTGGGAGAATATGTACAAAAAATCATTGCTGACATACTCCCCTCTAGTATCAGATCTCAAGATCTTGATTTTAAGCCCAGAGGCATTTTTTATCAAGGCCTTCAATTCAGAAAATTTTTCACATACTTCTGATTTCTTTTTGAGAAAGAAAACCCATGTATACCTTGAAAATCATCAATAAAAGTAAGGAGATACCTTGATCCATTCATGGAAGTGACAGGCATCAGACCGGTGATATCAGAATTTATCAGCCCCAATATGCATGTAGCTCGGTTTTCCTTCCCCCGATCAAATGTGTGCTCAGGGTGTTTTCCAATCATACAGCCTTTGCAGATTCCTATGGTTGCCTCGATGACCGGGAGGCCTTAAACCATGGAGTTTTTCTGTAATTGCTGCAAATATTTGAAATTGATATGGCCAAACCTCTCATACCACATCCTACTAACCTCATTTCCATGATTTAGCAGAGCGGTGGGCTTTGCATCCGCAACAAAGTGAGAGAACTCATAGGCTTTTGCATGATGGTTTGCAAGGCCTTTAGAAATGAGTTTCCTGGATGCAATTTATGTTATCTCAAGATCATTTGGGATGAAAGAGACTCTCTTAGGCACTCCTGTATGTGTCATCTGATACACACTAAGGATATTTGATGCCATAGATGGTACATACAAAACATTAGAGAAAAAAACATTTTCAAGAACTACAGTACCTTGTCCTTCTGAAATGATGGTGGAGTCATCTCACATGTGGATGGGGATGGATTTGCTGGTCCCCAAGGATGAAAAGGAGTTTTTTCAATCCATCATGTGGTTCGAAGCTCTAGATTCAATCAACAGTGCTTTGGAATTTGAAGTGCTTGCCATGAGGGCATGACCTTTTTCATGTTGTGGTTCTTGATCTTGTTGATCTCTCCTCCGAAAGCTTTCCGAAAGATTGATGTGATTTCTCTCAAGGAGAGAGGTAGCTTCATCAAGCTTCTTCTTCATGCAGGCATGTTCAGGGTAGAAGCCATTCCTACAATAAGAACACTTGAATTTTTCCTTGCCATGGTTCCCTTTTCCTTTGTTCTTCGTTGAGCCAGAAGACTCATAATGCTGCTGATTTTCAACTCTAGGTTTAGGAGCATAAAATTTAGTTTTTGGGTTCTTATGATGCTTTCCTTTACCCTTCATAACTTTGGGCCCCGAGACATGAAGGGATTGATCAAGGGAATATCTGATGATCCCCATCTGGAAAAGCTTGTCATGTTTACATGTTAGGAACTCAATGAAGGCATTGAGTGTAGGCATCTTCCATCCAGGGGTTGTGAGCTTCCCCACACAGAATGTAGAAACAAAAACTGAATAATCAGCCCCAAGTTTGGAGAGTATGGTGAGGATGAGCTGATCATCCTCCTTCTCCACTTTTCATTGCTTCAAGGGTAAAACAATATGCTTGAACTTTGTAAAGAAATCATTCAAAGTCTCGAAGTTGGAGGGTTGGAGAGACATGAGTTCATTTTCGAGCTGGTAAACCCTCAAGTCATCATGCTTTCCATATAGAGACTCCAATTTGTCCCATATTTCTTTTGGAGTCTTCAATCCCGCAAGATGGAAGAGAAGGTCTTGGGAAATAGAGAGGCACAAGAAACCGAAGGCTTCATCCTTCTTGTTCAAGAATCTTGATTTTTCTATGGCGGATCTAGGCTCATCTTTAGTTTCCATGGTGACTCTAAAAATTCCTCTGGAGCACAGCTGAATCTCCATATCACCTTTCCATGAGTGGAAATTGTATGGAGTCAAGAGATCTATTGAGGAGGCCATCTGTATGTGCTGGAGTGAATGCTTCACCTGTAGAAACCTGAAAATCAAAACAGAAAGGGCAATGTAAGGTTGGATAGCCTGCACATTTTAGGCTTTCATCACACCCAACATAGTTAATCAAGCAATCTTGATCAACAAGTTCTTTACTAGGGATATTAAGTGGTAAGCCTTGGCTTCTGGTGCAGTGCTAGATTTTTGAGCTATTGCTCAAATTTCATGTAGAAATCTATCAAAAAGCTTGTTTTTGAGAGATAGAGCTTCGTCCCGCCGTAATATTTGATACCATATTAATCTTGTATATTGATCTAGGAACAAATCATCAATCTCATCAAAGATTAATCAACAAATAACTCATGAAATGGTGTAATCGGTCTACAGGAATAGTAGACGCTCTGTATTCACATAAAAAATGAATGATTACAATTAGAATGTCATGCCACAAGCATGAATGAATGAGCAATTCAAATCCTCAAGGAGGTCATTCGAATTGAATGAGTGAGTCTAGCTTAACTAACTGTAAGCCATGGTTCACACTCAGTTAACCACTGATCAAAACCCTAATTGAATCACCTAAACCCTAACTAAAGTTGGAGTGCAATAAATTACTGAGTCTCAACTGAAAGAGATCAGACACATGTCATAGCAAGCCAACCATCAAGTGCTAGCACTTCAATGATTTCAATGAACCTCGATGAGGTTAACTAAAGATGAACTGAACATCAGAAGTTGGTGGAGGCACCCCTGTTGACTCCAGTTCATTAATTAATCATTAAATAATCAATTAAATGAATGGAGGCACCTTCATTGAGCTGTTTAACTGATTGTAACCACCACTTAGCAATTAGGTGCATTAATATCACTCAGATCACCCCTGGAGTGCTCCAGTTAGCCTCCTTGACTGAAGGTAGGCATGGGTGTGACTGGATGATGTCAATGAATGCTCCACTGATGTCAATTAATGTCAATTATACTTAGGATAGTAGTTTAACTAGGCCAATTTGACCAAAAAGAGTGTGTATGGTGGTAAATGTCTCCAACAGTGGTGTCTTTCAGCTTGCAAGTTTTTGGTTTGCATAATGTGAATATTTCTAGAGAAGCCTTGTTTTTATTTTAAACATGATATTCTTACAAGTTACAGAGATGGAATGGAAGGCACATCTATTCTAGTTCTTGGAAGCTCACAAGGAGCATGTCATCCCCAGATGGAGCCATATGTTTGTACCAGATCTGTCCCATAAAATTTTAGGTTCTGCCAGCAGACAACGTAGAGAGGGATCCTATTTTTCGATGTTGGATATCCACCATGCACTTATCCAACTGCCACTCTCTAAGAAATCACATACTAATGAATCGAGCCTAAGTGTTGATTTGCTTCACTTATGGAATTTCAAAACATCCCAATGATGATGAATGATGATGATAGAATCCACCCCTATGAGGAAATCAGTCACAGTGATCAACACTTTAAGAGATGATTGTGCTAGGAGAGCTTGAGGGTTGGAAGTGCTCAAGATTGAGCTTACATTAAATTCATTCAAGAGTCAAGGGGAATGCAACAATAACAATTCAGTTTGCATAATTGAAAATACTAGACGTCAAATGTACCTTTATGATGCTAATTTCTATAGGTTAACACCAGTATTAGGCCACCATCACCATGAGAAATGAGGACATTAATTTTTTTTGGTATTGGCCTTGAAAAATTCTACTGTTATTCAAGAAGGAATTTGGGTAAAAACACATTCGTTTTGTACTAAAGAGTTTGCTTTTTGAGTCTTTCAGGAATTAACAGGTTTTTGTTTTGTATAGTAAAAGTGTTGGGTTGATCATATCCATCGAACCCAATTTACAAGTCATTTGATGTTAATGTTCCTGGTGAGATGGTCAAATGCATGGAGGTGTTCAAAGAGTTTTATCAATCAAAGACTAAGCATCAAAATATTACATTCTTTGGGAACTTTGACCCAAGGGAAGCATAACTTATCATAAAAGCATCAGAAAGGAAAGCCTGAACAATTAGTGTTTGCTCATATCTTCTTCATGCGTTGGTTCAACTTCGAGGTCAATTTTATTAAAGCCTCAATATGTGTGCTACATGAATATATCTTGGAGGCTTGAGTGCTTCTATTTCAACCTTGTTTACAATGAAAATGGGATCAATATCCATTTAGTCTACTCTTAGGAGCGTAGTTATTAAATGGTTCAAGTAATCTATATGGAGGAAGAATTCAAAACATTGCACTGGTTGTGATTTTTGAAACCTTATAAAGGTTCATTTTCAATAGCAAGTCAATTTCATGCATATAGAAGCAATATACATTGATATCTACAATTATGGCTGTCATCATATTTGAGGGATTCAATGAACAAGTGGTAGAGTATATGATGACAAAATATTTAGCAGTTGGAAACTTGATATTGTTCACCTCTTGAGTGTAAATTTATGGAGCTAGTTTGTTAACAACTAGAAGTAAAATCCAGAACTTTCAGGGATCGAATTAGCATCCAAAACCATTTTGAAGAGGTAGCTCTACCAATTCCTCATTCAAGGGTGAAATTATAAGTCAAAGGATCAAATAGCATCCCCAATATCCAGGAGCTCAATGAGTATTTTCAGACAACCAAATCACAAATGGCAGGGGATTTTCAAGATTCCATATTTCTTGAAGATAGTTCTAGATTGTTTTTTAGATAGTTTTTGTTTCTTTGAATTAGTGGTAGTTATTGATGTAATTTTATATCAAATGGATGGTTTGTAATGTATAGAAGGGAGGAGGTTCCAACCGAGAGAGGTTACGATAGGATTGTAAAGGGTTGAGTTATCAGTCTAAAGTTCCTTTAATAGCCCTGCAAGTGTATTTTGGGGACTGTATGGAGGATGAGAAATATTTTATGAGCCACTCTTACTTTTAATCACTACAAACACTATTCAATGTATTTGATATTTATGTGATGAATTTTATGAAAGATAGTGTTTCTATATAGTTTCTCATTGCATATATATGTGTTTGTGTTCCCTTTTCACACATAATGTTTTTTTCTTTTAAATGCATTTATTATTTGGATATGTAATCAACTGTCTATGGTTATATATCTGATTCCAAAACTAGCTCATGTATTTCTACAATTTGTAGGATTATACCTATACACCATTATTTTTTACCAGTACCTATTTTATTCATGAGTATTGGTCATTTATCCACATTTTTAATTCCCCTTCTATTTTTACACAATCAATCAATCAACATTTTCCTTTGAGCATTAAGATGTGCTAGTCATTCTCCTTCTGCAGTCAAGGTGTATCTTTTAGCATTAACATGCCTTTTGAAGAACGATACTCGGTTCATATGGGATGAACAATCCCAAGATTCCTTCTATGAACTTAAGAAATCCTTAGCATCGAACCCCGTGCTTAGTCGACCTGACTACTACCATGATTTCCTATTATACATGGTTTCATTTCACGATACAATTGGAACGTTTCTTGTTCAAGATGATGACAAGCTCCAAGTGCACATTATCTACTATCTTAGCCAAAATATCACTGATGATGAAATTTGATATATTCACATCGAGAAGCTAGCCTTAGCGATTGTTCATGAAGTACAATGGTTGAGACATTATATACTGCTTCCCTAGAATATGGTCGTAGCTTATATCAATCCATTTCATTTTGTATTGACTAGATGGATGATAGGGAGGAAATACAATAAATGAATTGTTATTTTGCAAGAATTTGATCTTGAGTTTGTTTCGACAAAGTCAAAGAAATCGTTAGTTTTTGCGGAGTTTATGTTGGATCTCCCTAGTTTAGATGAAGACAAAATTCATGAAGAATCCTTTGCGGATGAGCATATTGTTGAAAGCTAGGCTTTCACATACATTAAGCATACATTAAGCTCATACATAGCCATCAAAGACAAGTACTTTGGGAAGGGACATCCAATCCGCTATTGTATTATATTTGGTAATTATTTATACATTATTTATACCCACTCCAACTACTCATTTGTTAATATCTATTTATCCTTTAAACTATATAATTACATGATGGCATTTAGGAGGTAAGTGGCCCCCTCTACATCTCCCCCACAAACAAAATGTTTCTTCGTCCTGAAGAGAACAAAGAGATATGCATCAACATCCTAGGTCTCTGCTACTACTGAGTAGTCCTCACTATGCATAAACCATGCATACTGGTCTGCATAGGTAACTCAGGTGCAACAGCCGCCAGCTCGATAGGAAAACACACATGTACAAGGCTCTACTATGACTAGTTACTCTTCATCCTCCATCTTCAATCTAACAGTAGTCCATCGAAGTCTTATCCTCTCACAACAGTGGGAAACCATATTCTTCCACAACGAGGTCTTTTGGTTTAAGCCTCACCCTATCTCATCTGACCACCATCTCCATCGGTTCAGGCATGTGGGGCCTTTTGGCTCTTTGACTTTCTATGTCATTTCTCTGTCTTCTGGCTTTTCGAGGTCACAACCCAGGAACAATTTCAGCATTTTGATATTGAGGAGTACATTGTCATCATTTTTCGTTGGAGTGCTTTGTTGTGTAGGTGCATGATATCTGCTTGAATGTCATCATCATCATGTTATTCTATCCTAAGAGTTTAAATTTCCTGCAAGCTTGTATATTTTCTGCTCATGTACATAGTCTTGGTCGTGATCAACTACTTTGACTTATCTTATAATAGTCAACTATCTACCAAATTCATTGCATAAGTGAGGAGATTGCCTGCCTTTAATAAAGACCCACGTTTAACCTCCTCGACTCGATCAACACAAAATATTTAATGAATAAATATTAAACTCAACTCACAATGGTTGGCAAGTGACCAACTTAATTTACATACACTGGAGAGGATCTCCTGCCTCTATTAAGACTCACGTTTAACCCCCTCTTGACTTCAAAAATTTACAAGAGAGTCACTTTTTAGAAGTTAGCACTGACTAACTTTACATAAACAAAGAACACTTTTTTCTTCAATGTATAACCCATCGACTTATACACTGACCATGAATATCTTATGATAATCTTCAAAATATTCGACCATACCGATGCATACTATTGGGGCGCACATGTATGGCTCAGCAAGCAGCGCACTATGTTTCGCCAACAAGATTCTACTACCAGAAAAGCAGCTGAGTGTCCCGGGACGGGCCACTGGTGAGTCTTAGGGGCCTGTTGGGGTGCGCACCCTAACGGTCCTTAAGTTGGGTAGCTCCACGGAGTTACGGGAGTTGTAAGCAGAGCTATGACTCAAAATATTCTTAGGGGTGTCGGGGTTGAGTAAAAACATCCTTTTGTAATAAACCCATGGTTTAAATCCAGGGTTTAGGGTTCGGGGTGCCCATGGTTTAAGTCCATAGTGTTGTAATAAGTGCACTATAAATAAGCACCATTGTAACGAAATTAGGGTAGGCTTTTGATGTAAGATGAATTGATGTGAAGCTAAGGCTATTTTATAAGAGAAGGTTAAGTCCCAGCTGTGTGCGCAGAGGGTTTTGGGTGATTAAGGAAATCTGCAGTTGTGTGCACAGAGGCCTGCAGCTGTGTGCACGGCTTTAAGGACTTGACAGGATCTGCAGCTGAGTGTGCAGATCAGAACTAGGGTTTTAGTAAAGAGTTGAATAAAACACATTTCTGTGGACGTAACCCCTACACTGGGGGTGAACCACGTTATATCTGGTGTTGTGGTTCTTTGTGTTGTTTCTGTTATGTCTTTAATGCATTGATAATTATATATCTGATAAATAAGATCACTGCTAACTAAATAACTTTGCTGTGAATTCCCAGTAAAGGGTTATGCAAGTTACTGTCTGTTTATTTAGTTGCAAAGTTATATATGTGAATGTGAATCTCTGTGTATATGAATATAAGTTGTTAAAGGCTAAGATACAGTAATATCCCTCTTCTGCTTGCAAAAACCTAATTCTGCGGCACCCCATAGCTGTTTTGGGTGAGACTGCAATCTTTTCACAGGTTGTTGCCAAAAGGGCCAACACTGTGGGTCTTTTGTTGGTGCGAAGTTAATGGTATAAAGCCTGGGTCTGCCCTATAGCCCAACACATACTTTTGTTTATCTTTCATTTCCGACCAAAAATTAATCATAACCATTGACCAATAAGAAAAGGTGGTGCATAGTTCTAAAAAAAAATATAGCAACCCATTACAACATTATCTCATCCTCGTAATTTTAATGAAATTATTTTTTTGTTAATAAGTAAATATTAGTCAATTGGAGAACCTTTGACAAGCTGGCAATTAATGAAATGATATCTGGATGACAAACGTTGTTAGAGTTCTAAATCGACGGGGAATTCCTTAACAACGAGAGGATTCATGCAATCAAATTAGTAGGAAAGGATTTAATGATAGATTGGTCTAACAATTCCTCCAATAAGATTTGTTGAACCGACAAAGTTCCCATTAAGAAGATATCATCGAGAAATACATCAGCTTCTTCAAATTTCTCTAGTCGGCAGCCAATAATAAATTTTCTAATTATTTGATTTATAGCAGTCACTTTCCTTCTATGTAGTCATTGATACCCAATGTATATGTTGTGTTGTTGGAAGAGTTCGTTCATCAATAAAAAAAATTCATAATCACGCCATATAGATTCTTCAATAATCAGATTCCATGATTCTTCGACTTCTTAGGCAACGATGGTTCTCTTGATCACCAGATGCGTAAAGCTCAAGTAGAATCTACAAGCAAGCATGTGAGCACAAAATGGTTCACTCCACAAGCAAAGCACATTCGCACAAAGAGCCCTTTCAATAAAGTCTCTTGTGTCATATTCCTTGATGTTGAGACATAGAATCCTAGCATCGGTGCCTTTGCTATACGTCAATTTTAGAAACAGGCGCATCCAACAAATGGGTATGATATTTTTCCTCGACCTCTCGTTGTATAGTTTGGAAGTTCTCAACAATCAGAGTATGCTGCTCTTGATGAAAGGAACCATGCCCGCCATGCTCGTCACCAGGTGATGCAAGAGTTCAGAAACAATAGGAGCAATATTTGGGTCACGTTGAACATCGAACGAGAGGAGATGTCAGATACTAGCTTCATCCCTCCCTCCCGAACAATGCTACACATGACAGCTTCATGCACTATTGGCAGTGAGTGAAGGGTGGTTATTGCATCCATTTATAGGTTCGAGACCGAGATTATTTTCTCCAGAGGTCTTAGGGTTCCTTCCTCCATGAACAACAATTTTATTTCAGGCCAATGTTCTTGCACCCGTAGAAATTTCTGAGAAAACTTTTCCAACACCTTCAGTTCTTGCTCCTTACAACTTTGACAAACACATGCAAATATTCAATATTGCATCTACGAACCAATAAGATATTTCATAGTAGTTTTTATTCACATCATTACGTTCTGCTTGAGATTCGAACCAATCCTCTTTTGCTGCTACTGTCACCCAGCCAAAAGAGGACGGCAACGATACCAGATATTGAAAACTAGGCTTTCACATACATTAAGCATACATTAAGCTCATACACAACCATCAAAGACAAGTACTTTGGGAAGGGACGTCCAATCCGCTGTTGTATTATCTTTGGTAATTATTTATACATTATGAGATAGGTTCGAGCAGTTGTACTCGCTCCAACTACTCATTTGTTAATATCTATTTATCCTTTAAGCTATATAATTACATGATGACATTTAGGAGGTAAGTGGCCCCCTCTACACATATCTTCCTTATTTCGACCGCAGACCCTTGGTATGGTGATATCATCATATACCTACAGACTTTGAGGGTTCATCCTCACCTATCATGGGATGAATGTTGATGTCATGACATAATGCTAAGAACTACCTTATTATCAGTGACACGTTGTCTCGTCGTGGGGTGGATTCCATTTTGCGTCGATGTTTGAATCATGATGAGGTAGAGACTGTGCTAAATTATTTCCACAAAGGGGCATGTGATGGTCATTTTTTTGGTCTTTATACAACTCAAAATATCCTTAGAGCAGGTTATTACTGACCTTCGATCTTGAAAGATTACGTTATTGCAATCAGGAGGTGCCACCCTTTCCATTTGTTTGCATGGAATGTGTGATGACATCCTACCCCTTTACATCCTATTATCATTTTTGGTCCCTTCACCTAGTGGAGGGTAGACTTTATGGATGAAAACCTAGCTTCGGCTAGGGGGAACCATCACATCATAGTGGTCATGGATTATTTCATGAAATGGAAAGAGGTTATTCCTACTATTAAATCCAATGGTGAGACGACCACTCATTTTGTATTCAATCATATCACCACTTGGTTCGGTATCCCGAGAGAGATTGTCACTGACTATGGAAGGCACTTTCAAAATAAGATGATGGATGAATTATCTTAAAAAATGGGATATAAGCAAGAGTAATCCTCTTCTTATTATCCTCAAGCGAATGGATAGGTTGAAGTTGTAAACAAATATCTTAAGTCCATTATGCAAAGAACCATTAGAAAAAGAAAGGCCAATTTACACATTATGCTTTACCCTTCTGTGTGGCCCTACTAAACCACAGTCAAGACCACCACCATGTTTTCTCCATATCAAATAGTAGATGGGGTGGAGCCGGTTTTACCAGTTGAATGCAAAATTTCCTCGTTGAAACTAGCCATAGTGATCTTACCAGAGACTTCCAAGTGGAAGAACGTTTGGTCCACTTAAAGAACCTTGATGAGCAACATTGGTATGTTTTAGTGGCTCTTGAACTTAATAAGCGTCATGTGAAGGCTCAGTACGGTAAGTCTGTTCGTCCTTGTAGATTTATTGACCAAGCTAGTGAACTGTTAGGGGTGAGTAAGTTCAACCCCATGTCGCATGGGCCTTACTTACTAAAACATGTCTTGGATAAGGGCACCTATGAGCTAGAGGATTATGAAGGGACAACCTTGGCAGAGACTAGAACTGGGATATATCTAAAAAACTACTATGCCTAATTCTTAGCCAAGGCTGATAGCTTTTATATTATTGTACAGTTGCATAGTTTACTTTTGGTCCCCTTGTAGCGATTCAGTTTCTTGACATGATTCCCCTTATTGTGAGATATGTCGACATAATATTTGGTATACATAGGATACACTGATGGTTCCAACCTCCATAACTAGAAGTTAGCTTCGGTTTCTTGGGTCATTTATATTCCTGAGGGTCATGTGGTGTCTTCAAGAGGTGTGTGTCTCCGACCATCATCAAACAATGTTGACGAATATAGTGTCGTGATTGAGCTACTACGCAATTCCATCTCCAATGGTGTTCAATCTCTTGAAGTTCATCTTGACTCATAGCTAGTTGTGTCATAGTTAAATGGTGTGTACCTTATCAGGGATATGACTTTATTGTGAAGGTTCTTACGGGTAGATTGTTAGAACACAAATTTGACTACATAAAATACATTCATATTCCTAAGCTTTACAATCATGTTGTTGATTCTTATGCATATTACATTTTAGACTGGAATTTGTTACATCAATAACGAAGCATATACATTCCATTGACATTTAAACACACATGTAAATACATCAAGACAATCACTATAAGTTTTTTTTTATTTTCGAATATAGTTAAAAATGGTGTCACAATACAAAATATCATGATACCAAATTGGGGCTTTAAGCCACCAAAAAACTGTACAATCGATACAAAAATCCTATCTAGGCATTTGCACCTACAGGCCATGGTGATGATCATGGTAACAAGCAATTGCATTGGCCAATCACTATAATAGTATAACCCATGGATGGGGTACTCCTACTACATTTATCTACATAGACTTGTGTATCTAGGAGCTATGGAAATCTTCACAATCTAAGTTATTCACATAATATGTAAGAAAACAGTAAAATAGAGAAAAATAACACAAATAGATGGTGCCAATAACTGATTTTTATATTAGTGTACAACTTGTAGATATGTATGGTACATAATTATAATACATTGGGAGAAAATTGATAGCCTATGGAGGCCATTTGGATGCATACATGTGTCAGGCTAGGACTTGACCCCAAAACCCCCATAGGTGGACCAATCAGCTCCCAAACCATACCAAACAATCACAAATTCCTTTGTGAACATGGATTGAGCATGTTAAGTCATAAAAAAAGGAATTTTAGGCACATGGGTGAGCACATGTGTGAGTGGGAGAGGCTCTAGGAGGCAATAAATGCCCAAGGAAGGCCAAAAATCACCACATACATGCACTAGTGCCCTTAGTCAAACATATTCTCTTAATATAGGGACGGGGAGCGCTCCAAGGAAGACTATCATCAATGAGGGAACTTGGGTTGTCATGATGATCAGTGAGCCAGAATCACCTAATAGACCAAGATTTACCAGTATAACCTATGTTGGGTCATATGACATAAGTACAAGACGAATAAAAATGTATCCTATGTGTATGACCATGGTACTAAGGTGGATTATTTATCTAAATCCCCCCCTTAATCCTAACTTATTATAGCTTATACCAAATGATTATTGATTCCTTGGCAACTAAGGCTCAAGTCACCTCTTACAACAAACAATTTTATTTGTCCATGTAAAATGAGGAAAGAGGCAAAAAATCATGGGGAAAGTCCTCTCTCAAGAATGGAAATAACACATAGATGATAAAAAAATATTCAGCAGATCCTCTTCTTCACTTGAATGAGCTTAATGAAAATATTCTTGGTGATGGACTTGGTGAAGATGTTTTGGATGCCAAGATCATGCATCAATGCATCAATGTGTTGTAGACAAAGAGCATGAGGCCCCTTGAAGGTCATCATTTGATGATGAAGGAGTATCATGAGAATTTATTTTTCTACAAGCATATTTCATTTATAATTATAATCAATAATGGAAAAGGTATCTCTGCAAACTCTTTCCCAAAGAACATCTAAAGATTCAGCAAAATCTGCCTCATGTGTAGCTTCCATATCATGACTTAAACCATGAATATTCTTCCCAATTTGATGAATCACCTTCATAATTCTGTAGAAAATATCATGAGTCTCTGAAATATCAGAATATAATTCATATGCATCAGAAAATATCAGAAGTATAGTGTCTCCATGAGAGAATGGGTCCATAGTGGGAGAAGAGTGGACAACTAGATCACACTGACTGTTGAGCGAACCTATATTGTCTGGAGATGTGAAAATTGAACCATAGGTGGTGATATCATATATAGGAATGTGGAATAGAGGTCACATGAAGTCAAATTACATGTATTTCCAACCAATGAATGATATGCAAGACATAAGAGCAACATACACAAGTGACATAGCATTGGAAACTAGGCAATTTTGAGATTTTCCAACTAGTGAACTTGAGGGTTGTTGGGTATTTTGGACATAAAATGGTTGGGGAAATGGGTTTAAGAATGGAATAACCTATATATAATCCTATATATCACCTTTAAAATCATAATTTCAAGGATATGAATGGAGTGGGAAATATCTTTTAGAAGACAAGTCGGAAACTAGTGAAAAATGACTAGTTTTTGGAGGAAACTTTGTTTAACTGTTTGGGGTTTCTTCCAAGGAAGGGATGGAGGTTTCAGATTATGATATATAAGATTGTAAATAAAAAACAAAGACATATTAAATATGGATATGATAAATGGGTTTCTCCCTTGCACCTAAAGCATACAAGCACTTACCATATTTTTGCTCCAAAGAGAGCTTGCGCTCCCCTCTTCTTGCAAAATCTGAAACTTCAATGTTGTTTTATTCAAGGAGCTTGGTCATGATATCAATATTATTTTTGAAGAAAGATTTTTCATGATGTGAAATTCTGCAATAAATACATGTGGGATTCTCTCGTTTACTCTTTATCATCTTGGATTTTGAATCCTCATTAGTTGAACTAGAGATTTATGTATCTCGATGCTTCTTCTCCTTCACTATTTGCTACTTTGAATCCTTGGAATATTATTTCATTTGGATGGATTTAAAAATCCTGCAGCAAGGGATTTATCCTTATTGGATTTTATGGTACCCAAATGCACTAATTTTTCTTTCTATTGAGCCAGAGACTCCATGAATTTTGCTAGTGCAGGCATCCTCCAAATTCTAGCGGTGAGAATGCTTGAGTGGAATGTCGAAACAAACATAGAAGACTCAGGCCCTAGCTTAGAAAGGATATACAATATTATCTTCTCATATTTATTCTCTATTCCACATTGTTTCATTTTAATCACCAATTCTTTGAACTTGGTGAAGAAGTATTGGATTATCTCATAGTGAGTTGGACCCAATGAGATTAGCTCATTTTTGAGCTAGTGTCCTCTCCTATCATCAGTCTTCCCAAATAGTGACTGAAGCTTGAGCCAAAATTAATTGGGAATTCCAATAATTTCTACATGGAAGAGTAGGTATCTCAAAAGTCTAATACAAAGCATTCCAAATGCTTCATCAATCCTATTGAAGTACTTTGATTTCTCCACAGCAGAGGTAGGTTCGAATTCAGTCCCCATGGTGACTCTATAAAGGAATTTCGACCTCATCTGGGTCACCATATCAACCTTCCACTCAAAATAGTTGAATGGGGTCAGAAATACATGATTCTGCTCCATTTCTTCTTGCACACTAAGTGACAAACTGTTTATTGTACCTACAACGCAAACACTCGAATTTCTCTTGAAAATCCCCTAAACACCAACTCAAATGCTTTGGTTTTAATTTTAATATCCAAAGAGCTATGATAGCATGTGATAATTGCTTCATAGTGAGATCTAGTAGCTAAGGCAATCTTCACAATCTAATTTATTCACAGAATATGCAAGAAAACAGTAAAGGAGAGAAAAATAACACACATAGATGGTGCCAATAACCGATGTTTACATTAATGTACAACTTATATATATCTATGGTACATATTTATAATACATTGGGATAAAATTGTTATCCTCTAGATTCCATTTTGATGCATACATGTGTTAGGATAGGATTTGACCCCAAACCCCCCCTAGGTGGACCAATCAGCTCCCATACCATAACAAATAGTCACGAATGACTGTGTGAACATGGATTGAGAATTATAAGTCATAAATGAAGGCATGATAGGTGTGGGTGAGCCCATGTGTGAGTGGGAGAGCCTCTAGGAGGAAATAAATACTAAAGGAAGGCCAAACATCACCACATGCATGCACTAGCACCCTTATTCAAACATATTCCCTGAATCTACGGATGGGGAGTGCTCCAAGGAAGACTGTCATCAATAAGGGTGCTTAGGTTGTCAATATGATCAAACTAGAGTGCCTCAACTGTCAATAAATGAGCCAGAATCACCTAATAGACCAATATTGATCAGTATAACCTAAGTTGGATCTTATGACATAAGTACAAGACAAATGAAAATGTATCCTAGGTGTATGACCATGGTACTAAGGTGGATTATTATTCTAACATTGGTGAACCTAAAGTTATTTATCCTTCATAGCTTGACATCTATCAGCTATTGTTTCATAGAGTTCATTAGTGATGTGCTCCAATCATACATTGTAGGTCTCATACACTCTATTGAATAAAACATGAGAGGCATGGAGGCTTGATGGGATGATTCCAACCCTGCTATTCTGGCTAGTACTAGAATTATCACCTTGAGACTCAGGATTTGGATGGAATTCATCGAAACCTAGTTTCTGATCTTCTCAATATCCAGAAGGAAATAAATGGCTATATACTCTTCAATGGTGAGCCCTCCTCCCACCCCACAAGAACACATGTTTACTACCTCATCTCGATGGTGTATTGTGGTAATGAATTAGATATCTTCCACTTCTAGTCTCAGGGGCATCCCATCTAGTTGAAAATCCTCTGTGTCTGGATCCCAGTTGTCAACAAACATATTTAAAAGTATTGGTTAGGCCCTCAAACCCCCAATATTACAAAACTTGTATAATACACATATTTTTAGAGCTTGTTGAGCATTTATGTCTCAATGGACTTCCTTATTCACACCCTCAAGCTCACGCTCCCTCCATTCCATCACCATCCTGTTAAAAAAACATTGAATTTTGATGAGTTTTTTCCATTAAATTGGGCATACACAACCCTGTACATGAATTTTATTGGTAATAGTAGCGTATGTACATGGGATTTATGTGCTTTTCCCACGTACATCAGGCCCTATACACGACCCGATAACTTGTGACCCGCGTGGGTTGGGATACCCATTTATGGTTGCTCCAAACTAAAAACTACACCATGGAAAATGAAAATAAATGCATATAATTGATGAGGAATGAGAGTAGGATTTACATGGTCCTAACGTCTCGTGATTTCATTGCTTCTAGATCCTAGAATCAATAGTTGAATTTGTGGTCCAAATGGATCCAAATGCACTATTTGTGGTAAAAACCAAAATGGTATGCTAAAAATGTTTATTTTTACTATTTAACAAATTTTGTTTGAAATTTTTACCAACTTATCCTATAGTTTGGACTCTTATTATCCTTTTTGAGTTGCTTTGGCCTAATATTGTGGTATAGGGATTCGTTTTGGGTGCAATTTTTCCAAGGTATTGACCCGTTCGTGTCTATAACATGTATAAATTTTAACTAGTATATAGGATAGGGTCACTTTTCCGCATGCATAATGCATTGTCCTATGACCATGTCACCTTAATTATAGGTGCAAACCCACTTCATGATGTTACAAAACCTTCACACGATATTAGAAGTAACATTACGTAAGTGGTAGAGCCTTCCTACACATGGGTTCCCTAGATAGATCCCACTTTTCCATTTGGTACGCATGCTGAGATTCCTCCCTTAGGTCTAGGATTCCCTTGTAGTCCCGCCATGTCTTTGAGCAAGAACCCCATATTATTTATTAAAATTTATGCTGGCCATCTCCCACATCGACACCCATTTATATCAAGTTGTAGTTTCATTTCATGCATTCGCTTGTTGTATTGAGCCTTATGTTGGCTCCCTACTTTAGTTTTATGAGCAGTATATACCGATCTTCTCTCAATCCTAGCCAAGAAGAGCCTTCCATATATTTTTTGTAGCTTTATCACCCCATACTTGGACGATACATTCCCCCAAGAGTCCATATATCCTGCACATGCTTCCTTTCATTGAGCATAGGTATGTTCCACTTCTTGGAACTAGTTTGCTTTCCCATGACACTCGTGTCCTCCTAGTTCTGTACTATAATAATTTTTTTTCTTTTTCAATTTTCCCAATATGAAAAATACCAAAAAAATAAAAAACATAAAAATATGGACGAGGAATGATATTACTTTGGCAGCTGTCGTGTCGTGTCGCCTTTGAAAATAGCACTATTTATTCCATCCATTGAATGGGTTATTAGTATGAATTTAGGAGATGTACTAGTTACTCTGAGTTTCTCCACTGACTAGTTATGATTCCTATGGAGCCTCTATCAATGCCTCCTATGTCACTGAGTTGTCCCATTTTCCATGTTGAGTCTATGTTTCCTATGAGTCTCTATTTTCCTTATGCTCTTGTTATAAGGAATTTTTAGCCTAATTCGGCCACTCCTTAGTGTTATTGTCTTTGCATGCCATCCATTGCCGATACATTTACTGGTTTTTTCACATCTTATTTGCCCGATTTCTTCCAAATTATCTAGCATTGCTATGTACCTCGTGTATCTATGAGATATCAGTTCTCATGACCAGATTCCAGTGTACCATCATATGTCTTCATTCAGTATGAAGATCTTATTTTAATATATATTGTACGCGGTGATGACCACAGGTGACATATGTCTATTATACCTATTCATGGCCATTGTACTATTATGTATCATAGGATTGCGACACTTCATATTTGCAGTCACATGTTGAGGCCTATAATTTTATTGTATTGATGAGATATCATTTTTTCGACCTGGGTCTTCATTACCCCACTTCTGGGATTGTTATAATGTATTTTGGCCATCATGTTACCCATTTAACCTCACACATTAGGGGGAATTTGTTATATCTGATTTTACCACACTTGGTGGATCATGTTTTTATGGCCTTCCCTGTCCCTATGCAGACTCTTTGGACCCCCCTTTTATCAATATAACTTTGATGATCCAAAAAATCCCTTAAACTTTTTTATTTATTGGTATACGTGGGTCACCAGCTTACAGACCACATGTACATGCAACTTGCTCCACTATGACTCACGTACATCTAAAACTTTTCTCAAAAATAAAATATTTGGAGTTTTCCTGATCAAGTAATGAATAACTTGACTATTTTCCTTCCACGTGCCTGGAAACTCTCTGAATTGACCCTTCACTTTCTATTGAAGGGATATATGTTGAGATACTTGGTTGCATTTGTGGAGGAGAACTTGTGAGAGCAATGGAACTATAGTGGATTTGTGCCCCATTATTGCATACTTGAATATGCATCCCTTTATCCTTTGAGAATCCATTGATGATATTCTGAATATTTCCATTGATATGGAGGATTGAAGTGGTGGAGACGCAGGTGGAGGACTTGGTTTCTCGATTTCAACAAGGTGTTGACAGAGTTTGTCACTTATATGTCTATTTATATTTAATAGAAAAATCCATTTCTTGTCCATTAATGTGTAACTATGAATATTTTTATCCATGGATGTAGTTTCTTTGATTATATATTGGATTTATGTATTCTATAGTAGGTTCTAACACTTAATATCTATCATGCTTGTATGTTTCGTTGTTTTTGAGAATGAAATGTTGGTGCAAGTGTGGTTGAAATATCAACGGGGATCTACTATAAACACCCAGAACAAGGTACACTAATCATCCTTTAATATTAGACTTGTTTATCTCTATAGAATATTGGAAGTGGATTGATTTCTGGTGTCATACAATATGTTGTGGTCCACCCAAACCCATAGGAATTTTTCTCCGTAACAAGTGGATACATGAGTATTGGGCCTACAGCTTACATTCCATCCTATGTCCCATTGTCCACTGCACCGATTCCTTCAACTTCGTTTCTTATGACAAATCCTCCTTATGTCCCACATGAGCCCTCGAGAAGATATGATCCATTTATAAATCCTGTTCCTTAATGGTACACTTCTCTCCATTTTCCAGGATTAGCATTTTTTTCCATCACTCTTGACAACCTACTCATGCTTTTTTTAATTCATGAGGTCCTTGACTAATTTGGGAAGTACTTTAGCTACCTATGGGGGTTTATCATATTTTGTAAGTCTGATTTATGAGCTAGCAATGAGTTGTTTTCCATCAACTCAAATATCCTTTATAAGGATGTATTACCATCGTAATAATATCAATTATCATTTATTGATCATTCAGTAATGTGTGTTCATTAATTGTCCTCTTCTTCTCTCCTTATGCTAATTCTCTGCAATTCCCAGTGAGGTTAATTGTGTGCTTAGATTCTTAGCTTGTTTATGGAATTCATGTTTTCATCAAGACTGTTAGAATAGTAATCCAACTCATTAGTCCCTAATTACACTACTTAGTCAATTTTATTGCTTTTTAAGCTTTAATACACTATGTGGTGGACTAGGGGTGCTTAGTTGGACAAATTCCTAGTCAAATTGGGGCTTTCACACCCACATGAGCACTCCATATCAGTAAAAAATCCACATGTGCACCCTCATAATTTTTGGTGCACTCTCATTCATTGAATGTGGACATCTAGGTTGACTTGGAGCGCTAGAGTGGGATTTTGCCTAATTTTGGCATGGTTTGGTGCATTAAATGTTACCTTGAGACTCTAAACCACCCATATTTCCACACCCATGCTGTCCAAGGTGTAATAACTGACCCACATCACTTTAGCCACTTCCAGTCAGCAATTCGTACCTGTTTGGGCTGATTTGGGGCTTGATTGGCCCACCTAGGGGGGGTTGATGCCATTTTGGCAATTTTGACTTGTATGCTCAAAATTGACTTCGAAAGACTCACAAAACTCCTATTTTGTAATATATACCTTATAATAACATGTTTTATGGTTAGAAATTTAAAAATTATCTTGTTTCTATTCAGATTGTGTGTGTAATTTGCTTCTCAATTGATGGTTTTTTTGCTAGTTTTTGCACCAAATTTGATTTGTGAGATTCACTAACACTCCTATATTCTCATGTGGTTTGAATTTATCACATGGTATCAGAGCGCATTGGATATGTTTGAGTTGCAGATCAATTCAGAGTGATTTGAGCTGCATTTTTAGTGGAGTTCCAGATAAAATCAAATTGTGTTTTTTGTAGAACATTTAGAAATTTCTTCATCATCAGCACAGGAAGAAATGGAGGCTACCCACATCATGTTAACACCCTTCAATTTATTTTATTGGAAGGTAGATATGGTGATTTAGTTGAGAGCCAAAGGGCTTTACATAGTTACCATGGTCACTGAGGTGGAACAAAATTCTACAGTTGAGAAAGCCAAGTACTTCAAGAGATTGGATGAGGAATTTGGATTGTTGTGTATGAGCATCTCGAGAGAACTATTGTTCCACATTGACAGTTTGAAAACACCCATGTTATATTTTTATCATTCAAGCTAGAATTATATTAGGATCTTTAACTGAGAGAATAACAAGCACAACAATCAAACACAAGAGACAATAGACACAAATATTTTCCTCAGGGAAACCATAAAGGAGAAAACCCCACAAATTCCTTAGAGATAGAATTAGCACCAAAAGAAAAACCCCAAAATAGTAAGATGATCTCCCGACAGTAGTAGTATCTATCTCTCTTGTCCCAACAACTTCTTCTCTCTTAGTTATGCGCTAAAACTGAGTGTGAGTGAATGTGTGTTAAATAGAGAGGCTCACTCTTTATTTATACTAATTCCTGACTTGACAATAACTCACTAGGGCCGAATTCTCTAGGAGAGTCTAATAACCCTGGGGCCCCACAATTACGGGGACTTTAACCCTTGATCAATAGGAGGGTTACCCACAATGATTTTACATGACTTGTTTACATTATTGAATCTCCAGATAGGAGCATAGGGGCATGACATGACTCAAATACATTACAAACACTTCCCAGAATAAACATTAGGGTACAATACATAAGATATAAATGTGAATACATTCTGAAGTTACAAATACATCAACACTCCCTCTTAACTAGAAGGTATTCTCTTGACACAATTTATCAGCACAAGTCTTCTTCTCTATATCATCTGGATCATCATCAAGTTATCTTCATCTTCAAGTCATCTTCATCATTGGATCTAGATCATAACTCGATCTGGATCATTACTACTGGATCATCATCACTGGTGCTATCTCTCGATTCTTCTCATCATAGGAAATTCTACAGATCCAACCCTTTCTCATGCTAGTTGTAGTCCTAGCCTCCAAGTAGGTCTTCATCTTCTTCAACACTTATATCTGACCCACTTAGAAAGGACCTCCCAGCACTTACATATGACCATGGGATGAACACATCGACCATGTTAGAAAGGCATGCCCAACACTCACATCTAACCATGGGATGAACACATCAACCATGTTGGAAAGGCCCATCACTTATATCTTACCATGGGATGAACACATCAAACATGTAAGAAGGGCTCAACACTTATATCTTACCATGGGATGAACACATCAACCATTTCAGAAGGGCTTAGCACTTATATCTGATCATGTGGAATGAACACATCCCATAGTCACATCAGAATGGATCTCAGTCCTAGACTGAAACAAATTCTTGGTAACTGACCAGGTGCCTCCATTCTCCCAGAGAATGGCCTCTTAGCACTTAAGCTGAGCTTCAGTCCTAGACTGAATCAATCTCTTGGTAACTGAATAGGTTCCTCCATTCTTCTAGAGAATGGCCTCTCAGCACTTAAGCTAAGCTTCAGTCCCATACTAAATCAATTTCCTGGTAACTGACCAGGTGCCTCCATTCTCCCAAAGAATGGCCTTCAGCACTTATATCTAATCATGTGGAATGAACACTTCCCACAATCACCTTAGAATGGCTCAACACTTACATCTAACCATGGAAGGAACCAATCCTCTCACCATGTCAGAATGGCTCAACACTTACATCTGACCATGGAAGGAACCAATCCTCTCACCATGTCAGAATGGCTCATGGACTCATCACTTCCCCTTGGAGGGAACCTCGATTAGGAGAACACTAAGATTCTCCCTGAAGTACTTAAACTTCATTCTTCCCAATGGCTTAGTCAACACATTAGCTATATGTTCATCCGTCACAGCATACTGGAGCTTCACTGCTCCTCTCTGCACCATATCCCCGATATAGTGATATTTGATCTCGAAATGCTTCGAATTGTCATGGAACATCAGGTTATTAGACAACTTCACACAACTCTAGTTGTCGCAATGTATACAAGTAGTATCCAATTGGAGATCAAATAAATAAGATAGTATCTTCCTCAGCCATATTGCCTCACAACTAGATGAACAAGTTGTGACATACTCTGCTTCAGCTATACTCAGTGCCACGTAAGACTATTTTCTGCTAAACCAAGAGATCATACCTAATCCCATATTGAAGCAACACCCTGAAGTGCTCTTTCTATCGATGGCACTACCTACCCAATCTGAATCAACATAACCTTCCAGGTTAATCTTCTAATCAGACTCATACTTGAGCCCATAATCAACTGTACCCTTTAGGTACCTTAGACCATGTTTTGCAGTAATCAAGTGAACATGTCTCGGATCTATCACGAACTAGCTCAAGGCATTCACAACAAAAAAAATATCTGGTCTCATATTCGTCAGGTACATCAAGGACCCAATCATTGAAAATACATCATAGCATCAACCATCTTTGATGAAACATCATTCAATAGCTTCAGGTTCAATGCCATAGCTGTGGTCATGGCCTTGCAGTCCATCATCCCAAATCTCTTCAGAATATCTATTGCATACTTCCCTTGTTCGAGGGAGATTCCATCTGCATTCTGCCACACCTCCATGCCTAGAAAATAATGCATCATACCTAAGTATTTCATTTCAAACTCGGTAGCAAGCTTCCTCTTCATATCAGCAATCAACCCATCCACACCTGTTACAAATAGATCATCTACATACAGTAGGAGTGTCACTGGGTTACCATCTTCAACCTTGTAGTAAAGGTTGGAATCTTCTTTACTTTTGGTAAAGCCCAAACTGGATAGAAAGCTATCAATTCTACCGTACCATGTCTTGGGTGCCTGTTTCAAATAGTACAGGGATTTCTTCTATTTACACACATGAGTCTCCTTGTCATGTGTCTCAAAACTGAGTGGCTGCTCCACATACACTTCCTCTACTACTACACCGTTCAAGAAAGCAGTATTAACATCCATCTTATGTATCTTCCATTTCATCACTACAGCCAGAGAAAGTACTAATTTGATGGAAGTGTATCTAGCTACAGGTGCAAAATTTTCTTCATAATCTATTCCTTCTTTCCGGGAGAAGCCACGAGCCACAAATATTGCTTTATATTTTTCTATGTTATCATCTGTAGCATGCTTGATCTTGTAGATCCATTTGGAAGTTACAATAGACTTCCCCTTTGGTCTAGGGACAACATCCTAGACATCATTCTTCATGATCAATTGATACTCTTCAATCATAGCATCCTTCCATTCTTTCCTTTCTGCTGCTTCTTCATAGTTGGAAGGTTCTTTATCGATGAAGTCACATAATAAGGCTACATAACTGGAGCAGGACCTGGTTCTTTTCCTTTCTCTGTGATTTTCTTCTAGAGCCCCATATCTTTCTGCACCTTGGATAGCTTCTTGTACCCAAGCAGGTTTCCTCTTGTGAGGATTCTTTTCCTGAGGTGTATCTACAAGTTCTTGAGGTTCTTCTATTTCTCAATATTCTTCTTGAATTTCTTCGTTCATGGTTGTGTCATGAATTTAGGGTACTTCTGTTTTTTCAAGTTCTTTAGCAGGTCTCTTTCTAGATTTGTTGTAAGCTGAGTCTTCATCAAATGTTACGTCCCTGCTGATGTCAATATTCTTGAATCCTAGGAAGTATATTCTGTAAGCCTTCGAGCTTTCAGAGTATCCCACAAATATACCCTTCCTTCCTCAAGGATCTAACTTTGTCCTCTTTTCTTTCGGAATGTGTATATAAACTGGACAACCAAATATTTTGAGATGGCTGACTTCTGGTTTCTTGCCGAAAAAGACTTCTTTAGGTGTCTTGTTCTCTAGTACTCTATGTGGAGTACGGTTCTGTACATACACCATTGTTCCAGCAACTTCTGTCCATAGATGCATGGGAAGATCTTGATCATGAAGCATGGCCCTTGCAGCTTCCATGATTGTTCTATTCTTTATTTTTGCAACCCCATTATGTTGTGGATTATATGGAGTAGTTAACTCCCTCTTAATCCATGAATATTTGCATAATTCTTTGAATTCATTTGATGTGAATTCTCCACCATTATCTTATTGAAAGGTCTTGATCTTATTTTATGTGTGGTTCTCAATCAAGGATTTGAATTCCTTGAACTTGCTGAATACTTCATCTTTGTTCTTTAAGAAGCATATCCATGTCTTCCTAGAAAAATAATCAATAAAAGAAACATAGTATACATACCCACTTAATGAACTGGATGACATCGGACCACATACATCGGAGTGGATGATTTCCAAGATTCATTTTTCCTTGCTCTAGCTACTTGGAAATGTCTACTTTGTATTCTTTCCTTTCACAAATTATTTGCAGACACCGTCATGTTTTGTCTGAAATTTTGGAAGTCCTTCAACAGCTTTGCTTGCAAGTGGTAGTGCTCTATAGTGCACATGTGCAAGCCTTCTATGCAAAAGTACATTTGGCTCTATTGAGTCATGGACCAAGGCTTGTTCTGGATGGCCCTTTAATTTGTATAGACCTCCTTCTTGTTCCCCAATCACAACTGCATCATCAATAGTCTTTCCCTTTGGCCACATTAGAACTTGGTCATCTACAAATGCAAACCTCATGCCTTTTGCATCTAATGCAGATATGGAGAGGAGGTTCTTCTTTAGTCCTGGTACAAACAAGACATCCTTCATCTTCATAGACTTTCTAGAGTCTATATTATAGGAAGATTCCCCAATACCTTTTATTGGATACTAGTAGCCATCTCCACGTTTCACCTTGTGGGGTGATTCATGTTCTAATAGTTTCACAAAGGATTCTTTAAATCCCGTCATATTTTTGGAATCCCCACTATCTATAAGCCAATAATTGCTTCCATGTGTGATGTTTCCCATGAGAGCAGAAATCAAAACATATTTTTCATCACTTGAAGAATCATCACTTTCTTGCTTGATTCCCTCCGTGGAAGGTTCATCATCTTCTGCGGCATGAGCATGATGTCTTCTCATGTTTCATTTCTTCTTGAGAGAGCCATTTTTGTTCTAAGGACAATCTCTATCATAGTGTCCTCTTTCATCACATGTAAAGCATATGAATTTAGGTAGATTCTTGTTAGATATTCTAGGATGAAAGTGCTTACCTTGGTGATGATTTTTTTTCTCTTCTTGGATTGTACTGTGAGAGCTTGATATTCACTTCCCATATTTTCTTCTCAAGATGATATTTGAGCTTCTTCTTGTGAGCATTCTTCCCATAGTCTGCTGAACTTGACTAGCTTCTTTCTAGCACAGATCCCTTGAATGAAAGAGTCCCATGTCCTAGGGAGACCATTCAAGGTGGTCATCACAATTTCTGCATTTTCTACTTCTTCAACCATCTCTTCAAGTTGTTCCTTGATCTGAGAGACCCTTGTAAAGTAAGACTGGATGGTTTCTGCATTCTGGATCTTTACATTCTTCAATTGGTTTCTTAGATTCATCTTCCAGTTTATGTTCTTTCCTTCAAATAGTTTGGTCAAGGCATCAAACATAGCTTTAGGTGTCTTTACGGAGGACACCTATGGTATGAGGTGATCCTTGATTGAATTAGCGATAATCCTCTTGGCCATGACAAATTTATTCTTGTGTAAGGCCTTAGCCTCATCTCCCTTTGGAAGTGGAACCTCTTCATTGATGTAAGAGTCCAACTCATTTTCTTCCAGGCTTGGAAGTTATCAGCTCCCTCAATCTTTTCATAAAGATTGGTATGGTGAGACATCTTAATAGAGAACCTCAAATGGAAAAGCAAAAGATTTAGATCTTGCCAGGTCAAGATGTCGAAACTAGATCTGGAGCTAAATTTTTGCAAAGTTAGTTCAGGAGTAGATTAGGGTTTGACTTTCCTGGAGTTTTGTTTAACCAAATTTTTTTATCTTGATCTCTAAACTTTGATTTTGAGGAGGAGATCAATCTAGGCTTGGGCTTACTCAAAAATTCCACTTCTGTGGAAAGCCCTAATTTTCGGCAGCAGTGTCGAGTAAAAAATTGAAATGCTCAGAATCAGATTCTGCTTCGATAGAAAGATGTGCCCTGGAGAGGAGAGTTATTCCAACCTTATTTTGCTGAAAATTTGTGGAGAGAGATCCAAAAAGTAGGAATCCCTCGTTTCCACAACAGCATAGTGTCTTCTTCTCAGGTTAGCTCTGATACCTTGTTAGATTTTTATCATTCAAGCTAGCATTATCGTAGGATCTTTAATTGAGAGAATAACAAGCACAACAATCAAACACAAGAGAAAATAGACACAAATATTTTCCTCTGGGAAACCATAAAGGAGAAAACCCCGTAACTTCCTCAAATATAGAATCACCACCAAAAGAAAAACCCCAAAATAGTAAGATGATCTCCTGACAGCAGTAGTCTCTCTCTCTCTTGTCCCGGCAACTTCTTCTCTCTCAGTTATGTGCTACAACTAAGTGTGAGTGAATGTGTGTTAAATAGAGAGGCTCACTCTCTATTTATACTAATTCCTGACTTGACAATAACTCACTAGGGCCAACTTCTCTAGGAGAGTATAATAACCCTAGGGCCCCACAACTGCGGGGACTTTAACCCTTGATCAATAGGAGGTGTAGTGAGAATTTCTCCTCACTACAGGGGCAGGAATGGATCCCTTGTGCCTATAGGGCACAAGGGTAGGTTCCTACCCTTAGAAAACAGTAAAAAATAGAATGATAAATGGAAAAAATAGAGCTGCTAATTGAAACTAAGCTAATCTAAGCAAATGGCTACAATAGTAAACTGAATCTAATAGCTAATGACAAAAAAATAAAGGAGAGGAGATGATAGAGCATTGTTGAACCCCTCTGCACACAGTATGTTAGGTTTTCGCCTCCAAAACCTACAAAATAAACCTATACTACCATGGAGACAACCTGCAAATAATGTTAATGAAAAACCTGCAAATGGAGATGAGGGTTAGAAAGTAAAAACAAATAAAACAAGCATAAAAGGAGATTATACCTCACTTAGGTGGAAATGGGCCACCATGCCCTAGCTCATGGGAGCACCTCTCTCTTGGTTGGGAAGCAATGATTTGGAGAAATGGAAATGGAGGAGAGGGAGAGTGGGTGGTTTGAGAGCAACAGGTCTCAAACCATCCACGGGAAGCATAACAATAGGCAAGTGAGGAGTGTTTTGAGAGTGACCCCCCACCCTCATTTTATAGTTTTTCCAAGGGGTTTCATAGTTTTAAGCCCTTGGTCAGGGCTTTAGCCCCTTTTTTGGGCCTTTAGCCCCTTTCGCCCTAACTGTAGCCCCTTTTTGAGGGATTTAGCTCCTAGGGGTCTATTTTGGGATCTTTTTGGGGGTTTTTAGCCCTTTTCTTCATCCTTGGGCTCTTTTGGAGGTGTGGGGGTCAAATGGAAGGTCTTATGGAGTGAAATGAGTCTTGTGAGATGGTGTCCTTGGGTGGTGTAAGCCATAGAGAGCTATGTGGGGAATTTTTGGGTTAACAGATTGCCCCCTGATGTGTGAGGGAAGGAGCTCAAGATATGGCTGACGGACATCATAGGATTTTTTGTAGAGAGGTGGTGCTTCTGTGGCTAGGGAATGGTGGATTTTGGTTTTTGTATTAATTTGGTTCCCATCAATGGGTGAGATACAATAAATGTGTGACATGTCTATGGGCGAGGTAGGAATTCCCATGCTTGTGACAATGTCAAAAGAATCATTTGATCGATGCTCTAAATACAAGAGTCGATCATATACAACTGATGTTACAATGCTGGTTGCCTCTCATGTGAGGTTGAATACAATACTGATCTGGTACATTGGACCCATGGCATTCTCATGGAATGCTATATCTTCATGACTGATGGTCTGCTGGATCTAGAACGGTACATAGCTATATGGACTCCCTGATTGAGAGTTAGAGTCTTTATGGTACAAGTATGCTGTATCAATCACAAAGGTATATCGAAGCACTGCTGGGGCTTCTGATCACTGTCTCCAATGCAACCCCGAAATCACAAGGGACATAACATGTTTAGGTCCCTCGAGTGGACTCACCAATGTGCTAGAGTTGGGTGACATCCGGGGTCTTTGACTGAGTACTGTGTGGAACAAACCCTGTACGAATCTCAATGGTGTGATGATGGAGTTGAAGTCGAGCACATGAGAAACAACCATCCCAAGAGGCACTAAGGAGTCCTCTCAAGTGGTCCAAAGAACTCATCAATGATGTTAATGAAAACAAGGTACAGGGACCTCTGGGTCTATCCTCTGGAATATGTGTGTTGGCATCGACAGAGGGAGACCTGCCCCTAGTCAAGGAAATGATGTTTCCTTGACTAGGAGCGCGAGGGATAACTGAAAGGTGTGAAGCAATCTACGGACTGACTCACTGAATTGGGGAGAAGGGGAGGGAAGGGTAAAACTGAACAGAGGCAGGGGGGGAGTGGGAGACTCAAACTTCCTTTGTTTAGAGTATGACGGCAGGGTGGACCAGGCAACAAATGAAACTTGACTCATGGGAATGGGATCATAGCTGTAATACTAGGGATGTCACTGCAGATGGGAAATACTTAGAGGAGGTGGACACTTTTGATACTGATGGGATCCAAGGAAGACACATTGCAGAGTACTCTAAACAAAGGCGACCAAATGTGGGGATGCTGCCAAACTATTTTCTGTGGGGTGGTGTCTAGGGACACCGTTGTGGTATGATCTCATGGATTTTTGGCGAGCCCAAGAAGGTAAGTGCTTGATGGTGATTTCAATTTTAGAGAGTCTGAAAGCACGAAGAAGACTCCAGTGGGGGCTCTTTTTCATTGGTAGTCGCATGTGCCCGAAAAAGGATAAAAGTATACATAGGAGAGCTCACCCATCTTGGAGGGGATGAGAGACTTCTTTACCATTGGTAGTCCAATCAGGATGAAAAAGGTTAAACCTACACTGACTGGACAGTCATTAAAATAATTTTACGAGCATGAATGAAACAAAGTTTGCTCAGTGATCTTTTCTTGTTGAGACGGCTGGAAAAGAGCTTAACGACAACCAGTGGTGAGCTTTTTCGTAAAGTGCGGCCCCTCTGCCCGAGAAAGCACAAAAGTATGTAGAGGGGAAAGGTCTTGTCTTGAGTGTGCCAAGGATGTCCTTTTCGATTGATGGTCTACATGGTCCGCAAAAGGAGGTAAATGAGATGATGTAGATGCCCTTTCCTATACTTTAGCGAGCAGGAAAGGAAGAAGTTGCACTCAACGATCTTTTCATTGTTTTAAGGAGTTAGAAAAGAGATTAAACGAAACACCAGTGTGGTCAACTGACTGCGGTGGCACAAGCGGTGCCCCTATGTCAGGATGGTGGACAGAGGTCCAAAGGTCATCCAGGTAGTATGGATGGAGCAGAAGGCTCTCAAACATACCAATACATGCATGGGATAGATCGTGGCAAAGGCCTGCGAGATGGTGTGGCAGAGGCATGCAAACTGAGGTGGCTCTTGGACAGAGGTCAGGAGAGCGTGGGTGTGTGTTACGGTGGACGAACTTGACTACATGTGATGTGAGTACAAGTCTGGAGGAATTTATATGCCAAATACGTGCAAGAAAAGAAATCATTTTGTGGACAGTGGTCCAGAGGTCCGTGTAAGGTGCGGTGAATGGAAGAGACAACTATGTGTTAAAAATACAAAATAAAAGCTAAAATTACAGTCCTTAATAGGCAACAGCCTGAGGACACTTCTATGCCAAATATATGGAAGAAAAATAAAGGGTTTTGTGGACGATGGTCTAGATGTCTGCATAAGGTGCGGTGGAAAAAGACAATTATAAATACAAAAATTAAAATTATAGTACAATCCTTAACGGGCAGTGGACCGACAGCTTGTATGAGTAGCGGTCAGGAAGTGTGATACGAGTACCGGTCCGTAGACACTTGCATCCTTATGTCATGGCTCGTGAATTGAGGTGACTTGTGGGAAATGGTCCTGAAATTCACATATTAAACATGAGACAATGGTCTCATAAATAGATAGAGGGTGTATTTCTGAAACCAGTGGCGCAAACAGCATCTCAAACGGATTCTGTATGGTCCCGTTATGTCGATCGAAAGAAATTAGGTCAAATGGGGCCTATAAAAGGGGAGGGTCCACATGATGAAGTGTCATTGTCATTGTTCATTGTGGATTTGGAGACGTGGGCCCTAATTCTTCATTTGCTGATTTCTCTTGATCTGATCGACGGTTTCACGAGCCGCAACTTCCAGGTAAAAGCTCTCACTGAACCTCTTCCTTTTGATGGCTTATTTACTAAATTTGACCACCTAGAGGCCCTCCATGAGCTATTTCGGGTTTCTTGTGCATAGGTCACTCATTTTGAAGGGAAAGGTGCACCCTAGGTGCACCTGTTGGGCCATTATGAGTGCCTTGGGTGCTCCTTTTTCTCAGATAAGTGTGCCCTGGCCTCTTTTGGGTGGGTTTTTGATGGTGGCGATGTCTGACATCATTTTTTTTTCTTTGCGCAGGATGGTGGAGATCAAATGGAGGGAGAGAGACTGCAAGCCAGTCAGAGATGCATCATTACATGATAGGGGTGTTAGAGATACACTAGCCCACTATGGGTTGCTAAATTTTATGAGGATTCTTCTTATGCATGTTAAATTTTCATATGCTAAGCTAGATCATTAGTATTTCATTTCGATTTCATAACAAAAGCATATAAACAGGATCACTAAAAGATAGACAAACACAACCATACAAAAGGAGAACACAAAGATTTATCCTAGGAAAACCCTAAAGGGAAAAACCCAGCAAAATCTTCCTTAATATAGATGCCCCAAAAGATAAAAGATAAAACCAACAAGGAGATCAAAGCCTGATCCTCCTCCTTCTCCAGGT
>LPNX010479276.1:616529-666800 GCA_001517045.1 Pseudotsuga menziesii | reverse complement strand
CATCCATATCTCACAGAAACTTTCTATATGCCTTCCATCTCTACCATGACATCATTGATATTGTGCACTAATCCAATATGTCAGCAAATAGGTTTCATTCTAAATAAGTAACAATGGAGATTTTTATAGAACCATGAGCTACTTACCCATCACATGCATGCAAACAACACATCAACTGAATATAATCAAATGCATAACAAAACAATATCATTAAATGACAATTGAATACTTATATTCTATTTGTTTCACGGGTAGACTCCTTCTTGATCATTCTGCTTCATCATCTTCTTCATCCACGAAATCATCATTTCTTATCCAAATGATAAGATGGATAAGAGGTTCGTCAAGAATTGAGTTCTTCATATTCCTCATCGCTTGAGGGATCTTCTTTGAATGGTGAGAGCTTGATATTCAATTTGCCCCCATCTTTCTTCTTCTCTTCTTATGAGACGAGCTTCTTCTTCTTCCCAGAGTCAACTGAAAGTAATCACTTCCTTTTGGCACACATTCCTCACATGAATGAATCCCATGATCATGGGAGGCCATTCTCTGTTTCTTCTTCTACCACTTCAAGATGTTATGCATTCTGGATCTTCACATTCTTCAACTATTTTCTCAAATCCATCTTCTGAATTATGTTCTTATCTTCAAATAGCTTGATCAAGGAATCAAACATATTTGGTGTCTTTATGGAAGACACTTGTGGTACAAGTTGATCCGTGATTGAATCAACAATGATCTTCTTGGACTTGATCAAGTTCTTCTTGTGTAAGGCTTTGAGGCTCATCTCCTTCTAGAACTGGAACCTCTGTATTCATGTAGGTGTCCAATTCATTTTCTTTAGAGAGATCAAATACTTCCATGCTTGGAATTTTTCAACTTCACCAAGATTATCATCAAGCTGATGTGATATATCACTTTGAAATGAGAACCTCAAATGCAAATAGCAAAAGATTAGATCTTACCGATTTGAGGTGTCTGTCCTGCTTGCAGACTTGGTTGATCTAGGGTTTGTCAAAGAAACCCTAATTTTCAAAACTTCAAATCTTTCATATTTGATTGGATGGAAATATATATCTCTTCAAATGGAGCCGTCCAATGTACTCCTTTTTCTGAAAACAGTGGAGGGAAGCTCCCGGAACAGGAAGCCCTAGTTTTCCAATTTCTTCTACAGAAATGCCTGTTACTATGTCTGTGATATATCTGAAATTACTACTCCTATATGTCTGAAATTTCTCACTGAGATAACCTCGTATGTCCCTGATCCAACACCATAGGTTTCATCAGAATTGGTTTCACCAATTGGGATTTATGATCATTTTCCCAAGGTGACCTGTTACAAGACTGTTCAGAACAGTGAAGTTGTACGGCATGCCACATGTCACTGGTTCATCTTCAGGTTTGGAAATTCATACCACAGAAATTAAATTCATTTCAATTTCTGGAACATATTTAGGAATTCCATTTGGACCTCTGTATCCCACGCTACAGCAATTCTCCCCAGGTGTCCTGTTTAGAGATAAATTCTGGAAGAGGCTGGAACCCTAACTTGGAGGGATCATATCTCCCAGAATATAGCGAATATGAGGCTAAATTTTGGACACAGTGTAAATTAGTATTTTATATTTAGCCGCTGCAATTTTTAACTCTTGAGCCTTATCCAATCTCAGGATATAGCGAATGTACCAAAACGTAGTATTTTTAGTATTTAGGGTTTTTCCAGATCGGGGTCAAACTAGGGTTTGACTTTCCTGAAGTTTCACCCAACCAAATTTCTTGATCCAGGTCTCTAAACTTCGATTTTGATGAGGATAAAAATACTATGCTGGGCTCACTCAAAAATTCTTCTTCTGTAGAAAGCCCTAATTTTCCACACCAAAATTGAAAATGCTCGGAATCAAATTCCGCTTCGACAGAAAGATGCGCCCTTCAATGGAGAGTCAGTCTAGCCTTATTTTGCTGATCGATCATGGATAGAGACCCAAAAAATAAGACCCCCTAGATTATTTAAATGCACAATGTCTTCTTTCAGGGTGGCTCTGATACCATGTTAAATTTTCATATGCTAAGCTAGATCATTAGTATTTCATTTCGATTTCATAAAAAAAGCATATAAATAGGATCACTAAAAGATAGACAAGCACAACCATGCAAAAGGAGAACACAAAGATTTATCCTAGGAAAACCCTAAAGGGAAAAACCCAGCAAAATCTTCCTCAATATAGATGCCCCAAAAGATAAAAGATAAAACCAACAAGGAGATCAAAGCCTGATCCTCCTCCTTCTCCAGCTACTTCTATTCTCCACTAATGCGCTACACAAGTGAGAGTGTGTGTGTCTCAAATGAGGAGCACCACACCTCTATTTATATTCATCTGTTCACTTGAATTAATTCATCTGACATGTAGGCTCGAGTTAATCATGTAGGCTTGAGTTACACATGTAGGCTCAAGTAACCACGCTATGGTGCTAATGACCCACCTTTACAAATAGAGGGGACAACCTCATGACTCTTATTAGTTCTTCCGATTAGAAGCATCGGGGTACAAGATAATACAAGTGGTTCTCCCAGTAGGACCATCAGGGACCACAAAAGATACATATAGAATATTCTTCAAAGTTACAATATTTCAACAATGCGGAGCTTGGGTTTGCTGATGCAAACTCTGATCAGTTTTTGGGATGTCACTGAGGAGGTGTTCCTCTTCTAGGGCCAGCATATTGAGATTACACTGGAGGATGTGTATTTCATTATTGGGCTCCCAATATTGGGAGTAGTTGGTGACTTGGCACCTGTACTGTCTCGAAGGGAGACAGTAGAGGATTTATGTGAGTGGCACTATTACGCTACAGCTTATGTGCATGGTTCTTACATCCTGATGTGTGACATTGAGGAGTTGTCCACATGGGCCGTGGGGACTTTACTGCAGCGCATCTTGGGTTCCACAGGGAGCCACAAGATTTCTGCTGGCCAGCTGCAGTTAGTAGAGCGTGCCATTGGTGGCACATACTATGCATGGGGCCAGATGTACTTGCAGGCTGTTCGGCATTAGCTGAACAAGTCAAAGACTAGTGGCGCTGGTTTTTTCTTTGGCTCCTTTCTATGTGCTTTCTTCTTTGAGAAAGTACCTACACTTCGTCCTCATCGAGCTATGGAGGACAATGGTCCGTGGGAGATGAGGATGTATAGGTGGTGCTAGATGATGATTCACGAGGCTGGCGATAGAGTGGGATACTTCTTCACAAAGGATTTGTTGGAGCAGTGGCTCCAGCTACCTGTGGTGATCAAGGAGTACCTGTATGTGGGTATGGACTTCCAGGGAGATCTAGAGATGCCTCGACCTCCTGGTCAAGCTTGGGGACCAGCTGGTATCTATGCTTGATGTTTTTATGTTCATTTTTGTGCATAGTATAGTTGAGCTGGTTAGTGATTTTCATATTGATGTACGTGGACTGATGGTGTCCTTGCTTGTGTGTGTAGATGTTGGTCCTTGCCTGCCACCTGGGCATCAAAGGCAGGTTGTTACTGTACCTCCTGCAGCGGCTGCTGCAGTGGCCCCTTCCGCGAGCTCCCATAGGCAGCAGCAGGATATGGATGGACTGGTACTATACATGGAGGAGGTCGCTACTAGAGTTTCAAATGTTGGTTGGCAACATCTGAGCACTAACTTTATTGTTGCTATTCACAATATTCCTCCTGAGCTGATGGGCGTGATGAGGAAGATGGTAATGGTGTGCAAGCACTTTAGCTGGATGGCGAGAGGTGGTATTCTTGCATTGGATGTGTCCTCTTCGGAGGATGATGAGTCCAAGTCAGATGATGGGTCTGAATTGGATTAGTAGCTTTGTGGGGCTGCTCCTAGTGTGTAGGTGCACTTAGGGGTTTTTGTGTCACTTATGTATATCCTGTTGAGAAAGCATATGTGGCTTCTCATTTTTGTATTGGACATGTTGTGGACATGTGACTTATGGATTTATATCTATATATATTTTTGACGCACGTGGATGTGCTTTTATGGTTTTATTATGTGAGTCTTTTTATTATGTTGTGGAATGCAAATGCCTATGTGATGTATTATTACACTGTGCGTGTATTTTTAGACATGATTATGCATTATGTTATGGTTGTATGTTTCCTATATACTATTATGGATGTGCCAATTTAGAATATCGTTAGCCATTTGATCTACGACGCTATTGAGGTTCCTGGGAACATGTGTGAATGTGATGGATTCAAATGTTATGACCATGTGTTTAGTGCACATGTACTTTCTAAATAGGTAGGGATCGCGAACTCAGTAATGGTTGCTCAGTTGAGAAACAAGCAGTTGGGAGTCTAAGAAGACATCAAGATGATGAATTCCTAATTGTAGAGCGGTGGCCAAGAGACCATTGACACCATCATACTCTGCCTGGTTGTTGGTTGTGGTTCCCACGCATATTCCGTCGATGTGGATCAACTCGTACGATGGGGAGTAGATTACCCATGTAGCCGAGGCAAGGTTTGGGCACCATCTGCTTGCTCCATCTATGAATCCCATATATCGATCTGATGTGTGCTCCATCTGAAGCAATGAGAGGAAACGATACATAAGATTCAATCAGGAAAAATGTGTAAAACAAAAAATGAAAAGACTATAATACAATTTAGAACATTGTCACTCAAAGGGGTGACGTTAGGGGGAAAGTCATTTGGACTTTCCCGGGATCAATGGTCATTCCTTTGTGTGACACGATGAATCCTTGGAGACGGCCCGTGGGGAAATAGAAAACACACTTGAATGGGTTCAAGTGGATCCTGTACTAGCGACATTGCATTAGGACTTGTCACAAGTCGTCTATGTGTTGTGTGTGGCTTTGCGACCGCGTGATGAGGTTCTCGAAACAAACCAACATGATGTGAGCTAGATCACAGAAGCAATGTTTCATGGCACGTTGGAAGGTGGCTCCAGAATTTTTGAGGCCAAAGGGCATGACTTAGTAGGCGAATGTGCCCCATGGGGTTTTGAATGCCATTTTGCAACAGTCTTCTTTCCGAATTTGGATTTGGTTGTAACCGAAAAATCCGTCCATGAAGGAGAAGGCCTCATGTCCGATGCATGCATCGATGATCTGGTCGATGAAAGGTGTGGGGAAGTTGTCTTTGGGACATGCCCCATTGAGATTGCAGAAGTCTGTGCAAATGTGAATGGTACCCTATTTTTTATTCATGTGAACAGGATTAGAAACCCAAGTTGTGTATGCAATGGGATAAATGAAGCTGGCTGTGCGCAGCTTCTCTATCTCGGCTTTCACCACAACCACTTTGGATGGATGGATGGGCTGTTGCTTCTGGCGTACGGGTGCCACATCAGGCCATGTGTTGATGTGGTGTTCCACGATGGATGGATCTAAGCCAGGAATTTCAATGTATCACCAAGCGAAGATGTCACGGATTTCTTGGAAGAGAGTGGTGTAGGAATCGACCTCTTTCGGGGATAAAGATGCCCCTAGCATGATTTCTTCAACAATCTTAGAGTTGGTTGAGATGTCAATTTTAATGGTTGGTGAAATGTTCGCCATGTACCCTTCTTCGAAGGCATCAGGTGCTAGGATTGGGGTCTTGAACCAATAAACCTTCCCATGGATGAAATATTTGGTCTCCATGGAAAACTAGTCGGACTGCAACACAAGATCTTCCGGGAGGAAGAACGAGCGATGGTGCATGTCATCCCATGGGTATTCCAAGGCGGTCAGAGCTTCAAGTATCTCCTCATCGTTGTTGAAGAAATGAAGTGAGAGGTCTGATGGACCGTCGTTGGAGATGGGAATGAGCTGGTCGGGGGAACTAGACATCATGTAAATGGACATGGTGTCGAATGAAGGAGGTGGTGGTGGGTGAAATTCTTCGATCAAGGTGATCTCAGATTCAAGGGAATGGTGATGGAGGTCAACAAGAGCCATTCAAAATTTGGGTAAGTCTTGACAATGGTGGGAGTAATGTCCATACAAGCCGCAAAGGGTGCAAGCATGGTTTGTCCTTAATGCCTTGTTCTTTACTACTGGCATGGTTGGGAGTTCAACCATGGGGATGTTTTCATTCATATGCATGGCATCCAGATGCGCACGGATCACTAGGAATTCAGGGAAATTCTGAGTTGGATGGCCATGTTGTTCACAGACGACACAAGGTGGGACTAGTCATGGTTCTACGGTGGCTTTGGTGTTCTTTCCCCTCGCCCTTTTGGGTTGGGGCGGTGCCGATGCAGGTGTGGAAGTTGGCTTATGCAGACTGGGTGGGGGGTGAGACTCAACCACAATAGGTTGCACTAGAGTTAACACAACCTAGGGCATTGCTGGTTGAGCTGGTGGATCTAGATACCACACCAGGATCCCAACGTAAAGTTGGGCAGGCTTAAGGTGGCCATGACCGGCTTGCTCATGACACCAGGTGGGGGAAAGAGGAAGATAATTATATGGACTGGAGATGAGCCCACATAACTCCCAGCTGGTTGTATGTGGGGGTGAGGTTGTGGTTGCGGCTGCGTGTAATGCTGCTGCTGTGGGTGATGTTGTAGCTGCTATTGGCGTTGCGACTGCGGACGATGTTGTGGTTGTTGTTGGGGTTGCAGCTGCGGTTGTTGTTTGGGTGCAGCGGTGCTTGATGAGACCATGCACAAGTCTGCAGTTTGCTTTTGTGTCAGTGGTAGTGACACCAACGGGAAAGGAGCCGTCATGGTGGGATCAATAAACAACCCAGGGCCCACATTCAACGATGGGGAGGCTAGTGTGTTTTCAACCATAGTGTTGGTTGCAGGGATGATGTTAGCATGTGCGATCGCCCCTTGCAGCTTGGCGGTGGTGATGGTAGGGATAACGTTGGCAGGCACTATTAACCCTTGTGGATCATGGTAGGTGAGATGGTCAACCGTCATAATCTTCCCTTCACAGGGGAACATCATGAGGCGGAAGACAGTTGATGCTACGGCTCGCATGGCATACATGTAACTCCTTTAGAGGAGGAGGTCGTAATCCAGTTGAGCATTGACAACCTTGATGTTGATTATGACTGTCTTCTCGGCTAACATGATGGGGACATGGGGGAGGATTCCTTGGGCTTTATTGGGGTGTCCATCATAATCCCACAGAGTCATGGAGGACGGTTGCAGAATCGGTGATCCAAGCTTTTTCCAAACCAAGGTAGACATGATGCACATCGATGCCCCCTCATCCACTATGCATCGGTGCACAACCAAGTTCCGGATGGATACTGGGATTTGGAAGGTGATAGTAGAGGGCATGCACGGCTCTCTGTTCTCTGTATCAAATGTGATTAGCTTGGAATCGGAGGGGTATACTGCCCCTAGAGCGGCTGGTAAGGATTTTCGCTGTGTTGGGCACATTTTAAGTACCTCAAGAGTGGACATGGTGGTTCGCGTTTGGGCCAAATCATCCACAATGCTATAGCTGACTGCAGCTCTAGCTGTGGTGTTATTGGCAATTCTGCATATGGGGGGGCATGGGAATGGGGGTAATTGGAGAGGTAGGTTGGTTGTCTTAGACATGGATGCTGCTGATGAGTCAGCAGGTTCGGTGGTGGTACCATATTGATTTCTTCTAGTCTGTAAGTTGACCTCTTCAGTGGTCATGGTCATCAGGTGGTGAACACCTGTTTCGACTGTGGGCGGTGCCCCCAGAGTGTTGGGATTGGCCTGGGGAGGGGAAGCGGTTGCCACCAATCCTTGGACTGGTAGTGGGTTTTGAAGCACCATGGGAGGAGGTCCTTGTGGTGCCTGGTTGGGTTGGGCTTGAGTGGAGGCATTGGTGGCCTGTTGGGCCTCATTTTGAATGGCCTGCTTAGCGCGAGCCATGAGGGGACACTCAATTGTGTAATGCCCATAAACATCACAAAGTGTACAAGGTTGGTTTGTGTGCAACGGAGCATTGTGTCTTGCTGCATTCTACCTTGGGGGGTTTTGGGCTGGCCGATTAGCCGCAGCATTATTGGGGGGGTTCAGTTACTAACAGCCTCCATGCGGTTGGTTATTGCCTTGGTTGCAGGGCCGATTATTTCTAGCTTACCCTTGTTGATTATTGGGGGCAGGCTAGTTGGGATGGTTTTGCTGTGTGAAAAACTTGTCCCAACGGAGCAGGTGGAGTGGGTGGAGTGGGGGTGGGGTCTTGAACTTGTTGCATTGGTGGTGCATAGTATATTTGTGGGGGTGGTGGTGCCACGAATGTGGAAATTTTCCCCACATATTGTTGTGTTGGCCAAGCCATCGCCTGAGCCTGCTGTGGTGGCACGGCTTGTGCATAAGAGGTTGTTGCTACAGACTGAGACATCATTCTAGCATAATCCAGAGCTTGGTTTTGGTAAGCAACATTAGCAGTGTTGCTTGGTTGCGGTGCCATGGTAGGTGGTGTCGATCGAGGCTGTGGTTGTTGGGAGACTGACCCTATGATGCCATTCGCTACGTGGGACGCCCCTAGTGCGTCGCGGAAAGAGGTACTTGGATGAGGAGCGTCTAGAATGATAGTGTATAAGTATCCAGACTGGGCTTAAATGAGGTCAAATTGTTGGGCCTTCAGTATGGCCTCTTATTTAGATTGGGGATGTTTGGATGCGACATCGTTTGCGATGGGTGGGAGCAAAGTCTTGAGGAACCAATCCAAGAAGATCCTGTCGTCAAGTTAGATCTTGCACAAGCTGCGGTGCCACCGCCACTCATGGATGTGATCGGTGATGTGAGTGGCATTGTTTTGGCAACAGGATAGCAGGATCTCCACCCCCTCATCATATCTGACAGGGAGTTGGAAATATTGTAGGAACATGAAGGCTAGGGAGTTGAAGTCGGGGTACTTGGCTTGTGGCAGCTCAATGTACCATTTGGTTGTGGCACCTGTGAGGGTGCGTTGGAACAGCCTCAGCTTGATGGAGTCTTCTATGATTCTATTGGATGAGCACCATAGATGGAATGTCATTATATGATTTTGGGGACATTCCCTGGCTTTGCCTTCAAACTTTGGGATGTCTGATGGTAGCTTTGTTGGCATAGGTGGCCAAAAATATTGGTGGCGAATGGGATCATTGGTTAATCTAGCTAAGTCAGGCAATTTCAAACAAGCCATGAAGGGCATATTTGATACCAAGTTGATCTGGGATGGGGCCACAATGGGGGTGGGGTTTGCAGGTGCATAATGCATCTACATGGTTGGGGGTGCTTGCGGTGGCACCATGGCGGATGGGCCAATGCCCCCAAGTGTTGTGGGTGGGATGGTGTGGGTAGCAGGGGCATTGCCCCCATGCATGGCGGAAGGGGAAATGTGGGTGGTCGATGCACTACCCCCCTGTGTGGCAGGGGGGAAAATGTGTGTGGAGGGACCACTGCCCCCATGTGTTACCACTGGGCCAACTTGGCTGGTAACTATTGGTGGTGGTAATTTGCTAATGATAGTCTACATGGCTGTGCCTAGACCACTTGCCACATTGTGGGTGACAGGTTGTGATGTGGACATGGGTCCACTTGCTAAGGTTAGGATGAAGAATGGATCCGGGTTTGTAGTAGCCATGGGGATAGATGGTGCGGTGTGGAGGTCTGGTTCAGACTGATATGGGTCTGAATCAGAATCAGAGGCTATTTGGCCCTCTGATGGTGTGGGAGATCACTAAGAACAGCTACGATGGTGCCGACTGAGTGTTCCAAATGGTGGTGGTTCACCTCTTAGGCATGAGGAAGATCGTGGAGGATCATTTGTGTTCGCTTTGGTGTATGAAACTAGTGGGTATGAGATTTGGACCCCGGTTTCAATGGATTCCTATTGGCTGAAGGTGGTCTCTCGGCCACCAAGATTTCCAGAAGACAGCGCTTGGATTGTTCCTCATGGGTGCTTCTACTCAATCGAAAGGGGTCGTTGCCCGTTTCGCTTGGCAATTCCTCTCAGTGCCCAGCTACTTTGGGGTTCCTATGGTACTCCTCATAATGAGTTTCTAGGAAAATCCTAGGTACTTCCCATAGTTAAAGTAGTCAGGGACTTATGTCCTCAAAGACTGCAGAATTGATTGAACTTAGTGTAAATTTAGTAAATTTTAAGGCATACTCAACGTCTTGAACTGAGTTGGGTTAATTATTTGGTATGGTGTGTTGGTTTGCTTCTTTTCCCTGGTATTTGGTTTACAGTATGGTTTATGAATTCATGGTAGATTTTATATCATGTTTTTGTATGCAAACATAAACAGAAATTTGTAAGCAAATATGGTGATTAACCCTGAATTGTTGGCCTAACTAAATGTCTACCTCACAGTGATATTCTTCTTCAACCAAGAGAAGGTGTTGGGATCTCAACACAATGGGACTAAGCCCATCCGTAGATCCTCAGGTCACCTCCCAAGTGCTAGGTTGGTCAATAGGGAGGATGCTTAGCACCGTGAGAAGCCCTCCTTCTCTACCCCCTCTACCTTCCAGGTCACCTGGTTTTAGTGGTTTAGGATAAATACCATGGAGTGCCTAGATCTATATGAGCTTACCCTTCGTCATATCCCATAATACCCTGGAGGGTGATGACTGGGTAGAGGAGGAAGGGGGTAGCAAGATGGTTAATTTTAAGCTATTTTTAGTTAGACTAGTTGATTTTATTAAGCCTTAATGATTGATTTAGCATATACACATTGTTCATGGATTTATTTACAGAAAATGAAAACTGGAATTAAAAGAGACCTGCAATGGTGGATAGAGGCGGCTGGTCCGCACTGACAGTCCTCTGAAACTGAAAATTACTATTAATTAAATTCAAATACAACTTTTGTGTGACAGGCCACACATTTCTGACCAAATCCCACGAGGGGCCCGCAAGATTTTTCCAGAAATGAGCGAGGGCATCGCACAAAATGCCAAAACAACCGCAACTTGAGCTCCTAGGCTGAAGTCACACCTATCTAAGGATTAAGTGCACCCTGGGCACGCCTGTCTAGGGATTAAGTGTGCCTGAGTCTCACCTTTTCCCCTGATAAGAGGGCCCTGCTCCGCAAAGGGTTTTTTTGGTGATGCAGGGTTAGATCTGGCCGACGGTAACTGGTACTGGGTCAGTTTAACTCGGCTTGGCCTAGCAGAGGCTTCGACACTGACTAAAACATGAAATAAAATAGATTTAAATAGATCTAAACTAAGATTTCTGGAACCTAGGGTAAAACCAAAAAAAACTTGAAAACTTGAAATTTTTGCCCAGGGATCCTGTGGGATCGACCCAGGGGAGTCACCAAAGCTATAGTGAGAATTTATCCTCACTACAAGGGTAGGAATGGATCCCTTGTTCCTATAGGGCACAAGGGTAGATTCCTACCCTTAGAAAACAATAAAAAACGGAATGATAAATGGAAAAAATAGAGCTGTGAATTGAAACTAAGCTAATCTAAGCAAATGGCTACAATAGTAAACTGAATCTAATAGATAATGACAGAAAAATAAAGGAGAGGAGATGATGGACCATTGTTGAACCCCTCTACACACATTATGTTAGGGTTTTGCCTCCAAAACCTGCAAAATAAACCTATACTACCATGGAGACAACCTGCAAATAATGTTAATGAAGAACTTGCAAATGGAGATGAGGGTTAGAAAGTAAAAACAAATAAAACAAGCATAAAAAGAGATTATACCTCACTTAGGTGGAAATGGACCACCATGCCCTAGCTCATGGGAGCACCTCTCTCTTGGTTGGGAAGCAATGGTTTGGAGAAATGGAAATGGAGGAGAGGGAGAGTGGGTGGTTTGAGAGCAAGAGGTCTCAAAGCATCCATTGGCAGCATAACAATAGGCTAGTGAGGAGTGTTTTGAGAGTGACCCCCCACCCTCCTTTTATAGTTTTTCCAAGGGGTTTTAGGGTTTTAAGCCCTTGATCAGGGCTTTAGCCCCTTCTGCCCTAACTTTAGCCCTTTTCATGGTTTTAGCCCCTGTTTTAGGGCTTTAGCTCCTGGGGATATATTTTGGGCTCTTTTTGGGGGTTTTTATCCCTTTTCTTCATCCTTGGGATCTTTTGGAGGTGTGGGGGTCAAATGGAAGGTCTTATGGAGTGAAATGAGTGTTGTGAGATGGTGTCCTTAGGTGGTGTAGGCCATAGAGAGCTATGTGGGGGATTTTTGGGTTAACAGGAGGGTTACCCACAATGACTGTACATGACTTGTTTACATTATTGAATCTTTTGATAGGAACATCGGGGCATGACATGACTCAAATACATTACAAACACTTCTTGGAGTAAATATCAAGGTACAATACATAAGATATACAAGTCAATACATTCTGAAGTTACAAATACATCAACAACCCAACGAGGTCTAGGTAAAACTAGAGACATTGTTTGGGAAAACTGATGAATTACGTGGTCACCAGCTTGAGAGTGAGCTTATCAGCTTGAGCCTAGCGCACTATGAAACTATCCAAGACTTCTTCTCCAAGTTTAATTCACTTGTGCTGCAGCTGAAGAAATTTGGCATTGAAAAGAAAGAGGACCAATTGATCTTGTCTATTATTTCAAAGTGGGGGCTAGAGTTCTCAGTTTTTGTGAGTACATTCCACTCTGGTAAGTTAACACTTCAAAACTGGAAAATGCCCCATATAGCAAACTTCATGGAGTCACTCACTCAGGAGCAAGACAAGTTTGTCCAAATGGGCACCATCGAGACCAAGGATCAAGCAAGCAGTGGGAGTTTCGAATTCTCCAAAGGGAAATCCCAAGTCCAAATATTCGAAGCTACTAGAGAAGAAGAAAAACCCAGAAAAACACAAATCCAGTGATGCAAGTTCGAATCCTTCCAAGGAGAAGGACAAGAAGGGAAAAGAGACGGAAAAATGCACCTATTCCCATAAGGGATGGCATCAAGAAAGATCATGCACGAAAAATACCATGGACACCATGGCACAGCTACTGGAGAAGAACAACATTCCAATCCCTGACATCGCAAGGAAGAAGGATGGAAACTCCAGTTCAAATGAGAACAAGGAGAAATGTCATGCTTTGGTAGTAGGTACCTCTAACTGTTCATCTTTTTTCATTGATTCAGGTGCTTCCAGGAACATGGTGTCCAAGAGAGATCTCTTCTCCTCCATGAGTTTGAATGTTCTCCCAGCAGTTCGAATGGGGGGATGATTCAGAACTCTAGACTGAGGGGATTGGGAGGATTGATTTAGAGCATGGCTACTTTAGTGATGTATTTTATGTACTAGACCTTACAAAAAATTTGCTGTTAGTCTATCAGATGACCAATACAGGAGAGCCAAAGAGAGTGACCTGCACTCCATACATGGTAGAGGTTATAGAGATCTCAACAAACCAAGTCATTGCAATTGGGTATGAAAATCATCATGAGAGGATGTACAAGTTTTCAAACTTCCTCCCCACTTCCAATGAACAAACACTTCTCTCACATGCCAATGAGGTTTCGAAGATATGGCATGAGGGGTTTGGTCACATGAACTACAAATACCTCCAGGAACTACACAGAGATGAGATGGTGGAAGGTCTTCCACAAATAAGATTTTTTTCCTGGGAAAGGAGCACAAGGGAGAAGTTCATGCACAAGCAAAGAAGATGTGCCACATTCTCGACAGAATGAAAGGAAGATCATGAAGGAAGAAAAGGACCAGCGTAGGCAGAATGGAGAGGCATGTGAAGAAGGAAAGACGAGCATAGGTGATAATGGCTAGAAAGAGACAGGTGTAGATCATGGCCATTTAAGGAAGTGTAAGCCTCAATCCACAAATGTACGAGGGAATATTTGTAAGTCAAGTCGATAGTGCCTCATTTCAAGTCATAATCCCCACAAATGTAGCCTAAGGGGTGGCTAATGGTGATACTTAACAGACTGCCTGTATGAAGTTAGGTCTGCGTGGTCATGTAAAATAGTATAAATAGGAGTGATTCAATGGTAAAAGGGTTGGTCTCAAATACATCTTGGTTAGTTGGTTTTGACTGCTTTAGTTGGTCATAGATTTGTTTAGGTCAGTTTTCCCTTTATTGTTTGGCTGTTCATTGGCGATCCATGGTGAAGGACACCATTTTTGCTGTAATGTTGTGAGATTATATGAAGAGAAGACTTAGGAAGAGTCTGGTAGCAATAGGAGGCTATTGAGCCATGGATCTAGCTGATGTGTGTGAAGACCGCTAGGAGTAGAGGTAGGGTAGAAGAACAAGCCAGAGAACATGAGAACCATAATTTTGAGTCATAGAGACATATCATAATATTAATGTGTATCCTACAGACTGCAAGGTGCTGTATACTTTTCTCATGCCAGATGAAGAGAACCTTGGTGTTTTTTCCCATAAGGGTTTCCATGTTATCTCGCGTTTGAATGGATGATTAATGCTATGAATGTTTATGTGAATGGTTGTTACTTGCTTTCTGTTTAATACTAAAATATTGATTTAATGTCTGATTTTATACTATAATTAATAGATGAATGTTGGGAAGGTGTCATTGAAATATATGTATATATATCGGCCTGTATGTCTCTATCTTAAGTCACGACATAAGTTGTAGATGGTCTGTTAGTACGAGTCAGCTGCTCCGCACAGGTTGCACCAGTTTCAAGGTTAAGAGAAAGGATAAAGTTGCATGCGATGACATATAATTATTCTTAGTCATGCAAGACTGAATTCTCTGTCCATCCATCATGTTGCCTTCATTGAGCTCATTGGCTATGCACTACGGGACTATAATCCCTCGACAATCATGGAAAAATGGTTCCGACGGTTACCCATCGAAGAGATATCTCGAGTGAGACTACACCTACTTCGCAAGTGTTGCCAATGGGGATTTCTTTGTCAGGACGATATCTCGGGTGTTTGTTGGGTTGACGAGCTACACAGAAATTGGGTCATGTGAGTTAAGAGAAGTGGCCAACAAATGGTTCCATTGCTGGGACCTTATTGATTAAATCAAGGGAAATGTTGTGGCATCCGACGAAGAAGGAGTTAGAAGACTAGCTAGATTCTAAAACGCTAGCATTCTCTCAAGAAGAGAGTGTAGCGACATGGTTGAGCATAGAGAACTGGATAGACGAATATATATATATTCTGATATTCACGATATTTTCTTTGCCAAATTCACCATTTTACTGCATGAATGGTTGTCAAGATTGGCGACTAAGTAGACAAATTTTCAGAGGAGAGACTGTCGAGTGGAGCAATCAGTTGGTTCATGAGGTAACCAGTGTAAGTAAACCTATCTCTAGAGCTGTTGATTTTTGGGTTGACAGTATATTGCAAGGATATATCACTAAGTTTGTAGTAGAAACTATAACCTCAGATAGTGAAGTTGAAATAAAAATTTTCCAAGGACCCCAAAGAAGATACTTGTAACATATCAGTACATGGATAAAAATGGTTGCCTATGAGAAGGGTATTTTGTATCTTAGTTGAGTTGTGCACCTAAGAAGGAGGTTATGTCACATATGACCTATTGAGAATATGGGAAGAGATGAGTTGAAATGTTCCCAGGAAGCACAGAACCTGAACTAGAAGTTGGAGTCCTAAGAAGTGGAAGAATATTCAGATCAGGAAAGAGAAGGAAAACAGAAAGGGGACGACAAAATCCTAGATTGTTCGAGGGAAGAAAACATGAACTTTGGTCATACCAAGACAAAGGGTCTTGCGATGAAGAGGAGGACTATAGCTTGATTTCAAAAGGACCAAAATATTCCAAGGATTCTAAGGAGATGTCGAGGTCAGGACGTAACTACATAACCCCATCAATATAACCAAAGGTAAGATATAGAGTTTCATCCCCATAATGGACTGCTAATATAGGTAGTGTTATCCCTACGACTAGTTTGCAAGAAGGTACACCCCCTGAGAATTCTGAACTAGAAAACCCAAATGCCAACTCAATGGCTGCGACAGATGTTAGATTACCCACATTTAATGGGAATGGAATGGAAGACCCAGAGCAACATTGGTTCCTCTGTGAACCTATTTGGATGGTGCATTTAGTCCATAATGCAGACATAAAGAAGGTGCAAATGATCACAACCTTGAGGGGTTGCGCACTAGACTGGTTCATGAATTTCTCTGCCGCGCCAATCGGAACACCACGGAAGACCCTTGAAGAGATCTAAGCTGCAATGATTTCTGAGTTCAGGAAACTTAAATCGGAATCATAGTGTATAACTGAGATCAAGGAGATTAAGCAGGCTCCAGTAGAAACCGTGTGGGACTTTGATCAGCAGTTCAAGATGCTGATGTCCAAAGTAAGCTTCCAAATTTTTGATGTGCAGCATAAAGAGTGGTTTATTGCCTCACTGCTACCACACTTCCAAGGGCCATTAATGCAGCAAAATATTGAATTGTAGACAAAAGCATTGGAACTGGAAATGAAGTTTGATGCCTTTCCCATTGGTGACGGTGCCATAGGAATGGTGAAAATCTAGTTGCAGTTGACCAATTTGATGATACAACTTCAATACATCAAGAAGGGTAAAGAATCACAAGAAGATTTATGGTGCACAAAATGTAGGACAAACTGTTATACACCAGATTGGCACCTCTCCGTCCGAGTGCCTACATTCCTCATGTTGTCACAGAAAAGGACATCTATGGATTGAGGTTTTCCCAAAACACTATAGCTTGGCCTATTATGAAATACATTCTGCCTCTATCCAGCTAATTAATTTGCCATTTTTGACATCTTAGGATGTATTCGCGACTATCCTTCTATACAACTCACGAGTCATTCGCGGGTCTCCTTTGTAGCAAGTCACGAATCTATGTATTCACGGGTTGCCCTTATACATAGTCGTGAATCATTCGCGGGTTGCTCTACTGCATACCCGAGAATGTGTCTCTTAGCATTTAAACACAAAAACTCGCGTTAAGTAGAGATTAGTTAAGTCATTTAACTTAATTTCCTTAACTGCTGTAACCTCTTCAACCTGGGAAACTACCTTATTTCACCCATATAAATAGAGGTAGGAAAGGCCATGAGAGGGACTTGGAATTTATGCATTGTTATGCTAGAGGAATTGGGACTCTCTTTGCCCACACTTTGCCCTAGAGGTCTTCCCCTTGTGTTGCAGAGCTTGGAGGCTGAGTTCTTTGGAGAAGAGAAGCAGCAGAACCAGATCAAGGTTTCGTGAGGTGCCAAACTTGAAGAGAAGGTATACTTGTACTTGTTTTCAAGATTAATAAAGATGTGATGTCCTTCTTCTTCCTAAATCATTGTTCAATGTGTGATTGAGTCTCTGTTTATGATCATATTATAATGTTATTCGGATCATTGTTTCATATTCATTTGATTATCATTGTCTTATATGTGGTCATAATGGCTTGAGGAAGGTATAACTTGTTTTGCAGGTCTCTTGGAGCGAGAGGAGCAAGAAGAGGATTGAAGAGAAAGCTTGGACCAGCCTTTGGTTAGTCAGGTGTGGACCTTTCTCATCTCTGAATCGTGTTTATATATACTTGTTGAACATTGTGCATCTCTCTTTCAACCCCAGTATGTTGATGGCCTCTTAAACCCTAGCCATAGGACACTTTCCTTTACAACACAGACGAACACACTAAGGATAATTTTTCGACCTTCTTGAACTATGTCGCATCAGGTGCACCCAACCCATTAAATGTCCATGGGATACCATAGTGTTGCATATGCCAGTCAAGAGGCCATCACGAAGAAGAATGTTTATATTTGAAAAAAGTTGTAAGTACCCCTGCAAACCTATTCTATAAATTTTGTAAATCAGTAGGATGTGATGAGAAATATTGTAGAGCATATCATCTTTTGAAATAAAAGACTATCGACACCTACTTAGTGAAAAATGAAGGGTTTGCTCAGGCTGAATAGGTGCAAGCCTCGTATCAACATGCATATTTCCCACCTAAATAGTACCAAACACAATATGTCCTTCAGCATTTGTACGCACAACAAAATCCCTATCAGCCACACTACCAACAAAACTAGTACCCACCACATCAACCACACCCACAGGGAAGGGGTGGTGGAAATTTTAGCGGAAGAGGTGGAGGAAGAGGATTTGGTAGAGGAAGAGGTAAAATTATGTGCTATAACTGTGGACAACCAGGTCACTATTCTAGATATTGTTTAGAGCATGTGGAGACATGCTCATACTGTAAGGGACAGGACCATAATGTTGAACAATGTCCTCAGTTGATCGCAAAGTGGCAAGAAAGGACCATTGCAGCACCTAACCCTCCACAGAACCCAAATATGAACCCGAATGTGAATGTTCAGATGATTGTAGCTAAACCATGAGACCTAAACATCGATGTCGTAACTTGAAGAGGTGCGACGACTGGAGCAGACCAGGATAAATCGCAAGAGCAACCGCAGCCACAAGTGAGGCCAACGGCGCAGAAAAAGGAACCACTGACCATCCATAAATAGAAGGAAATATTCTGGGATGTACAATCAAAATTCATAATCCCATAAGTACCGCCAACTTCTGGAAAAGTCAAGGACATGCCTGAACGGTTTCAACACATATTGCAGAAGAAGGCTCCACCAAAGGTTAGTAAGCTAAGAACCATTTTGTCAAGTTGTTTAACACTAATGCAAGATAAAGATGCTATTGCAAAATTGCAGGAAATGATAGAAGAGATTCCTATAGAGCTGCAACCTGAGAAAAAAGTTAACCAAGTATAGGAAAAATGTAAAAATAACCACAAGTTGAGGATGAATGCCCATATAGGTAACTATGACATGGATTATATCATCTTGGATCTGGGCTCAGATGTCAATATTTTGACACGAAAAATGTGGGAAAGTATGGGCAAGCCGCGCTTGGACTGGTCTCCTATCCAGTTTCAACTTTCCAATCAGGCAGAGGTCCTATCCATTGGATCATTGAGAAATGTACCCGTCGATGTCAAAGGATTGTGCACATTTGCAAAATTTGAATTCATTAACATTGTTGCAGACACAAACCCATATCTCGGTCTGCTGGGAATATATTGGGACATAGACAATCAGACCATCATAAATTTCAAGAAAAGGATTCTCTAATTTGAAGATGAGGAAATGAGAGTAGTATCACCCATCGATCCATTCGAGGGACAAAGATACGTTGAGCCTATCTATAATGAGGGACAGGGTGACTACCTCAACCAGATCTACAATGTAGGAAGATTATACCAATCCAACAGCAGATGGAAACCTGATCTAGAGATGCATGATTTCATGTACGTCTGACTCAGGTGAGGCTTTATAGGGGTGGAAAAATAGATTACATGAAGTCTCTATGAGAAGGTGTGCAAGAGTTACAAGGTATGTGCGATGGGTGGATACCGAGTCAAGGGAGATACCCACCTATGAGGGTTTCATATACACATTGGAAATGACACCTAAAACCCGATATACCTCTATGAAAAGGAACCCAAGAATGTGAGAGACTCACTAAGCAGTTTACGCATACATTTGAATTTTTTGAGAAGAACCCTACAAGTGATGCTGCACTTCAGACGGAAAAGGGGAATATAGTTGCTGAGATCCCTATCAAAAAGGCTAATTCTCACCAATGTAGCACAAGCATTTAGCAGGACAGTCTAATCAGAAAACCAGATGATGATCTGACTAATATCAACAGACCAGAATCAGAGGGCACATGAGAAGTAGAAGGAAGCAGCATTTCAAGTGATCAGTTCCCCTAGCCCTTGGAAATCAAGGAAGTACATATTGTATCTCCAAAGAACCCAAATTTTGCCAATGTACGAGATTATTGGGATGGTGAAGCAGTTGCAAAGATCGCAGATCTACTGCATGAATATCAGAACCTATTTCATACCAACTTCTCAGAAATGAGGGGAATAGTGAGAGAATTAGGGGAGATGAAAATACCCCTGCGACTAGATGCTCAACCTAGTAAGTAGAAACAAAAGGCATGGGATGATCAATATATCATAGTTAAGCCAACTAGAGAAGTAATACTTGTATTACACTATGACAACAAATTGTTCAAGCACCCGATCAAGCTGAAGACATAGTGGCTAGGGCCATATAGGACCGTGCACATCATTGATATGGGCGCATTAAAAATTCCAGAAGTTAGATACCTATGTCGTGGGTACGGTGAATGACAGTAGCCTGAAGCCGTTCTATGTCATGCATAACATCCTGGGTTTAAAAAAAAACACATAATGAAAAAATTGTGCAAGAATATAAAAAATAAAAAATAAAAAATTTGCAAAATGCCTGCTGCATAGATTATGCCTCCTCATATGTCCATTGCTTCATGGCTCAGGATGAGCCACATGTGATTGTTGGGGTCCTGTTGGCCTGGGAAAGGAGCACAAGGGAGAAGTTCATGTGCAAGCAAAGAAGGTGCGTTGTGCACATGACAGAAAGAAAGGAATATCACAAGGGAAGTAAAGGACCAGCGCAGGCAGAATGGAGAGGCGCATGAAGAAGGAAAGGTGAGCATAGGAGCGCACAGGTGATAACGGATGGAAAGCGATAACTACAGATCATGGTGTTTAAGGTGGCGTAATCCTATAACCACAAACACACGATGGAATATTTGTAAGTCAGGCTGATAGTGCCTCGTGTCAATTCATAATCACCACAGCTATAACCTGAGGGGCGGCTGATGGTGACAGTTAACAGACTGCCTGTATGCAATTGACCCTGCATGATCATGTAAAATAGTATAAATAGGAGGGATTCAATGGTAAAAGGGTTGGTCTCAACTACATCTTGGTTGGTTGGTAGTGACTGCTTTAGTTGGTCATAACTATGTTTAGGTCAGTTTTCCTTTTATTGTTTGGCTGTTCATTAGCGATCCATGGTGAAGGATGCCATTTTTGTTGTAATGTTGTAGATATTAGACAAAGAGAAGACTTAGGAAGAGTCTGGTAGTGATACGAGACTGTTGAGCCACAGATCTGGCTGCTGTGTGCACAGACCGCTAGGACTAGAGGTAGGGTAGAAGAACTAAACAGAGAGCATGAGAACCATAAGTCTGAGTCATAGAGACATATCATAAGATCAGTCTATATCCTGCAAAATGCAAGGTGTTGTACACTATTCTCATGCCATATGAAGAGCACCTTGGTGGTTTTTTCCAAATCAGTTTCCACGTTATCTCTTGCATTTGAATGGATGATTAATGCTGTGAATGTTTATGTGAATGGTTGTTACTTGCTTTTTGTATAATGCTGAAATATTGATTAAATGTATGATGTTATATTAGAATCAGTAGATGAATGTTGGGAAGGCGTCATTGAAATATATGTATATATTAGCCAGTGCGTCTTTGTCTTAAGTCACGACATAAGTCATAGATGGTTTGTTAGTACGAGTTAGCTGCGCAACACAGGTTGCATTAGTTTCGAGGTTGAGAGTAAGGATAGAGTTGCACGCAATGACATATAATTGTGCTCAGTCGCACAAGACTGACTTCTCTATCCAGCCATCATGTTTCCTTTTTTGAGCTCCTTGGAAGTGCACCAAGGGACTATAATCCCTCGACAATCGTGGAAACATGGTTCCAACGGTTACCCATCGAAGAGATATCTCGGGTGAGGCTGTTCCTGCTTCGCAGGTGTTTCCAACAGGGCTTTCTCTGCTGGGCCTATATCTTGTGTGTTTGTTGGGTTGATGGGATGCATAGAACCTGGGTTGCATGAGTTAGGAGAAGTGGCCAACACAGATCATCAAATGGAGCATGCATTGGGTGCATAGTTGGGAAGCATCCTAAGCAAAGCTATGAGAAGGGGAAGGAAAGGAGAGAAACACAACCACTTGGGTTGGTGCATTCAGACTTGATCGGTCTATTTCCCACTACATCATATGGTGGATCAAGGTATGTGCTTACATTAATATATGATTCCTCTCGATTATGTTGGGTGTGTTTCCTTAAATTGATGTCTGAGGTGTTTGAACACTCGAAGATTTGGAAGGAATTGGTAGAAAATCAGAGTGGGCATAAGATTAAGATCCTTAAGACTGATAATGGGAAGTAGTATGTGAACAAGAACCTACAGCAACTTTGTGAGCAGGGTGGCATCCAAATTCAACACTCAACTCCCTACACACCACAACAAAATGGTGTGGCTGAGAGGAAGAAAAGGTCGCACAAGGAGATAGCCATTTGCATGATAGAAGAAAGGGATCTAAGTCTCAAGCTATGGGATGAAGCCATTAGTTGTGCTTCTCACATACAAAATAAATCCTTTCACAAATCATTAAAAGGAATGGCACCTTAATAGGCATGATTTGGTCAAAATCCAAATGTCTCAAATTTCAGAGTTTTCGGGACTAGAGCATGGGATAGAATCCCCTCTAAAAATAGGAAGGCATTGAAAACACAAAGAAAGGAATTCATTATGGTTGGGTATGTTGAAGAAACTAAAGGTTACAATCTCTTTGAAACCTCCACTTGCAAGACATTTTTTGAGAGAAGTGTGAAATTTGAAGAAGAGCCAATTCCTGATTTCGATCTTGCACTAGGGGAATGCTCCTCTCCTCAACCATTCGAAGATGTAAGTGATGATACATGCTCTATTTTTTATGATATTTATGATATGGATGTTTCTGAACATGATATTTCTGTATATGACTCACCATCTATTCCCAAGTGGGCTGAAAACATTGTACAATAATCTCGAGAATTGGTGAGCAATCCCCATGAGCCTTGGAAGACTAGATCACAAACTAATAGAGATTCCTTTGCAAGTGATAGTGATATTGTTGAGCAATTTTATATGCTTATTGGGTCTGATCCTCAGACATATCAGCAATATTGTAATTATCCTAGATGTAAATCAGCAATGGAAGATGAATTTTAGTCCCTCCAAGAGAACAATACATGGGAATTGGTTCCCCTTCCTCCCAAGAGGAAGCTTGTTCAATGCAAATGGGTTTTTTGGACCTAAATTGGTGCTGATGGTTATGATATGAAAATAAGGTAATATTAGGTTCTAAATGATATTCTCAAGTCCATGGTGTTATTACACAAATACCTTTGCACTAGTTGCAAAGATGGACTCAATTAGACTAGTTCTAGTGCTGACAGCTAGTAAAGGTTGGGAAATTCACCACATAGATGTTAAGAGTGCCTTCTTAGATGGTGTGATATAGGAATATATATGTATGCATCATCTTGAAGGTTTCCAACAGTATCCTTCATTGGTATATAGGTTGAAGAAATCATTGTATGGACTCAAGCAAGCCCCCAGGGCTTGGTATGCAAAAATCGGTGTTTTTTTTCTCTCTATTGGTTTCACTAGATGAAAATAAGACCCTAATGTGTATTTGAAGAAATGTGATGGTATTTTGTAGTTAATTTTTATTTATGTTGACTCTCTCCTCATTATAGGTAGCTGCACCAATTCAATTCGCCAAATAGTGCCATCTTAGCATAGTGAATTTGCCATGACAGACCTATGATTGCTAAGGCAATTTTTGGGCTTGGAAATTGAGAAAAATGAAAGGGGAACCAAGCTGAGTCAGAAACAGTATGCTTAAAAACTTCTAAATAAGTTCAACATGGCTGAGTGTAAGGAATCCAAGTCTCCCTTTCTTTCTGGTATTAAAATGCATGAATTTGGCAGTTCTCCATTGGTGGATATTACACTCCAAAGGCAAGTAGTGGGCATCTTTCTCTATCTCACTCACATGAGACCTGATTTGTCTTATGTTGTAAGTGTTTTAGAAAGAAATATGCACCAGCCACATTATATCCATTTGATAGAAGAAACAAAATTCTTCAGTATGTCCAGGGAACCAAGAATTTCGGGGTGCACTACACAGCTAGTTTCTCACTTCAACTAGCAGGATTTTCTTATTCAGATTGGGATGGAGATCCCACTGACAGGAAGCCAAATTCAGGTTTTGTATTTATGTTTGATGAAGGTACCATTTTATATTCAAGTAAGAAACAACACACTATTTCACTTTCATCAGCAGAGGCCGAGTACAGGGCAGCAGTCAATGCCGCTACATAGTGTGTTTGGTTGCAGGGAATTCTCCGGGAATTTGGTGTCACAATTGATTCTCCAACCAACATTTGGGTGGAAAATAAAAGTTCCATAAAAATATCTACTTATCCAGTGCAGATACAGAGGAAAAAACATATTGAGATACACATGCATTACATTAGAGGCTTAGTGTATGACAAGGTGATCTCATTGCAGTATTGCCCATCCACCGAGTAAACTGCTGATATTTTTACTAAGGATTTCACAAAGAAGACCTTCACCTACCTGAGATATTTGATTGGGGTGAGTGAAGAATGTTAATTTTTTTTTATTTATTGCAGCCCCATGTCCATTCTTGAGGGAAGGTTTTGTCCCATGAGGTTTTCCTTTTTTTCCTCAGTTCATATGTACAAATAAATTGTAATTTCTGAATTATGTATTTGAGGTGACTTGAGCCATTATTGCCAAGGCCTCCATCATTTTGTGAGATGTACTTATTTTTTGGATTAAGGGGGGGTGTTAGAACATAATCCAACTCATTAGTCCCTAATTACACTAATTAGTCAATTTTATTGCTTTTTAAGCTTTAATACACTATGTGCTGGACTAGGGGTGCTTAGTTGGACAAATGCCTAATAAAATAGGGGCTTTCTCACCCACATGAGCACTCCAGCTTAGTATACCAGCCACATGTGTACCCTGATCATTTTTTTTGTGCTCCCATTCATGGAATGTGGATAGATAGGTTGACTTGGAGCGCTAGAGTGGGATTTTGCCCAATTTTGGCTTGATTTGGTGCATTAAATGTTACCTTGAGACTCTAAACCACCAATATTTCCACACCCATGCTTTCAAAGGTGTACTAATTGAATTACATCACTTCATACACGTCTAGTCAGCAATTTTTGTCTGTTTGGGCTGATTTGGGGCATGATTGGCCCACTTAGGGGGGTTTGATGCCATTTTGGAAATTTTGACTTGTATGCTCACAAATGGCTTCCAAAACCTCACGAAACTCTAATGTTGTAATATATACTTTACAGTAACATGTTTCATGGTTATAAAGTTAAAAATTATCTTGATTATGTTCACACTATGTGTGTAATTTTCTTCTCAATTGATGGTTTTTTTGCTAGTTTTTGCACCAAATTTGATTTGTTAGCTTCACTAACGCTCCTATATTATCTTTTGGTTTGAATTTATCACATAGGATTTATAATTATGAAATGGTATCAGAGCTTTGGGAGATCATCAATTAATTCTCCTTTCATACTTGCAGGTGCAACAACTTCAATATGGATTCAAAAGTTACTCTACTATCTCCTTCCAACTATGCTGATTGGAAGCCAAAAATGAGTGCATACTTGAAGAGGCAATGTCTCTTTCATGTCTCCATTGGTGCTTTGAGCGAACCTGAGTCTTATGAAAATAATATTGACTAGCTGAATAATTATGATAGAGCTTATGGAATCATGTGCTTGGCAATGTATCCAAATACACATCATCTCATAGATTATGCTGAATATCCATTTGAGATTTGGAAAAAATTGAACAAATATTTTGGTGTGCATGAAGTAGAATATGAAGCATGGAGAGAACCCAACATCTCCTCATGTTCTCTCTCTCAAGATGTCTTGGCCTCTACATTCTCTGATGAAGTTATTTATGATGAAGAAGTTTCTCATACAGTTCATGTTGTTGCTACCCTCTTCGATTCGAATGCTTCCTCCTTCAATGAAGAAAAAAATATTGAAGATAAATGTTTTTTTGTGTCTCTTGAAAATACTGATGATTAAAAGGAAGTGACAGATGGAGGTTCTATTGTTATTGATGATGATCCACTCACACATTCATTGTTATATGTGTCTTCTATTTTATATTCTGAGATCTATGTGCCAGATCCTTCACACTTTGTACATAAGTCTCTCATTAATGGTGCGCAACCCAATGACTTGTAGGATGTTTTCTTAGCCATATCAATTCCTATTAGTTTCTTTCCACTTACCATATTTTATCTCATGTGATTTTTCACTCCTCCTTTGTTCTTGGCATCAATCCTCATAGCCGCTTTGAAGATTTTGAACATCTCCTTCCTTCCTCCTTTCATACTTATACTACAGAGGATTTATTATTAGTTTATTCCCATGAGTCTACTGATATGCTTATATGTGTTCTTTTGGATTCTTTGGAAGCTAGATCAACTCATGGATCCCATGCATTTGCACTCTTTGATCCTATGCCTTATGTATGTTCCTACATGATCACTTGCACACATCCTCTTTGTGTAAATGAAGTTGGAGACCTCATATATTAGATTGGACTCATATTTCACCTATCTGGAGCTGATTTCATCTCTATTGGTTCGAATTTCAAGTCATTACATCATATTGGAGCTGATTACAACTCTCAAGAGCTTTCACATCATTGTATCTCAGTTGTTATACATGGTCCAAGTTTCCATCCTGCAGCTGTCCTTGATCCAGGTGAGTAGTTTCTCTTCTTCCCAAGAAGAATCTTCCTCTAGAAATCAGCATTTATTTTGGAGCAGAATCAACATTATTTTTGGTTTGCCTCTCATGTCCTATCTTGAGGGAGGATTTTCCCCATTGGGCTTTGCCTCTTTTCTCATCTTTTTGGACATAATAATTGTTAAAGGGTGACCATAGCCTTTTTGTTGGGCCCAATACACACCTATATTTTTGACATACCATCATAAATTCAGAATTAAATGGGGGTGTTGGAATATATTAAACCCACTCAATACTTAGGATAAAATAATTAATCATTATTTGATTAATTATCTACCCGCTAGATTAATTAGTTGGCATCCACTTGCACCTTAAAGTCAACACATGCCATCTATACCCTAGGAATGGTTTATTTCTAATTCTGGGTTGATCTTGAACACTTTATGGACATCCATAATTGGTAATTGCACTTTACTGCAGATTATACTTTATTCTACTTTATCCTGCTTTTCTATGCATAAGGTAAAGCTAGTTAACTAGGAAATTGGGTTCTTTTTTTTCCAACCCATCGTTCATGAATTTCTCTCCAGATTCTAGGATTAGCATTTTTTCCATCACTCTTGACAACTCACTCATGATTTTTCTAATTTGTGAGGTCCTTGACTGATTTGGGAAGTGCTTTAGCCACCTATGGGGGTTTATCATATTTGGTAAATCTAATTTATGAGCTAGCAATGAGTTTTCCATCAACTCAAATATCATGTATAAGGATGTATTCTATTGTAATAATATCAATTATCATTTATTGATCATTCATTAATTCCTCTTCTTCTTTCCTTATGTTAATTCTCTACAATTCCCAGTGAGGTAAATTGTGTGCTTAGATTCTTAGCTTGTTTGTGGAATTCATGTTGCCATCAAGGATTTAGAATTATGTTAGTACTTTATACTTGTCCTTCACAAAGGAATTTTTTGTGACCTTCTCTTGGAGTAGCCAAACCTTGTGGATCTACTGTGGTTAGATTTGAGACTGATGATGTCCATACTCACTTTCCTTACCATGTGGATTTTCAATTCCATGTTGAGTGTTTGAATAACACCATTAAACACAGTTGTGGATGAAGGCATTGTGACATCAGTTATGTATTTGGATAATTGGAAAGGCCTTGGTTCTCCCGTTTTTTCAAAATATATGACTATGCTAATAGATTTTGATGGGCATTCATTCAAACCACATGGTATTATTCCCTCCCTTCAAGTCTAGTTTGGGGGGGAGAACGTCTTGGTCCAAGTTGAGGTGGTTAATGTGCCCCTCGAATACAATATTTTCCTACGATGAAAATGTATTTACGCTATGAAAGTGATTGTATCATCCATATTTTGTGCCATGTGCTTCCCTTATGAAGATAGGATAATGATGATCGATCAATTGTCATTTGATAATTATAGTTCATCACCATCATCAAATCCTACTATCTTGAATATTGATAATTCTTAGCTAGACACTAAGAATGTTGGAGTCAAAATGTATCCTTCATTGATGGGAACTTTTGATATTTTGGCACCAATTTTAGCTTTTGATTCTGCTCCTGGTGGTGTTTTATCACCTTTGAGGCTGGTCTCATTTCACACAACATATTTGGATGGACCATGGACTCTTCCTACTTTGAGTAATTTAGTTGAAGACACTATACCTACCAGAGTAGAAATATCATTATCTGTAGCAAAAACCACTTATCAAGCTATAATTGATCGTACTGTGGACATTTATCTTTCCCCTTGTGAATGGAAGAGGAGGATCTCTTTGTGCTTCCTTCTTGGGAGGTTTCATTGTCACACTCACATGATTTCCTCGATAACACTTTTTTGTCAGATGAAGCTATTCTCAAGGCCATGAATGGGGCCAGAACAAATTTTGGAGGAGATGCATCGTCGATCTTACTTCCTCTCGGAGCTCGAATGGAAGAAGAGTTATGAATTTAGGATGACCTTAAGAGATACTATTGGTCATCCCATGATCCCAGTAGGAACTCATGGCATATATGATGAAGAGAACATGGAGAATATATATCCAAATATTCTGATCAACATTTCTTGGGTTCCTGACAAAATTAAGAACATTTACATTGGGGCTAATTGTTCACCCTAGGAAATTAAAACATACACCGAGATATTGAAATAATTTAGTGATCTATTTTCTTGGTCATATGATAAAATTCCAAGGATTGAACCCCACATTGTTGAACATGAAATCAAAACTTATCCAAATGCTAAACCTTTTTGGTAATGCTTACATTCGATGAATCCTCATAAATATCCTTCTATTAAGGATGAAATAGAGAAGTTGATTAAATATGGATTCATATATATGGTTCCTTTAACTGAATGGGTATCTAACCCCATTTTTGTTGATAAAAAGTAGGGTACCATCTGTGTATGTACCGACTTTAGAGAGCTAAATAGGGCTTGTCTAAAAGATAATTTCCCCACATCATTCATTGATCAAATTTTGGATGAGTATGTAGAAGTAAGGTATTCTCATTTATTGATGTATTTTCAGGATACAATCAAATCCATATTAAATACTACCTTTATATGTCCTTGGGGTACCTTTACATACAAGAAAATTCCTTTCGACCTAAAAAATGTCAAAGCTACTTTTCCGCGGACTATGCCATTAACCTTCCATGACCTTAAATATATCATTGAATTATATTTGGATGACCTAGCTGCTCACTCATGATTGGGAATGGATCATCCGGATCACTTGCATTTGGTCTTTAAAAGATGCAACCATTATCAAATTTAGTTGAATCCTCAAAAGTGAATCTTTTGTAGTAGGGTCGGTCATTTATTGGGATTCATTGTATCATCATATATATATATATATATATATATATATATATATATATTAATGTCTCAATTTAATTTGATAGTTGATTTAGTTTAGTATTAAATATGAGTTTACTAATAATTACCTATTTCTTAAAGGTATTTTTTGGTAGATTTTATGAGAGAAAGGTAGTTTTCAGTTGGATCTTATGGGATAAATTTAATGTAAATATTCTTTTTCTGAAATTAATTTGTAGATTTAATACCCTACATTTTATTTATTTTGGGATAGTTTTATGTGTGAATAGGACTTAACGTCCAAGTGTTCGATCCTTTTGCTCCGATACCATTCTGTAGTGCTCCTCCTTCAAGAGGAAGCATTGAATCAATTTTATTCCTAATATTTTGAGGTAATCCAACTCTTTTGAGTATATTGAGATAAATAAATAAATAAAATTTGCAGAATATACATATATATCTCTATTTCATCATGTAGGAGTTAATACCGTATTGAAAAATGAACATGCATGTATTTTTTAAAATTTCCATTCAATAGCTTAGTCATTTAAACATTTAAATATGGATTCAAATTAGGAAAATAATACTAGTAAGCTGTCATACCTGTATACAGAAGGGTGTAGTATATCCCTTAACTCCCGTAGCTCCGATAGGTTCTCGTCCAAATTAGCCTCCTTAGTACTTAGAAACTGACCGAATAAACTACCCTATCGACCAGCTTTGATCCTAATAACCCTAGGAAATAAACATACTTCCTAGCCCTCAAGCCCCCAAATTGATAATTCCAATCACAAATTCCTTGTTTTGTTTCCCAAACAAGATTTTTCCCCTTCCTCTCCTCAACAATGTTTTCCCTTTCCCTTTAAAATTTCTTTTTCCCCCAAAAACCCTAATCAAAGATCCTATTGATGTAATTGTAACTTCGGAATGTATTCATCTGTATTTCTTATGTATTGTAACCCGATGTTTATTCCAGGATGTATTGTAATGTATTTGAGTCATGTCATACCCCGATGTTTATTCTGGGAAGTTTCTATAATGAGAAAGCCATGTCAAGTCATTGTGGGTAACCCTCCTATTGGTCAAGGGTTAAAGTCCCCATAGTTGTGGGGCCCTTGGGTTATTAGAATATCCTAGTGAATTCAACCCTAGGTGAGTCATTATAAGCCAGGAAATAGTCCCCACCATTGTGTTACCCTCCTATTGGTCAGAGGAGGAAAAGTCCCCACAAGTGGTGGGTCACTAGGGTTATTAGACACTCCTAGAGATGTCGGCTCTAGTAAGTAATTGTTAAGTGAGGACGACATGTTGGAGTGCACTTCAAGTGAATGAAAGAATATAAATAGAGAGTGATCCTCTCTATTTATCTCGCTTGCAACACTCACACTCACTCATTGGGGTGCATGAGTAAGAGAGGAGAAGCTCTCTTAGTGAGTGAGAGAGAGAGACTGCTGTTGTCAAGAGATCATCTTACTATTTTTTGGTTTTACCTTTGGTGCTGATTTCATCTCTGAGGAAGTTGCAGGGTTTTCTCCTTTATGGTTTCCATGAGGAAAATTCTTTGTGTCTCTTGTCTCTTGTGTTGTGCTTATGTTTTATTGCTGTGCTTGTTATTCTCTCAGTTAAAAGATCCTAAGATCATAATGCTAGCTTGAATGATAAAAATATAACATGGTATCAGAGCTAACCTAAGAAGAAGACATTGTGTAGCTACAGAAGCTAGGGATTCTTACTTTTTGGGTCTCTCTCCACAATACATCAGCAAAATTATGCTACGCTAACTCTCCATTGAAGGGCGCATCTTTCTGTCGAAGCGGAATTCGACTCTGAGCATTTTCAGTTTTCGATGCATAAATTAGGGCTTTCTACAGAAGAGGAATTTTTGAGTGAGCCCAGCATAGGATTGTTCTCCTCATCAAAATCGAAGTTTAGAGACCTGGATCAAGAAATTGGGTAGGGTAAAACTCTAGGAAAGTCAAACCCTAGTTTGACCCTGAGCTAGAAAATCCCTAAATACTAAAATTGGTAAGTTTTGGTACATTCGCTATATCATGAGATTGGAGAAGTTTCAGGAGCGAAAAATTTTAGGGGCTGAAGATAAAATCCTGATGAACACAGTTTCCAAAATTCAACCTCTGATTCTCTATATTCTGGGAGATATGATCCCTCCAAGTTAGGGTTCCATCCTCTTCCAGAATTCATCCCTAACCAGGACACTTGGGGAGAATTGAAATATCTTGGGATACAGAGGTCCAAATGGAATTCATAAAGATTTTCCATAAAGGGCATGGCCTGTACGTTCTGTGGTCCAAATTTTAGACTCAAAAGATGAACCAGTGACACGTGGTAGTCCGTACAAATTCATTGTTCTGAATAATCCTGTAACAGGTCACCTTGGGAAAAGGATCATAAATCTCAATTGGTGAAGCCAATTCTGATGAAACCTAAGGTGTTGGATTAGGGACATGTGCAGCTACTGTAGTACGAAATTGTAGAGACATAGAACAGTAATTTTGGAGATATCACAGAAATAGCAACAGGCATTTTTGCAGAAGAAATTGAAAAACTACGGCTTCCTGTTCCAGGAGCTTCCCTCCACTGTTTTCAGAAAAGGAGTACATTGGATAGGTCCATTTGAAGATATCTATCTGTATATCAAATCAGATTTGAAATATTCCAAGTATTGAAAATTAGGGTTTCTATGACAAACCCTAGATCAGCTAGCTCCGGAACCAGGACGGACACCTCAAATCGGTAAGATCTAATCCTTTGCTATTTTCATTTGAGGTTCTCATTTCAAAATGATCTATCACATCAGCTTGGTGATAGGCTTGGTGAAGTTGACAACTTCCAAACATGGAAGTATATGATCTCTCTGAAGAAAATAAATTGGACACCTACATGAGTAGAGAGGTTCCAGTTCTAGAAGGAGATGAGGCTAGAAGCCTTACACAAGAAGAACTTGGTCAAGGCCAAGAAGATCATGGTTGATTTAGTCACGGATCAACTTGTACCACAAGTGTCTTCCCTAAAGACACCGATGATGTTTGATTCCTTAACCAAGCTATTTGAAGGGAAGAACATAAATCAGAATATGAACTTAAGAAACCAGTTGAAGGAAGTGAAGATCCAGAATGCAAATACCATACAGTCATACTTTACAAGGGTCTCTCAAATCAAAGAACAACTTGAAGCAGTAAAAGAAAAAGTGAAGAATGTAGAAGTGATGATAGACACCTTGAATGGCCTCCCAAGATCATGGGATTCATTCATTCGAGGAATGTGTGCCAGAAGGAAGTGATTACTTTCAATAGACTCTGGGAAGAAGAAGAAGCTCGACTAATAAGAAGAGAAGAGAAGATGGGAGCAATTGAAGAACAAGCTCTCACCATCGAAAGAAGATCCCTCAAGCAATGAGGAATATGAAGGATTCGATTCTTGAAGAACCTCTTATCCATATTGAGAGCTTGGATAAGAAATGATGAATTCATGAATGAAGAATATGATGAATCAGAAGGATCAAGAAGGAGTCTACCCATGAAACAAATAAAGATAAGTATTCAATTGTCATTTCATGATATTGTTTTTTGTTATGCATTTGGTTATATTCAATTGATGTATTATGCATGATAGAATGTTTGCATTAATGACAGTATACTACTAATATGCATGTGATGGGTAAGTATCTCATGGTGCTATACAACTCTCCATTGCTACTTATCTAGAATGAAACCTCTTTGCTGACATATTGGATTAGTGCACAATCTCAATGTTGTCCTGGTAGAGATGGAAGGCATCTCGAAAAGTTTCCGTGAGATATGGATGAATGTTGTATTGGCTAAAATAGTTGCATGATCATATATTTATGCATAAGAATTTGCCAGTATGAATATTCCTTATGAAATGTTTCTAACCATACAAATGCATTTGACTTGTAGGAAAGACCGCATATATAATCGCCTGCAAGAAAAGAAGGATAAGACTTGTTCCGAAGAACAAGTGACGACATTTCAAAATGAAGAATAATATGACGAATACAACGACATCATTGATGGAGAACCTTCCAGCCATGAAGAAGTAACCAAGAAGAAATGGAAGACCAGTTCAAGAAGAATGATGTCTAGGATGCAATATCAATACGTGAAGGGAATTTTGTAGTTCCATCATGCAGTAGATGGAAACATCGTGGGATACAAAGCAAGATTCGTAGCATGAGGATTCTCATGAAAAGAAGGCCTAGACTACGAATAGACATTTGCAGAAAGTAAGAGTTGAAACACATACATGATGAGCTTGATGAATATCTTAACCTTTGCTACAAGGTTGAAGATGCAAGTCTATACACTAGATGGTCACATAGAATATTAGTAGCATAGGAAGCTACTTGTCACTCTGGTACAGAATGTTTAGAGTACAGAAGACAGAGGGAGTATGACACTCCGCTTCAGAGGGAGTCACTGCAGAAGATCCTGTGTTTCGACATGGTATGATAGGGTGGATAGATTACTGATGAATCTAGGCTTTACTGAGAGTAAAATAGATTCCAACCTTTGCTTCAAGGTTTAATGTGGAAGACCAGTGATGCTCCTATTATGTGTTGATGCACTACTTTCTAGGTATGGAGGTGTGGCAGAGTATAGATGGAATCTTCCTTGGATAAGGAAAGTATGCAGGAGAGATCCTAAAGAGGTTTGGGATGATGGACTGCAAGGCTATGGCCACACCTATGGAATTGAACCTGAAGCTCTTGAATGATGCTTCATCAGAGATGGTTGATGCTACGATGTATCGTTAGATGATTGGGTCCTTGATGTATCTGACAAACACGGGACCCGACATTTGCTTTGCTGTGAACACCTTGAGCCGGTTCTTGACAAATCTGAGAAATGTTCACTTAATTGTTGCAAAGCATATTCTGAGGTACCTAAAGGGTACAATTGATTATGGGCTCAAGTACGATGCGAATCAAAAGATTAACCTGGAGGGTTATGTTGATTCAGATTGGGTAGGCAGTGCCATTGATAGGAAGAGCACTTCAGCGTGTTGCTTCAGTATGGGATCAGGTGTGATCTCTTGGTTTAGCAGGAAGCAATCCTGTGTGGCAATGAGTACAACTAAAGCAGAGTATGTCGTAGCTTGTTCAGCTAGTTGTGAGGCAGTATGGTTGTGGAAGCTACTATCTGATTTATTTGATCTTCAGTTGGATGCTACTTGTATACATTGTGACAACCAGAGTTGCATGAAGTTGTCATAGAATCCAATGTTACATGACAAGTCAAAGAATATCAAGATCAAGTACCACTATATCAAGGATATGGTGGAGAGGGGAGCAGTGAAGCTCCAGTATGTTGCGACGAAGGAACAGATAGCTGATGTATTGACAAATACATTGACTAGGGTGAAGTTCGAGTACTTCAGGGATAATATTAGTGTTCTCTAGATTGATATTTCCTCCAAGGGAGAGTGCTAACATCCATAGCAATTCTAACGAGTAGGTCAGATGTAAGGGCTGAGCCATTCTGTCATGGTGAGAGGATTGGTTCCTTCCATGTCAGATATGAGTGCTGAGATCCATAGCCATTATGACGAGTAGGTCAGATGTAAGGGATGAGCCATTCTGTCATGGTGTGAGGATTTCTTTCTTCCATGTCAAATATGAATGCTGGCCATTCTGTCGAGTAGGAAAGATGTAAGGGAAATTTCCATTCTTTGAATGGAGCTTCCTGGTGAGGTACCAGGAACACTCAGTCTAGGACTGAGTAGCCATTCTGATGTGATAGAGGGATGTGTTCCCACTTGATCAGATGTAAGGACTGAACCATTCTATCATGGCTAAAGGATTAAGTTCCTTCCATGTCAGATGTGAGTGTTGGCCATTCCGACGAGCAGGTCAAATGTAAGGGCAACTACCATTCTCTAGGAGAATGGAGGCACCTAGTCAGTTATCAGGTAGCTCAATCAAGGAGGACTGGGGTCCATTCTGATATGACTATAGGATTGTTTCCTACAAGATCATATGTGAGTGCAAGCCCTTCCATCACTGTGAGCAGGATGTGTTCCCGCCGGGATGGATGTAAGTGTAGAGCCCTTTCATCACTGTGAGCAGGATGTGTTCCCACTTGGATGAATGTAAGTGCAGAAATCTTTCATTATTGTGAGCAGGATGTGTTCCATCTTGGATGAGAGTCTTTCATCATTGTGAGCAGGATGTGGTTCCGTCCTGGGTGGAAGAACAGAGTTCTTCCATCATTGTGAGTAGGAAGTGGTTCCTGCCTGGATGAAAGTGAGGAAATATTCCATCATTGTGGTAAGATGTGGTTCCGGACTGGATGGAAGAACACAGATCTTCCATCATTGTGGTAGAATGTGGTTCCAGCTTGGATGGATGTGAGTACTATGCCCTTCTGATGAATAGGTCAGATGTAAGTGCTGAAGCCTTTTCACAGATGATAGTGATGTCCTATCATGCTGGTGAATGTGAGTGCTGGGCCTTTCTGATGTGATTATAGGATTGGTTCCTATATGATCATATGTGAGTGCTGGGCATGCCTTTCTGATGAGTAGGTCAGATGTAAGTGCTGGACATGCCTTTCTGATGAGTAGGTTAGATGTAAGTGCTGGACGAGCCTTTCTAACGAGTAGGTCAAATATAAGTGTTGAATAATACCTACATGGAGGCTAGGCCTACAACCAGCATGAAAAAGGGCTGGCTCTATAGAACTTCCTGTGATGAGAAGAATCATGAGATAGCACACATGATGATCTAGATCAAGTGATTATACAGATCCAGCAGTGATGATCCATATCCAGTGATGATCCAGATCCAGTGAAGATGATCCAACAGTGATGATCCAGATCTAGTGAAGATGATCCAACAGTGATGATCCAAATCTAGTGATGATGCCCAGTGATGATCCAGATCCAATGATGATCCAAATCTAGTGAAGATGATCCAGCAGTGATGATCTAGATCCAATGATGATCCAGATCCAGTGATGATGCCCAGTGATGATCCAGATCGAGTAATGATCCAGATCCAGTGAATGATGATCCAAATTGAGTGATGATCTAGATTCAGTGATGATGATCCAGATCAAGTGATGATCCAGATCCAAATGAAGATGACTTACAGATGAAGATGACTTGAAGATGAAGATGACCTGAAGATGACGAAGACCTGATGATGACCCAGATGACACAGAGAAGAAGACTTGTGCTGATAAATTGTGTTGAGAGAATACCTTCCTAGTTAAGAGGGAGTGTTGATGTAATTGTAAATTCGGAATGTATTCATCCATATTTCTTATGTATTGTAACATGATGTTTATTCCAGGATGTATTGTAATGTATTTGAGTCATTTCATACCCCGATGTTTATTCTGGGAAGTTTCTATAATGAGAAATCCATGTCAAGTCATTGTGGGAAACCCTCCTATTGGTCAAGGGTTAAAGTCCCCATAGTTGTGGGGCCCTTGGGTTATTAGAATATCTTAGTGAATTCGACCCTAGGTGAGTCATTGTAAGTCAGGTAAATAGTCCCCACCATTGTGTTACCCTCATATTGGTCAGAGGAGGCAAAGTCCCCACAAGTTGTGGGACACTAGGGTTATTAGACACTCCTAGAGATGTGGACTCTAGTAAGTAATTGTTAAGTGAGGCTGACATGTTGGAGTGCACTTCAAGTGAATGAAATAATATAAATAGAGAGTGAGCCTCTCTATTTATCTCACTTGCAACACTCACACTCACTCATTGGGGCGGATGAGTGAGAGAGGAGAAGCTCTCTCAGTGTGTGAGAGAGAGACTACTACTGTCGGGAGATCATCTTACTGTTTTCCGGTTTTACCTTGGTGCTGATTCTATCTCTGAGGAAGTTGTGGGGTTTTATCCTTTATGGTTTCCCTGAGGAAAATTCTTTGTGTCTCTTGTCTCTTGTGTCGTGCTTATGTTTTATTGTTGTGCTTGTTATTCTCTCAGTTAAAAGATCCTAAAATCATAATGCTAGGTTGAATGATAAAAATATAACAGATCCTCAACTAATCCCTCCAACCTTTCCTATATACCCATCTTCCTTATGCTTCCTTCATCCTTACTCGACCTCCTTCACCCTATCTCCTCGATACCCAAACCAATTAATCCCCTTTCTGCTATTCAAGATAATTTGATACTTAATATGTTTATCATATCTTGTTTCCTCTCAATTAGTTCAAACAATAATGTTTATTAATTAGTTCTATCAGGATGACTTCAATTATGTCCTAATTCTTATGAATGACCACTACTAAGTTAATTTATGAGTCTTATATTCTTAATTGACAGATATACCTACCACTTATGTTTTAATTTTTTTTAGGATAAAATAATAATTAATAAGCATGACCTGACATAACGAAGATTTGAATGTCTTGATTACTTAGTAAAAATCCGATTTGACATTGATGTTATGATTTGCAAATCTATTTAAATATTCATATAATATTATTCCACTTATTTGAGGAGGCATAATAATTTAGATATTGAAATAACTGATTTAACTAGCATTAATAAGTTACTTATTTCACAATAGCTTAAAATAACAATAATCATTTATAATAATAATAATATTTGAATAAATAGTAATAATAATAATACATTCACTAATTGTTTGTTTAGTTTTTAAGTGACAAGTTACCAACATGATACTTTTACACCTTTCGTCAAGTATCTTTAAGGATAAGACTAATTGTAATTAATAATTCAATAGTACAATTCTACTGTCAAATATGGAGCAATATTCATGCTTACTTATGACAATTTTTTACAATAATTTCAACCGACAACACTTAATAAATCATTTATTGTAGTGATCATGTACAATTTAAGGAACATTAATTGACTAGTTTAATAAATACTTTACAAGTCTCAACTTCCATTATCAATGTATAATAACTCACTATTGTGTAACAACTTACACAATTATTTAACCTTGTGAGTAATTGTATAATGATACTAGTGTATATATGCAAAGTCTATATGTGTGGCCATTGCATGCACATACCACATATGTACTATAGGTAACATATCCTTCCTATCCATATATACTATTTATGTCATGTCCCCAACCCTTACTTGACGGAGAGGACGCGACAACATCTATCAACCTGGGCAATCTAGGCCCCCATGAACATAATGCATATATAAAAATGCATTGAAATTAAAGCATATAAATAAATAGATGCATAATAATATGTACATGATATATACAGTAGAAGCAAATCATTCATTCAACATATTCATGCATTCAACACGTTCATGATAATTTCATAATAATTCATAAGAAAATACAGTTGCAGAACTTAAATAAAAAAGAATACTTATGTTTCGAGAATATTGTCCCGCATCCAGCTATGTCGCTGCAACATTCCACCCAACCATAGGCCAATGTGGTCTTTAATCTCTTAGAAACACTACCAGCTTTGAGCTGGGCATGATTTTCCCCAAGGAATAAGGAACACTAGCACACTTTCCCCATAGCCAAGGATACAATAAAATTCAGTCAAGCCAACATAGTTGGGTTTATCAAACTTACACAGGAATTGGTTTACACTTAGCCAAATTCACATGAGACACATCCAAGCCAACAGATGGGTTTATCAGGCTACTAGCAAAGCCATCCTTCTAATTGGTTTTATCAGGCTACCAAGGAGGTGGAAAGACTGACTGCTAAGTTAGTGAGCTCAACCCCAGAGCTATGAACACCCACAGTGAATCTAGCCTGATTTCTAAACAATTACACACCCAACACAAGGAAGCATTCCCTTATCTTCTACACAGTCCCTTAGGCCATGCCTTCCCTTCTAGTGTTATTCAAGACATGCAAAGAAGAAAACCAGCCTTCTAGATTGGTCTGTGAGGTTCTTTCACACACTAGGTTTATCAAGCAAGTCTAGAATCTTTTTCCATTCCTTCAATCAATTCAAATGCCAAATGTGGATGCACATAGAGTGATCTCAGTCCTGGGATTTATAAAAATGTAGCAGACACCGGGGATTACATACACAAATAGAAATTTACGAATTTCTAAACATTATCGATGCCAGACTAACTGTTGCAAAATATAGAAATGAAAATGTTGTTGGTATTTCAAATCAAAGATACAAAATCGGATTCAAGTCAATCGTGCTCAGGAAAAACAAGTGGTAGACAGGGGAAAACATGAGAGAGCACAATCCACATAGGGAAAACCCAAAACGTGAAGGATTCAGATCACCGGATAGGAGAAATTTGTGAAGGGTTCAGACTCAGAATCATTTTTTTCTTGCTTGTTGCGTGAAAAAAATTCCCAATTGGGTTTCCAAAAACGTTTTGTTTAATCTGAGGGAAGGTGAAACGTTGTCGCATGAGGGTCGTTTTTGGTGTTTTCTTTCCCAAGAAAATTTAAAATCATTTTTCCATAATTGGTGCTCTGCCCAATTCAAATTTCTTCCCACTCTTCTAATCCCCCACTCCCTCTTCCTTAGGAAAAATCAAGCCCCCATCTCTTTTAGTTGCGTTGACATAGCCAGTTGGGGTTTTTTAATTAAAAATTGCAATTTAACATGATGTTCAACTATTAATGTTCAACTAGCATAAAAAAATACCATCGGTCATACCTTAATTACCGAAACATAAATACTAAATTGATGGTGGGGATTTTTCCTAGCTCCACACCATGATTATTTACGTCATTTTATTTAAATGCAAATGGGGTCAAAATCGGGATATTATAATTTAATAATAATAATGCAGTCGTAATTGTCATAGATACTTTAGCATAATCATTTTATCAATATGAGTTATCTAATGGTTTAAATAATTAGATTCAACATCATTATACTTAGATTTACAAAAATCAATTAATCAATCACATTCATGGGAGCGATACATACTACCACTACATAGCTATCATAGAATCCCAAATCCCTCATAATAATGGCTAACACATCCTCCCTATCCTTCTACTACTAGTACCGATGTGGTGCCGACTTCACCGACTCGTACCCGTTTAGATTATGAGAGCATTGGCATCTGCTAAACAATAGACCCAACCCCTCCTAGGAGGCATCTTACCATCATTATCACATGTCTAGGGAAGTGTGACTCAGCATAACCCTCCCACAACCTCAGGTATCATAAGAACCATAGGGTGGGAAATACCTCCATCCCTCTCAACATACTGGGTTTATACCCTGTCAAAAGCACACTATGTTGTTATTGAGATTATCAATTTGTGTCATCGTATTATCCCATCGATTGCTAATATTTATTGCTTACTACACACTTATTCCTCATATCATATCAAGTATCTGTCCATCTCATAGCCTCTGTGTCCTGCAGATTTGTATTTTGAAACCACACATTTCTAACAAATATCTATATTCAATCGACATTTGATTCGCATCATTAACAACCTTCCATTTCATCACCTAAAATAATTAAATCGATCACATCATGGGTTGGTATCCATGTACCACATCATATATATCATATTTCATCAAGGACAATAAGTAAATGCACATTGTCCTTATGAAATAAGGAAATCTCATGATAGTTACGACATCAAAATCACATAATCATAGTAAAATTTCATAAGAATAACATCATCACATCATACTCATAGTATAAACATAAGCATAGTAACATCATTAGTACACTAGTAACATATAATCAAGTCTAATATGCCAAAATATAGTTTACTCATCCTGGTTGAGTCCAACAGATAATACTAGCAAAATAAAATGCAGTGTGTATGCCAGTAAACATGCCTAGTAAAAACTATGGGGTGTTACATTGGTTGTCTGCTCTATTTGACTCACAATCGACCTAATATTTCTTATGTAGTGAGTGTGGAATATAGAAACATGGATCAACCACATGACATCCATTGGAGGGAAGCAAAGAGAATCTTTCACTTTGCGCAAGGAACAAATACACATGTGATTCACTATGTTGCAAAAGTTGACCTATAGTTAGTTGGTTTTACTGACTCTGATTGGGTAGGTGATAACACTGATAGAAAATAAAATAATGGATATGTGTTTATGATTTAATATGGACCAAATAGTTGGTCAAGTAAAAATCAAGTTCCATTTCACTTTCTTCAACAGAGGCAGAATATAGAGGAGTTATGAATTCAGCTACTCAGTGTTTTTGGTTGCAGGGTATACTTGGAGAGTTTGGGATTGAATATGACACTTCCACAATAATTTATTGTGAAAAAAAAAGTAATATTTGGATTTCAACAGACCCAATACAAAGGCAGTGAACCAAACACATAGAGATCCATATGCACTACATTAGAGGACTTGTGCATGATGAGGTCATGCTCTGCACTATTGTGCATCATCTGAGAAAGTTGCAGACATATTCACCAAGGAATTCTATAATAAAACATTCAAAAATATAAAATCATTGTTTGGGATATCTGATAACATGGTGAATACTAATTGAAGACAATATTTCACAAAATTATGTTCATGTCCATGTTTAAGAGAGGATTTCCCCCTTGTGGCTTTGCCTCTTTCCTTTTTTTATATGGACAAGCAGTATGTAAAGGGTGAATAAGCTTTGTTTATAGGCCCTATATATCTGATATATTTCTAATATTTCACATAATTCAGGAATAATAGTTGGTGTTAGAATAATAAAAGCCCATTCCCTACACAAGCTAGTTGGCATCCACTTGCACCATTTGGTCAAAAATTTCCTAAAATGCATCTTGGAGTGCCTTCACAATATTATGGATAATATTCTAAAAACTCAATAGAATTCCCACTTTAGTAAGTGCGCATTCCTTCCTTATCCTGAGTTAGACTGCTTTTTAGCAGCTTTTAAGGCAAAAGGTGAAAGCTAGTCACATGGAAACTGCTTTGTTTTTGCACAACTCATCCTCCATATTTTTATCTCTTGAAAGCATGATTATATTGATTTTCCTTCACTTATCAGTTGATGACCTCCTTGACATATTGATTCATCCAATTTATGACCTCCTTGACATATTTGGAAAGTGTTTTATGCATGTAGGGGGGATTTTTTGCTTCTAGTAATCCTTCTTTTGTGAGGATTCAACTTGTTTACTTAGGAATTTGAATATTTGATTTAATTATATATTTGGAAAGCCTATTATTTTATAAGGTTAGCTGATGTAAACTGATTCAATGCAATTTTGTGTTATCCACCAATTTCAGTCTCCAATTTGAGTGGATCTGTGCATGTTTTCAAGCAATATTTGTGAGTTCAATTGATCTAAGCTTGGGCCTAATTTCCACACTAGCATCAATGAATACCATTATGATTGGTTTTTATATTCCATACCAAGGCCCATTTCAGTGAACTCATTATTTTTCCCTTGGTATCTAGCAGGTTCTCCCCATGCACCTACCACCCCTGAAATTTAACTATGATAATTTTAAATTTAACAAAATTAATGAAAAAATAGTAAAAATATTTAAGAAATATATATTTTTAAATATTTTAATCCAAAAAAAGATTTCAAATATTAATCCAATTCAGCAATATTTTACTGAGTCATTTAATCTTCAAGCTTGTAAACATGTTTGATCAATATATTTCATCTTCTTGCAAAACAAAAAAAATCAAATTTAAAATTGGTTAAACATTATATAATGGCNGAGAGAGAGAGAGAGAGAGAGAGAGAGAGAGAGAGAGAGAGAGAGAGATATATAGATATATACAAAAGATACATCACAACAATCGAATATATACATGTGATCAATAACTACTATGAGCTCGGTGGTCCAACACCAAAGCCAAAGGAATTAGTACCTTCACCACCATAGCTAGAGGAATTTGTACCTCCACCAAATGAAATTGTATAATAAATAAATTAGTATATCTCTCCTACTCTATATCACTCTATACAACCATCATGAATATAGCTCTAGTGAGTGAAGTGGGTGTCACAGTTGGTCACTCAACTTACTAAGGAGAAGAGGGTGGTAAATCAGACTATGGAGGAGGAGAGGGTGATTGGCTGGACTATGAAATAGGATTGAGTGGTAAATCAACATATTGAAGAGGAGAGGACGGTCAATCAACCTATGGAGCAAGAGAGGGTGGTCAACTGACTCAACAAGGAAGAGAGGATAGGCTCTCATCCCTTGGAGGAGGAGACGGTGGTCCCTTAGATAGATGGGGAGGAGAGGGTCATCACTTAGGTTATGGAGGAGAGGATGGAAGAGGAGGAGGTGGAGGATATGCTAGACCTAGGAAAAAACATACCGTTTTTGGTCGAAATTGTGAAGAGTTTGGTTGCAAGCTGAGTAAGGAAGTGATGGGAAAAGGAGAGGAGTAAGTTGAATCTGATAATTTATATGAAAAAAATAAATGTAACTATGAGTTAAGCTGGAATAATGTTCTACTTTTGGGAATGGGCATGATTGTAAGTTGGGTCGTCAGCGCCTTTATTAATGTAATGAGATCTATTGCAGTAGTTAGAACAACCAGTTGACCGTCAGTTGAGGACTAGTCGACGACTGGAACAAGAATTGTAAGATGTATATAGAGTCTATACAAGCTGTGTGTTGATGAATAATCACTAAGGATGGATGGAAAAAAAAATTTATATACTTTTGATGACTTGTGATTTCGACAAAGGCGTCGACGGAAAGAATAAAGAAAACATGAGAGCATGAGAAAGATTAAGAAAACTCATTCATTGAAAAGAATATTCTAAGAGAAGTATACAATATATGTGTGCATACCAAAATAATTCCAAATATAACATGTTATACAACTTGATGAGAAATTTATACTCAAAACGAGAACTCTATCCATAAAAACTCTTATTTTTGTGAAAAAACACCAAAACAAATAAAAAAGTGGTGCTAACAGTAGCACCACTTTTTTGGGGGGATAAAAATGTGGACATGGATGAAAACAATCATTATTGTTATTTACAATAACCTTAAAATCAAGCCCCAAATTGAAAATTGATGCTACCAGTAGCACATTATTTCAAAAAATGGAATAATTATATCATTTTATCATAATTTAAAATTGTATTTATTAAACCTCTTAGTAAAACTATATAAAACTCACACTATATTAAACCAAAAATATTCAATAAATTATTAGACCACTCTTTCCATATAAAATAAAGGAATTTATGATAATACTCATAATAAAATCATATATTAAACCATAAGATGTGGAATCTATTCATATTAAAAGAAACACTCATTTAGAGTTGCCACATAGAGGATGTCATCTTATTAAAAAAGATAAAATGTTTCATGTGCAAATATTGAAATCAACACACAGATTCTGACACACCATCAGAAACTACATTTTCTTTATATGAATGATTGGATGAATATGTAGATGACCCATATTATTCTCTACTATCAATAACTGCATCGCATGAGTCTTCATGTATTCACAACATTTCATATGGCATATTCCTTCTCGATCTACTCCTTGGTTTAGCAAACTCCCATGATGCAACTATTCCTTGTTCCAACAATATTTTGATAATCACTGTAGTCTTGGAGCGAAGAGTTCCTTTCTTTGTCAATTGGAAGTCATAAACTAGTATGCCAACATCTTCTAAGTTCAAAATGTTAATGCGACAATGATTTACATTTTGACCCTTTCTTTTTCTCTTTTTGCAAACCTTTTCCTCAACCACCATCTCTAGCTTGTAGACACCATAAAATGGGTGTGTGTCCATTGCATACCAATGTACTTCAATGTATATAACTTCTTCATTATCTTTATTAACTTTCATAACTTTTGCAATCAATAATGTATAACTATCTACATCTTCTGTAGCTAAAACTGCAATCATACAAGCTTCCTTAATAGCTTGTATTGATCCTTTGTAAATGTATTCCATTGTCTCACGTCGTGCAGATGATATTCTAGACCCAATATACATTTCCATTTCCTAACAAGTTATACAACTTGACGAGAAATTTATACTCAAAATGAGAACTCTAGCCATAAAAACTCATTTTTTGTGTTAAAAAAGAAAACAACAACCCTTGATTTGAAAAGTGGTGCAACAAATAGCACCATTTTTGTTTAGGAGCTAAAAGTACAATTTCTTTTAAACCTAAACCAACGCCTAAATAAAAAAGTGGTGCTCCTATAATCACACTTTTTTGGGGGGTTAAAATTACATCTTGTTCCAAACTGTGATCCTAGCAACCAACATCGTTGAACTGAAACTCCTAAAATTAAAATGCAAAAATATAAAAATACAAAAAATACAAAAAATACATAAAAAACATTTAAATAACAAAAAAAGAAAACATATAACACATTAAAACACATAAATAACAAAAAAAATTAAAAAATATCAAGATACAATTAAATTTCAAAATTAAATTAGTCTTAAAAAATATAAAAAAAATTAGCAACAATAAAAAAACAAATAACATGGAAAAAAAATACAAAAAATAAGAAAATAACACATTTAAAAAAAATAACAATAATACATGTTAGCAAATGTATTATTTTTATGAATGTATTCGAAAATGTATCTAGTTCTTCATTAGAACTAGCTACTAAATGTATTCTTTTTTTTGAATTTTTGAAAAAAACACATTTGTAAATAAAAATTATAGTTCTTTTATGACCATGAAGTTTCAAATTAAAAAAAAAATGTCTCAAAATGAAAAATGGTGTTATCAGTATACACTTTTGAAACAGAGGTAAAAACAGCTACAAAAATTGACCCCCCAAAAAATGAGAGCAATGTCGAGTTCTTGTCAAGTTGTATAAATTGTTATATTATTGATGCCAGATGAAGAGCACTTTTGTGTTTTTTCCCATATGGGTTTCCATGTTAAATATCTATGTATTTGATGTTTGTATGCCTTATTTTTTAACCTTTATGAGTTTGTCTCACTTATATTATGGAATGTCGACAATAACTATGGTTTAGATGTGTATTATTTATATATCCTACATGTGTCAACATTTTGTATATCCTTCTATGTTGTGAATGTTGTGTCAAAGGATTGAAATTATTTCTTGTTGTTTCGATCGTGATCCATCCCTCTGTTTTGGTTGAATTTCTTGTTAATGTTGATATGAATAAATCCCCTTCCATAAATGCAAAAACCTAGTTTTGGAAGTCCCAATAGATATCTCAGGTGAGACCTCACTTGCCTCGCAGGTATTGTCGATGGAGTTACACTCCACTGGACCAATATCTTGGTATTTTTTGGATGGACAAGGAGTTTGAACCTTGGTCAGTGGAATCAATGCCAACAAATGGTTCGGTTGTCGAGACCCAGACCATTGTGAAGGGTCATGTTTTTGTACCCAACGAAACCAGAGATTCAATATTGGGTGGATTACAGAGCAAGAGAGTTTGCATGCGAAGAAAGTAAAGGATCATGATTCAATATAATAGAATGTTTAGAAATATATATTTACTCATATATTCAAAAAAAATTGTATAGTCAATTCCACATTATGTTGCATCAATGGTTGTCGAAGCTAGTGACTCAAAGGAAAAAATTTCAAGGAAGAGAACCCACAGAGTGGACTCGTAAGCTAATCCAATGGTTGGAAAGAGTCAGTAATCCTATATCTAGGGATATCGACTTTTGGGTTGATAGGATATTGGAGGGATATATTATTGAGATTGCAGTTACAATAATATCATACAGTCTTATAGAAAGAGAGTTCTTCCAAGAACCTCAAGGTTGTTACTTGAAATCTTTAAAGATATGGATAAATATGTTGGTCTGTGAGAAGGGGATCATGAGGATGGAGTCCAACGAGTAAATATTTGTGCGCAAATGACCTGGGTGATGTTGCAAGAAAGGATTGAAAAAGATGGACCAAAATGATTTGAGATATTCTCTGTTAATAGTGAGAATGAGCAAGAGGGTGGCCACCTAAGGAGTGAAAGAATATTTCAGTCGAGGAAGAGAAGAAGGACTACAACAAGAAGAGGGAGTTGCAGCGCGACTGAATGAAGGGTCTACAAGTTGGCACCACACCTCAAAGGGTAATATTGTGATGAAGAGGAATAATATAATCTTATCTCTCAATAAGAATAGGAAGCTACAGATCTATACTAGGACAAATAACATACCCACAACCCTGCGTACATCTCCAACAACTAAGGTAAGACCTACAAGTGTATTGAATTATGGTTTTGTAAATCATAGTAACAGTAATAGTCTAGATAGAATTCACGAAGTTCCTATTGATGAGACATTAAATTCAAATTCAACAATACCCCAAGTAAACACAATGCCAAGGAGTGACTGCATAAAGTTACCTTTATTCAATGGAAATGGGATGGAAGACCCTAAGAAACATTAGTTCCTTTGTGAAGTTGTTTGGACTGTATGATAAGCCCAATATGAGGCTATAAAAATAACTTAGATTATCATGAACTTTAGGGGTCATGCTCTTGATTGGTACATGAACTTTTGTGGTTCCCACAGGGGTTCCTCGAAAATCATTGGATCATATCCAGATTGGACTGATCAAAGAATTTAAGAAACCTAATTCTAATTATCGACTAATTCTATTTGGGACTTTGACCAAATATTTAAGACTTTGATGGCTAAGGTGAGTTTCCATATATCAAATGTTCAACATAAATAATGGTTTATTGCAGAGATGCTACCACAAATATGTGTTCCCTTGATGCAGCAGAAGATTGTATCCCAGAGTGAAGCTCTTGCATTTGTCATGAAGTTGGAAGCTTCACTAGTTGGATAAACTGGAGAGGGAATGATGCAAATACAGTTGCAAATTTTCAATCTAACATTTCAATTACAAGATATCAAGAAAAGGAAAGAAATTCAAGAATAAGTATGGTGTATAAGATGTAGATTTGAAGGCCACCATAAAAATTCATGTCCAACTTTCTTGAATTATCTTGCATCGGGAGTGTTGAACCTAATAAATTCACAAGGAATTCCTTGGTGTAGACTTTTCCAGATAAGAGGTCATTGGTAAAAGGAATGCTTGTATCTATAGAAGATATTAAGTGCACCTTCTATATTATATTGTAAATTTTTTCAATCTGTGGTTCACCATGAGAAGTATTGCAAAGAATACCAGTTACTCCAAGAAAATATGGTCAACACATACCTTATGCAAAATGGTGAACAAATACAATCCAAGCTAGCTCACGCATAATAGCCTCAACCAAGGGGGGTGGTCCTTTTAGGGGCCGAGGACGAGGAGGAGTATTTGGTCATGGAATGGGCCAAGTTATTTATTATAATTGTGGACATCCGAGACATTTTCCTAGAGACTACTAATTCCACAACAACATGTTCATATTGTAAATCATTCCACCACATTATTAAGGAGTGTCCACAGCTAATTTCTAAATGGAAGGTAAGAAAACTAGGAAACTAGAACCAACCTCAAAATGTAAATCAGAATATTTAGAATATTTCTGGCAAACATCAAGACCCTAATATTGTTATCATAACAAGGGGAGTTGTTGCGACTAGAGGAGATCAAGATGTACCATGCATAAGTCTGAGAGTTCAACTGATGACACAAAAGAAAGTGTCATTTTATGTCCAGAAAGAAAACCAAGTCTTCTTTGATGCACGAGATGAGTTCGTCAATAGAAATCAGACATCAACATTTGTTGTTGTCCCAGTATTAGATGGTGGAACAATTCTGGAAGTGCCTCAAATATTTAAACAATTGTACCAAACAAAGCCGACAAAGAAGGTACAAAAGTTAAAGAATTTCTTTTAAATTTTCTTAGCACTTTAGAAGATAAGGATTTTGTGGCTGAACTATCAGCTTTAGTCGAATAACCTCAACCAAGTGTGCTACTAGAAATAAAATTTAATCATATTGGTAAAAGATTGAAAACTAGTCGTGAGTTAAGAATGAATTCCCAGATAGGTGATTATGATATGGATTTTATCATACTGGACTTACAGTTAGACGTTAATATTATGACAAGGAAAACTTGGAAAGCATGGCAAAACTGACTCTGGTCTGGTCTCTTGTTTAGTTGTGTTTATCCAATTAGTTGAAGGTATTTCCTATTAATTGACTGACACTGGTTCCTATCAAAGTGTAAGGACTCTGAACCTATGCAGATTTTCAATTCATATACATTGTTGATGATATGAATTTGTATCCTGCTCATTTGAGGATGATTGGGCTATTGAAAATATAAAGGTTATTAATTTCAAAAAGAGAATATTGTCATATGAATATACATAGCTACAGGTAGTCTCCCCAATTGATCCTCTGGAAGGTTACAGGTATGTCGAGCAAGTGAACAGTGAAGGACAAGAAGGATATTTGGATAATATCTACATTATTTCCTCTGCAATTGATGATTATGTTAATTTGACATATGATGTTAATTTGATTTGGTGAATTATTAGATCATGTAGGTTAGATTCAGGAGAAGATCTACGGAACTAAAAAAATCGACTACATGAAGTGTCAATGCAAAAGTGTGCAAGAATCATGAAATCTATGCGATGGGTAGGTACTAAGGTATGTGATCTACCTACATATTAAGTATTTCCCAACTTGGACACATTTATTATAGTTCTTGAAGAAAAAGTGTTGGAGCCTCGGTTCTTACTAGCACTAAATGATGCATTGAAGGCTATGCCCACTAGGTGGTGGGTTGCTCATAAGAAATCTATTTCAAAATGGACTCAATGCTGACTTTTGTTAGAAATCAGATTTGGTGAGAATATTTCTTATATAGGCCAGAAATATATAGGATTGACAAGTCCTATTGATCATATTGAAAATTTTCATGCAACATGGAAGACATCGCCATGAAAATAATGGGTTCATTAGTTTATACATACTTTGGATATGATATTGAGAAACTGGTACACATCGGTTGAGATGTGACAAGAGACTGCAGAATGGGAAGAGATAGTTATTAGTTTCACACATAATTTCATATTTATTGATGACAGTTTGACGATTGACGTTGCTTTGCAAGTTATAAGAACCAAGATTTTTTAGGACATCCATGTTCTGATGTAGAGTTTCCCTCATACCAGCCCAATAGTTCAAAATTGGATGGAATTCTATA
>LPNX010479276.1:580213-616504 GCA_001517045.1 Pseudotsuga menziesii | reverse complement strand
TTAGCTACCTTAGACATTAATTAATCCAATTTTTGTCTTATTTTCCTAGTTTCCATATTCCACCTTATGCAAGTTGTCCTCCACACATCCATAGTGTTCAAACTTTCTAAATTTGAGTCATGGAGTGCTTGGGAAACCTCTTGGAATAAAATCTACTTTATTCCTAGCCTCCCTAGTGCATGTCTACTTTTTCTGCTTTATTGCTTGCTTTTTATGAGTTTTAAGGCAATTGGGAAAGTTTGACTAGGTGAAGTTAACTTGTTTTTTTTCCTCAACATCCTCCACTCTTTTCTCGTATGAAAAGCATGTATGAGTTGTCCTTCCACCACCTATTATATTTCCTAATTGATTTTTCCAATTTGTGAGCTCCTAGACAGATTTGGAAAGTGCTTTATGCACCTATGGGGGATTTGCTTAGATTTAGTAAGCCTGCTTTTGACTAAATTTGAATGGAATCTTCATGCGTTTGAATCTCTCATGTAATTATTTATTGTGGTAGCCTATGACTTCACAGGGTTGGCTATTGTACACTTATTCAATACAGATTAGTGTTCAGCTCCATATTCAGTCTCTTTTGTGAGTAATTTGCATGTGTAATTGAAAATTGTTGTGAGTGTAATTGTTCTAACACCTGGGTTCAATTTCCACATGGTATTATAGCCTTTGTATATCGATTTATCTCCTTCCAATTTGTTTTGCAGGTTCGACATCATTGACTGGGAGCATTCTGCTGACTGACGAGACAATTTCTGAGCTATGGATCAATCTCAAAAGATCATCTTAACTCCATTTAAATTCTTTGATTGGAAAGTAGAGATGGAGATACTGTTGAGAGAGAAATGCCTCTATAGAGTGACTATGGCAACAGAAGTAGAGCCCAATGCAGCTACACAAAATATTAAATGGCACAACAGGAGGGATGAGGCCTATGGTCTCATGTGTCTGAGTATATCCAGAGACCTCCTTTTCCATCTTGATGGACTGACATCACTGAATGAAGTATGGGAGAAGCTTGTTGATCTTTTTGGAAATACAGATGAGATGAGGGGACATCAAATTGAAAATGAATTGATCTCCCTGAGTCCCAATAGCTTTGAATCCCTGCAACTCTATTTTTCCAGGTTCAAAGCACTTGTTTTGCAACTAAAACAATGTGGGATCAAAAAGAAGGATGATCAGTTGGTCTTGTCTATACTCTCAAAGCTTTGCCCTGACTATTCACTGTTTGTTTCGACCTTCTATGCCACAAAGTTGACAGCTCGAGCCTGGAAAATGCCTAGCCTTGCATATTTCATGGAATCTCTCACACAAGAACAAGATAAATTGGTGATGATGGGCACCATCAAACCTTCCAAAGACCAAGATTTGGTTGCTAGAGATTCAAGGGTGGATTCAAAAAGTAAGAATAAAGCTAAAAATACACCTGAGCAAAAGAGAGACAAGAACAAGTCTCCAGAGGAGCCTCAAGATTCCAAGAAAAACCCCCAGAAGAAGAAGAACAAAGGAGAAATGAGCAAGTGCGCATACTACAGTAAAGGAAATCATTTTGAAAGCTCCTGCATGAAGAAGCAAATAGAAATGCTGACCCAAATCCTGGAGAAGAATGGCATCTCCCTTCCAGATAGCTCAAAGAGGAGGGAAGGAGGATCAAGTTCAGAAGACAGAGAGAGAGAGATCATGCATTGGTTGTTGGCACATCAAGCTCACCTAGTTTCATCATTGATTCTAGAGCTTCAAGACATATGGTTTCGACCAATGAGGCATTCACCTCACTTGACATGTCGAAAGGTCCACCAATTGTACTGGGAGATGACTCTCTCACTGAAAGTTTGGGCAAAGGGAGGATTGATCTTGACCATGGTAAGTTCAGCAATGTGTTGTATGTTCTAGGTCTTGCATCTAACCTCTTATCAGTGTATCAGATGACCCACATAGGGTCTCCAAAGAAGGTCATATTCTCCCCTGATGAAGTTGAGATCACAGAGATCTCAAGTGGTAAAGTCATTGCAAAAGGAGTTGCAAATCATACTTCGAAGGTATACATGTTCTCACACTTCCTACCCTACTCAAACCCCTCTGCTCTTCTTATTCATGCTAATGAGGCAAGAAATATTTGGCATGAAATATTTGGCCACCTAAATTACAAGTATCTTTCTAATCTTAGTGAAAAAGAAATGGTCATAGGGTTACCAAAGATGAAGTTTTCCAAAGGAGTCTGTCAAGGTTGCTTCCTAGGAAAACACCCAGAGCATAAATTTGAGAAAGCTATTCATGAGAGAACCTTTACACCTTTTGAGTTGATCCGCAGTGATGTTTCTGGTCCATTTCCTCATATGTCAATGAGTCAGGCCAAATATGCATTGACATTCATAGATGACTTTTCTAGGTATTGCTGGGTTTACTTCCTGAAACACAAGTCTGAAGTTTTTGGCCTCTTCAAAGTCTTTAAGGCTTTGGTTGAAAACCAGTCTGGGAGGAAACTCAAGGTCCTCAAATCTGAAAATGGTGGTGAGTATGTCAATTCTGAGTTTATTCAATATTGTGTAGATGTAGGTATTCAGATGCAGCATTCTATCCCTTACACACCACAGCAGAATGGTGTTGCTAAGAGGAAGAACAGATCACTGAAAGAGATGGCAACCTGCATGATGGAGGCTAAGAATTTGCCACCAAAGTTTTGGGCCAAATCTATAAACTATGCAGCCTATATCCAAAATAGGATGCCTCATAAACAGCTTGATGGTATGACTCCTTTCAAATCATGGAGTGGGCACAAGCCAGATGTGACCCATTTCAGGATTTTTGGCTCAAGGGCTTGGGCTAGAATTCCAACAGAAAAGAGGAAGGCTTTGCAGCCCCAAATCCAAGAGTGTCTATTTGTTGGGTACTATGAAGATTCAAAAGGGTACAAGCTGATCAATTTGATCACAAACAAATCCTTCATTTAAAGGTTTGTTCAGTTTCAAAAAGAGCCCCTAGCAGCAGTGGAAGTTGGAGAATCCTCTTCACCACCAGAACCTCTGAATGTAAGTGAAGAGATAGTTGAAAATTCTGATTCTGATATGTCTGATAATTATGATTTGATTTCAGATCCTAACAATCCTACAAGACCAAAATGGGCAGCCAAGACCATTCATGCAGCTGGAGAACTAGCTGGAAATCCTAATGATCCTATGAGGACTAGATCTCAATTTGAGAGTGCTCTGTGCATGAAAGATCCTATGTTTGCAGAGAAATGCTATCTGATGGTTGAACCAGATCCAAAGACATATGAAGATGCATCAAATGATCTAATAATGCAAGCATCCATGAAAGAAGAGTTCAGCTTACTCCAGAAGAGCAACACTTGTGAGTTGGTTGATCTTCCCCCAGGGAGGAAGCTAGTTCAGTGTAAGTGGGTGTACAAAACCAAATTTTCTGCTGATGGTTCAACTCTGAAGTACAATTCTAGATTGGTATCAAATGGCTACTCACAGGTTCATGTCATAGACTACAATGATACCTTTGCACCAGTGGCAAAGATGGACTCCATCAGGCTAGCCTTAGCCATTGCAGCTTCAAAGCAGTGGGAGGTACACCACATGGATGTGAAGTGTGCTTTCTTGAATGGAGATCTCACTAAAGAGATATACATGCAGCATCCTCAAGGATTTTCTACTAACCCATCTCTTGTGTGCAGGATAAACAAGTCATTGTATGGGCTTAAGCAAGCCCCCAGGGCTTGGTATGCCAAAATTGATAACTTTTTGCTATCACTGAATTTTGTTCGATGCAAATCAGATCCAAATGTCTATTTGAAGCTGATTCATGGTTCATTAATGATCATTGTTTTGTATTTTTATGACCTTCTCATTACAGGAAGCTCAAAGGATGAAATTGCTTCCTTGAAGGATGCAATGAACCATGCCTTCTCAATGACAGATTTGGGCTTATTGAGCCAATTCTTGGGGCTAAAGATTGCTCAAACCAAAGAAGGAATCAAAGTACATCAGTCCAAGTATGCCTTGGATTTGCTGAACAAATTCAAAATGAAGGATTGCAAGCCAAGCAAGACTCCTTTCCTTTTAGGAGTTAAGCTTGAAGAAGTTGATTCTTCACCTATGGTAAAGAATACACTGTATAGGCAATTGATTGAATGTTTGTTGTATATTACACATACTATACCTGATATTTCTTATGCAGTAAGTGTGGCTTCAAGATACATGGATCAGCCTCATGAGATCCATTGGAGAGTAGCCAAAAGGATCCTTAACTTTGTTCAGGGAACAAGGACTCATGGGATCTTCTACAAAGCTAAATCTGATCTTGATTTGATTGGGTTTACTGACAGTGATTGGGCAGGTGACAGCACATATCAAAAGTCAACATCAGGATATGTGTTCATGCTTGCAGAAGGGCCAATCAGCTGGTCAAGCAAGAAACAGAGTGCCATTGCACTCTCATCTACAAAAGCAGCGTACAAAGGAGTTGTAAATGCAACAACTCAATGTTTATGGTTGCAGGGGTTACTTGGAGAGTGTGGCTTTGAATCAGAATAATCAACTACTATATACTATGATAATCAAAGTACCATTCGAATCTGCAATGATCCAGTTCAGAAGCAGAGAACTAAACACATTGAGGTCCATATGCACTACATCAGACAGCTTGTGCATGATGACACCATTCACCTACTCTTCTGTTCATCTTCAGAACAAGTAGCAGATATCTTCACCAAAGTATTTTGTGAGAAGACATTCAGCAATCTCAAATCACTACTGGGGATTGCTGATCATGCTGTGAAGCATGACTGATGACAATATTTCCAAAATTTTGTTTTACAGTCCATGTTTAAGGGAGGATTTTTCCCACTGGGTTTTTGCCTCTTTCCTTGGTTAAATGGACATGCAGTATGTAAAGGGTGACTAAGCCTTGTTGCTAGGCCCTATCATTTTCTGATATTTTACTCATAAGTCAGGATTAAGGGGGGGTGTTAGAATAATCAACCCATAGTTAGCTACCTTAGACATTAATTAATCCAATTTTTGTCTTATTTGCCTAGTTTCCATATTCCACCTTATGCAAGTTGTCCTCCACACATCCATAGTGGTAAAACTTGCTAAATTTGAGTCATGGAGTACTTGGGAAACCTCTTGGAATCAAATCTACTTTATTCCTGGCCTCCCTAGCGCATGTATGCTTTTTCTGCTTTATTGCCTGCTTTTTCTGAGTTTTAAGGCAATTGGGAAAGTTTGACTAGGTGAAGTTAACTTGTTTTTTGTCCTCAACATCCTCCACTCTTTTCTCCTATGAAAAGCATGTATGAGTTTTCCTTCCACCACTGATTATCTTGCCTAATTGATTTTTCCAATTCATGATCTCATAGACATATTTGGAAAGTGCTTTATGCACCTATGGGGGATTTGCTTAGATTTAGTAAGCTTGCTTTTGACTAAATTCGAATGGCATATTCATGCATTTGAATATCTCCTATAATTATTTATTGTGGAAGCCTATGACTTCACAGGGTTGGCTATTGTACACTTATTCAATACATATGAGTGTTCAGCTCCATATTCAATCTCTTTTGTGAGTAATTTGCATGTGTAATTGGCAATTGTTGTGAGTGTAATTGTTCTAACACCTGGGTTCAATTTCCACAATAATGTAGCTGATGAACCTGATGATCATGATCCACATGACATACATATTCTTATATCTAAGGGTAGTCGATAATTGGAAGGATCATGATTATCAAATGAAAAAATTATGAAGTCCCTCAGAACAAAGATGGTGAATATTGGTTCACGAGAAAACCTGAAATTCACAAATATTAGAGACTATTAGAATGATGAGACAGTAGGGAAAATTATAGACTTATTGCATGAATTCCATGATCTATTCCCTACTAAGTTTTTCATATATGAAGGGGATTATTGGCGATCTAGGAGAAATGAAGATTCCCCTGAAGCGCAAAACCTGTCAAGCAACAATCATATATACTTAATCTGAGATATAAAGAGAAGGTAAAGATAGATTTAGATAGAATGTTAGATGCAGGAATTATAGAACATATCAAGGAATCCGAATATATTATCCCTGTGGTGGTTTAGGACAAGAAAACTTATGAAGTGTGCATCTGTGTTTACCTATGGAAATTAAATGATTCTTTCCTACATGATCCATTCCAGACCCTATTAATGTTACATTTTATCATTCAATCTAGCATTATCTTAGGATCTTTAACTAAGAGAATAACAAGCATAGCAATCAAACATAATAGACAATAGACACAAAGATTTTCCTCGAGGAAATAATAAATAAATAAAACCCTAACTTCCTTAGTGATAGAATTAACACCAAAAGTAAAACCCAAAAATAGTAAGATGATATCCTGAAAGTAGTAGTATATCTCTCTCTTGTCTCAGCTTCTTCTTCTCTCTTAGTTATGCACTACAACTGAGTGTGAGTGAATGTGTGTTAAATAGAGAGGCTCACTCTCTATTTATACTAATTCCTTACTTGACAATAACTCACTAGGGCTGACTTCTCTAGGAGAGTCTAATAACCCTAGGGCCCCACAACTGTGGGGACTTTAACCCTTGATCAATAAGAAGGGTTACCCTCTATGACTTTACATGACTTGTTTACATTATTGAATCTCCCGATAAGAACATTGGGGCATGACATGACTCAATTACATTACAAATACTTCTCAGAATAAACATCGGGGTACAATACATAAAATATACAAGTGAATACATTCCAAATTTACAAATACATCAACACTCCCTCTTAACTAGGATGGCATTCTCTCGACACAATTTATCAACACAGGTATTCTTCTATGTATCATCTAGATCATCATCAACTTACCTTCATCTTCAAGTCATCTTCATTACTGGATTTGGATCTGAATCATCATCACAGGTGCTATCTCTCTATTCTTCTCGTCATAGGAATTTCTACAGAGCCAGCCCTCTTTCATGTTTGTTGTAGGCCTAGCCTCCATGTAGGTCTTCATCTTCTTCAGCACTTATATTTGACCCATTCAAAAAGGCCCGCCCAACACTTATAACTGACCATGGGAGGGCCCGACCTACCCCCGTGTCAGAATGGCTCGCTCATCACTCAAATCTGACCATGGGAGTAACACATCCACCATCTTGTCAGAAAGGCCCAGCCCTTACATCTGACAATGGGAGGGCCCAGCCTGCCCCCATGTCAGAATGGCCTAGCCCTTACATCTGACCATGGGAGGGCCCAACCTACCCCCATGTCATAATGTATCATCCATTACATCTGACCATGGGAGGGACCATCCTACCACCATGTCAGAATGGCTCTTCCGTTACATCTAACCATGAGAGGGCCCAGCCTGCCCCCATGTCAGAATGGCTCTATCCTTAAATCTGACCATGGGAGGGCCCATCCTTCCCCCATGTCAGAATGGAACTGCCCTTACATATGATCATGTGGGAGCTAATCCCTTAGTCATATCAAAATGGCTCTGCCCTTACATCTGACCATGAGAGGGTCCAGCCTGCCCCCATGTCAGAATGGCACTGCCCTTACATATGATCATGTGGGAGCCAATCCCACAGTCATATTAGAATGGCTCTCAACTCTAGGTTGAGTATTCTTGGTAATCAACCAGGTTCCTTCATTCTCCCATAGAATGGCGTTCAACATTTATATCTGATCATGGAAGGAACCAATCCTCTCACCATGTTAGAAGGGATCATGGACTCATCACTTCCCCTTGGAAGGAACTTTGATCTAGAGAACACCAAGCTTATCCTTGAAGTACTCAAACTTCACTCTGGCTAATGACTTGGTCAACACATCAACTATCTGCTCATCCGTCACAACATATTGGAGCTACACTGCTCCTCTCTACACCATATCCCTGATATAGTGGTATTTGATCTCGATATGATTCGACTTGTCATGGAACTCCGGGTTCTTTGACAACTTCACACAACTCTAGTTGTCGCAATATATATAAGTAGCATCCAGCTAGAGATCAAATAAATCAAATAGTATCTTCCTCAGCCACACTGCTTCACAACTAGCCGAACAAGCTGCAACATACTCTGCTTCGGCTGTACTTAGTGCCACATAGGATTGTTTCCTACTAAACCAAGAGATCACACCTGATCCCATACTAAAGAAACACCCTGAAGTTCTCTTCCTATCAATGGCACTGCCTGCCCAATCACAATCCACATAACCCTCCAGGTTAATCTTCTGATCCACCTCATATTTGAGCCCATAATCAACTATACCCTTCAGGTACCTTAGAATATGATTTGCATCAATCAGGTGAACATGTATAGGATCTATCAGGAACTGGCTCAATTTGTTCATAGTAAAGCCAATATCTAGTCTTGTATTCGTTAGGTACATCAAGGATCCAATCATCTAACTATACATCGTAGCATCAACCGCTTCTGATGAAGCATCACTCAATAGATTCAAGTTCGATGCCATAGGTGTGGTCATGGCCTTACAGTCTATCATCCCAAATCTCTTCAGGATCTCTATCTCATACTTCCCTTGTCCCAAGGAGATTCCATCTATATTTTGCCACGCCTCCATGCCTAGAAAATAGTGCATCATACCCAAGTCCTTCATCTCTAACTCGGTAGCAAGCTTTCTCTTCATATCAGTAATCAACCCATACACACCTGTTACAAACATATCATCTACATATAGTAGGAGTATCACTAGGTTCCTTTCTTCAACCTTGTAGTAAATATTGGAATCTGCTTTACTCTTGGTAAAGCCCAAACAAGATAGGAAGATGTCAATTCTGTCGTACCATATCCTAGGTGCCTATTTCAAACTATACAGGGCTTTCTTCAATTTACACACATGAGTCTCTATGTCATGTGTCTCAAAACAAAGTGGCTGCTCCACATACACTTCCTCTTCTACTACACCATTCAAGAAAGTGGTCTTGACATCCAGCTGGTGTATCTTCCATTTCATCACTGCAGCCAGAGCAAGTACTAATCTAATGGAAGTGTATCTCACTATAGGTGCAAAAGTTTCTTCACAATCTATTCCTTCTTTCTGGGAGAATCCACGAGCCACAAATATTTCTTTATATTTCTCTATGCTACCATCTGCAGCATGCTTGATCTTGTAGATCCACTTGGAAGTCACAACAGACTTCCCCTCTAGTCTAGGGACAACATCCTAGACATAATTCTTCATGATCGACTAGTACTCCTCGATCATAGCATGCTTCCATTCTTTCTTCTCTGTCACTTCTTCATAGTTGGAAGGTTCTTTATCAATGATATCACATAACAGGGCTATGTAACCAGAGCAGGACCTAGTTCTTTTCCTCTCTCTGTGTATTTCTTCTCGAGCCCCATATCTTTATACACCTTGGATAGCCTCTCGTACCCATGTAGGTTTCCTCTTGTAAGGATTCTTATCTTGGGGTGGATCTATAGGTTCCTGGGGTTCTTATATTTCTTGATCATCATCTTGATTTGCATCATTCATAGTTGTATCTTGAATTCTAGGTACTTCTATTTCTTCAAAGTCTTCAACTGGTCTCTTTCTGGGTTTGTTGTAAGCTGAATCTTCGTCAAATGTTACATCTCTGCTTATGTCGATCTTCTTGAATCCCGGGAAGTATATTTTGTAAGCTTTCAAGATTTCACTGTATCCCATGAATATACCCTTCTTTCTAGAAGGATCTAACTTTATCCTCTTTTCTTTTGGAATTTGTATGTATACAGGACAACCGAATATTCTGAGATGGCTAACTTTTGGTTTCTTACCAGAAAATAATTCTTCAAGTGTCTTGTTCTTGAGTACTCTGTGTGGAGTACAGTTCTGTACATAAACTGTTGTTTAAGAAGCTTCTGCCCATAGATGCATGGGAAGATCTTGATCATGAAGCATGGCCCTTACAGCTTTCATGATCGTTCTATTCTTCCTTTCTGCAACCCCATTCTGTTGTGGATTATATGGAGTGGTTAAATCCCTCTTAATCCCTGAATCTTTGCATAACTCTTTAAATTCATTTGATGTGAATTCTTTGCCATTATTTGATTGAAAGGTCTTGGTCTTGTTTTCTGTGTGGTTCTTGATCAAGGATTTGAATTCCTTGAACTTGCTGAATACTTCATCTTTGTTCTTTAAGAAGTATATCCATGTCTTCCTAGAAAAATCATCAATGAAAGAAACATAGTATACATACCCGCTTAATGAACTGGATGACATTGGTCCGCATACGTCGTAGTGAATGATTTCCAAGATCCCTTTTTCCTTGCTCTCACTACTTGGAAATGTCTTCTTTGTGTTCTTTCCTTTCGCACATCCTTTGCAAACACTGTCATGCTTTGTCTGTATTTCTAGAAGACCTTCAATAGCTTTTCTTGCAAGAGGTAGTGCCCTATAGTGCACATGTGCAAGCCTTCTATTCCAAAGTTCATTTGGCTCTACTGAGTCATGGACCAAATCTTCTTCTGGTTGGCCCTTCAATTTGTATAGTCCTACCTCTTGCTCTCCAAATGAAACCCTCATGCCTTTTGCATCTAATGCAAATATGGAGAGGAGATTCTTCTTTAGACCTGGTACAAATAAGACATTGTTCATCTTCATAGACTTTCCAGAGTCTAGTTTATAGGAGGATTCACCACTACCTTTTATTGGATACTGGTAGTCATCCCCAAGTTTCACCTTGTGGGGTGACTTGTGTTATTATAGTTTTACAAATGATTCTTTGAATCCTGTCATATGTTTGGAGGCCCCACTGTCTATAAGCCAATCATTTCTTCCATGTGTGATAGTTCCCATGAGAGTGGAAATCAAAACATATTATTCATCACTTGAAGAATCATCACTTTCTTGTCTAACTCTCTTCTTGGAAGGTTCATCATCCTCTGCAGCATGAGAATGATGTCTTCTCTTGTTTTTATTCTTCTTGTGGGAGTTTCTTTTGTTTCTAGGACAATTTCTGGCATAGTGTCCTATGTCATCACAAGTATAACATTTGAGTTGAATTTTTCTAGAGTGAGTATGCTTACCTTTAGAATGATGATAGTCCCTTCTATTTTTATTGGAGTGTACTATCATAGCTTGATATTCACTTCCCATCTTTTCTTCTCGGGCTACTATTCAAGTTTCTTCTTGTGAGCATTCCTCCCATATTCTACTGAAGGTGACTAGCTCTCTTCTAGCGCAGATCCCTTGAATGAAGGAGTCCCATGATCTAGGGAGACCATTTAAGGTGGTCATTACAATCTCTTCATTCTCCACTTCTTCATCTACCGCTTCCAGTTGTTCCTTGATCTGAGAGACCCTTGTAAATTAAGACTGTATGGTCTCTGCATTCTAGATCTTTACATTCTTCAATTGGTTTCTCAGATTCATCTTCCGATTTATTTTCTTTCCTTCGAACAGTTTGGTCAAGGCATCAAACATAGCTTTAGGAGTCTTTAGGGAGGACACCTATGGTATGAGGTGATCCTTGACTGAATCAGCAATAATCCTCTTAGAGATGACCGATTTCTTCTTGTGTAATGCCTTAGCCTCATCTACCTCTGGATTTGGAACCTCTTCATTGGTGTAAGAGTCCAAATCATTTTCTTCCAGGACCAGGGAGATCCTATACTTCCAAGCTTGGAAGTTATCATCTCCCTCAATATTTTCATCAAGCTTGGTATGATGAGACATATTAACTGAGAACCTCAAATGGAAATATAAATATTTAGATCTTACCAGGTTAAGATGTCGAAACTGGGTCTGGAGCTAAATCTCTCCAGAGTTGGTTCAGGAGCAAATTAGAGTTTGACTTTCCTGGAGTTCTGCCCAACCAAAAAATTTGATCTTGATCTCTAAACTTCTATTGTGGGGAGGAGATTAATCCAGCCCTAGGCTCATTCAAAAATTCCACTTTTGTGGAAAGCCCTAATTTTTGGCAGTAGTGTCGGGTCAAAAACTGAAAATGCTCATAATCATATTCAATTTAGATAGAAAGATGTGCTATAAAGAGGAGAGTCATCCCAACCTTATTTTGCTGAAAATCTATGGAGAGAGATCCAAAAAATAGGAAGCCCTAGTTTCCGCAGCTGCACAGTGTCTTCTTCTCATATTAGCTCTGATACCATGTTAGATTTTATCATTCAAGCTAGCATTATCTTAGGATATTTAATTGAGAGAATAACAAGCACAACAATCAAATATAATAGACAATAGACACAAATATTTTCCTCGGGGAAACCATAAAGGATAAAACCCCGCAACTTCCTCAGAGATAGATTAAGCACCAAAAGTAAAACCCAAAAACAGTAAGATGATCTCCTGGCAGTAGTAGTCTCTCTCTCTCTCTTGTCCGAGCTTCTTCTTCTCTCTCAGTTATGCGCTACAACTGAGTGTGAGTGAATGTGTGTTAAATAGAGAGGCTCACTCTCTATTTATAATAATTCCTCACTTGACAATAACTCACTAGGGCCGACTTCTCTAGGAGAGTCTAATAACCCTAGGGCCCCACAACTGCGGGGACTTTAACCCTTGATCAATAAGAAGGTTTACCCTCTATGAATTTACATGACTTGTTTACATTATTGAATATCCCGATAGGAAAATAGGGGCATGACATGACTCAATTACATTACAGATACTTCCCAAAATAAACATCGGGGTACAATACATAAAATATACAAGTGAATACATTCCGAAGTTACAAATACATCAACAATTAATAGATGAAGTATTGGAGAGTATCAGAGGACAATAAGTGTACTCGTTTACTGATGGATTTTTTGGCTAACAATATATAAGAATTGCAAAGGAATATTTGTACAAGACAATCTTTACAACAGAGTGGGGATGCTTCCAATACACGGTAATTCCTTTGGACTCAAGAATGCCACTACTGTTTTTTCTAAAATAGTAGTAGCTACTTTTAAAGATTTCATCCATAAATTTATTGAATTGTATTTCGACAATTGGACGGTCTATGGGTTAGTGAATTGAATTCGAATAAAACCTTATCAGGATAGTCATACTTTGATCAACTGAAAATATAAGTGAAAACAAAATTAAATCTTTTGTCAGAAGTTACTAATTTTGTCGCAATTTTTGAATGTAAATTTTTTTTCACAAGATAAATCTTGTCGCACACTATACATCTGTCTCAAGAGGAAATTCTATCAAGCACTAGAATCATTCAAGAATCTGACATGTATGCTACCTCTCCCATTTACATTGTTGAAGAAGCTCCATAATTTGTATCAGGACCAATATCGGTCGTCTCGTCAAGAAAGAAGTGAACTAGCCGCGGAAATGTTCCTGTTATCTCTAGAGTTATTTTCTAGATTTAATTTAAAGTGTCAAACCTTGTATAGTGACTTCTTGTTGTCTAATTTAATTTTCCTTTAGAATTTTTGTTTGTTTTCTTTTAATTTTTACCTTAGCTTGTTTTTTTTTGTTTAAATATTTCATTTTTTTTTAAATAAAACAATGCTCGTTGTTCATATTGAATTGAAAAGAGGGGTTTTATTTCTGGATCAAATGTTATGGTAAATAATATGTTATGCTATGAACATTAATATGGTTCATTTGATTGATGAAGTGTAAACTGGAAGCATATATTAAAATATTATGGAAATAAAGTTGCCAGTGATAAGATGTGTGTAATTATTGATGGATATGGGTGGCAAGAGCTTGTACTATGGTTTAATAAATTATGTTTGTTATTTAAAAGCATATACAATATATGCATGAACCATTTGATCGTGTCAGTATCCAAGTTGTCACAGGTGTTGTTATCATTTCAAGGTCATACCCACAGGCATCAACATCATCAAACATGATGGACATAGATTATTAATTTTTATGTTACCCTGTAATGTCTTCTCACTCATTACATTAACCTGCTTAACTCTGTTTTGGACTGCATTGCATGAAATCATCGAAATTCCTAGAGTAAGTATGGATGAAAACTCAGACAGCATGGTGAAGAAGAAGCCTGGAGGTTTGATTTGCAGGCTTGAACTAGATAATACATAGTGGATTATGCAGTTTCCAAGATCAACGCAACTAATGAGAAATGTTGGATGGTTTCCTTTCTGTGAGAGATTGCAGGGTTATAAAATTCAAGTGACCCAACCTTTTATAAAGAATTACAAATATGGGGTTGTGGATTTTAAAAGTTTAAAGGTTACGGTTGATGAAGAATCTATTACAGAAGTAATCGGTGTTCCAACATAGGGAGAAAAAAGGTTTAAACAGCAAGAGTTTCAAGGTAATTATGGTGAATTTTTGTTGCCAGGGTTTGAGAAGTTAAGTTGCAAAAATGGTATTCATGTAAGTAATATCAAACCAAATTGGCAGATTCCATTCGAAATGGTGCATAATTACATAACATGTGAGTGTCGTTATGATAGAATTCTTAAGTGTCATTTGCGACTGTTAATGCATCTTAACGGAAGTTTAAAGCTTAATTTATCATTTTATTTGTTGAAAAGTCTGCAAAGAATGGTTACATGGGTTCAAAAACATCCAGAACATAATGCCCATTCCATTTATCTTCAAGGTTTGGTAATTTCCCATTTGAATAAAGATGGACGGAGTTGGGAAAGTTTTCTCCTTGAATCAAGGTTTGAAGAGAAATTTAAAGAAAAGGGAAAAAGCTAGAAAGTTCATACAAGAAGACAGAGGATGTGAATCAACAAACATAGAAGTACGTGGAGAAGACCAAATATGTTGCAGATAAAGGTAAAGACCTCACAGAAGAACTTAAAGTTGCAAATGGTTTATTTCCAGAAGTTTCAGCTACATGCAAAACAATGGTTAAGCAGGTAAATGAATATCTAAAGAACCTTGATAGTTTGAGTATTGTTATAAAAAATGCAATTTTGAAGGAAGAAGAATGAGTTCAAACCCTAAATGAAAAAGATTTTAACTTAAATCCAAGGACTAGGTTAAGGAGCAAATTAGAGGCAGAAATGAAACTGATACATAATCCTAGAAGCAGAAATGAATATTTTGGCAAACTCGTTATTGTGAATGATTCTTTCAGTGAAGAAAACATACAGGTATCAAAGGAATGACACTGTTCAGAAAATGATAATTTCATAGATCTTCAAGGAAATGCAGGATGTATACCTGAGAGATTTTGTATAAATAAACGAGCCTATTCAGAAAATGAAAATGGATCAGTTTCGAAGTCTTTGCAAGAAGATGAAGTTTTTATGGATATAAAATAAATTGAGGTAGTCCCAGAATTAAATCAAATAAAAAATTCTTTACAGTCTTACAAGGAGCAGACTAGTATCGTTTTACTTTGATTACACTTGTATTAAGTTTGAAAGTGAAGGTTTAAAGACTTTACTATTTTTGAAATTTTCAATCCATGAAAATAGGATCTTACAACTGTTTCAAACTTTCAAAATTTTTGTATATAATAGATAGTAATGAGATGTAGGAGGTGCTGGAATCACATATGGAGATCAAGCTTATGTTTTGAGCTGTAAGGCATATTTTTACTCGTATCTTTAATACAGAAATAGCTACTTTGGAATGATTGTGACCAAACGAGCCTGTTTTGTTTTAAAAATGATTTACATGTGTTCATCATTTTATTATGTGAGTGGTCATTTTAATCCATGTCAGAATTCTTATGTTTCATAAGTAATTACCTATAAACCTTGTTGCAAAACTTGTTTGTTTGTTTCATAAATTCATACTCGTAGATTTTTTTCTGTAATGGAATTTTATTTTAAATTATATGTTTTGCAGTCTTATGTGTTATATATTTCATTGATTTCCATGTTGTTTTGATTACCTACCATCATTGTTAATAAACCTTATCTTCATTCTTATTCTATTTATCATTAAGATTTCTTTTAGCTTGAACTTTAGTAGTCTAGGTTCAACTTTAGGGATAACATCTTCTAGCGTCGTTGCCAAGGACGGAGAAACAAAAGTATATCTTCCCTAGGTATTCTACATCATTACATCTGATTTTGGAAGGTGAACAAGATCAGTAAAATTTATTTATAGACTACATCAGTCACCTATAGAAAGTTACAGTGGATTCAAAATGGATAGGAACTCGAGGAAATCCCTCATCACCTCTAAATCCAGGAGTCTCAGACCTTGAACAAATATTGAAAGAAGCTAGGCAATGATTAAGTTCTAGCTCGTCAGGAAAATTTAAACATCCCTCAACCTTGGAGATTCCTAAATCTTCATTCTTTCCTGTTCCTTATTTTTATCCACATTCTGAAAAAGGGAAAGAAGAATTAGATATGTTGTTTACCCCTTCTCAAATAGACAACTTCCAAGTTTTCACAAACCCTTTATTACCTAAAGAAGTTAAATTTGAAGCATTAGAGATAGGTGGTTCTTCTTTATTTTCATCTCATATTCCTTTTTCAAGCAAAGTCCCATTGCATCAACCTATTTCCAGTAATCATCCTCCTTCATCACAACATTCGAGTACCAACCAATCTAATTCAAGTTCAAGTATTTCCAGTCCTAAAATGGCTGTTCAACCCCCAAATAGGATGGCTGCCATGGTAGCAGCCATATATGCCCCTCTAGTTTTGCCTCAGCCTTTAAATGCTTTCCTAGGTAGAGATTATCATAAATATCTTTCAAGATTCAATGGTTAAGGAGATGTTACAATAGAAGAGCAATGGGATACATATTTGAGTTATGCAAATAATCAGAATTTTGAGAATGAAGATGTTTGGATGAGATTTTTTATTCAAAGTTTAGATGGTGAAGTAAGAAAGTGGTTTAGGGAATTACCACCAAACTCTATAGATGGTATAGATAATTTAAAATAAGTGTTCATGATACAATGGGGAGATACTAAATATGATCTATATTACATTACAGATTTTAGATCATTAAAAAGATAGAAAGATGAGGCTGTGGGAGACTTTTCTAAAAGGTTCAATAAAATGTACAGTAGGATACTGGATGAAATCAAACCCTCTGAAACATCAGCGAAGTTAACTTATGCAAACTCTTTTGATCATGGATTCTCTTTATTGTTAAGAGAAAGAAAGTATATATCTCTTTTAAATATGCAAGATACTGCATTGGAGTTTGAATCTAACATATTGGCTTCAAATAAACTTAAAGAGGAAACATACTATCAAATGGTAGGTAAAAAGGCTAAAATGGAAATTATTCCATCCAGTTCTACAGGAAAAGCTTCAGACAGTAAAATGGATGAAATGAATAAAATTATTAAAAATTTATCTGCTAAGATTGATAGGTTGGAATTGGGAAATAAAAATCAGAACAAACCTATACCTGAAGGAGAAAGAAGTCAAAATCAATTCAGAAGAACTTTTGTTCCTAGATTTTTGCCAAGAGAAAGAAGAAACAAGAATATTCAGAGGGAGAGAAGAGAAAATCAAGAGCAAAGAATTCAACCTCCATTTCAAAATAATCATGTGAGAGATGATGAATCATATGAAATAGATGAAGGAGAGTTAGAGGATTTGGAAGAACCAGAACATAACATTAGTCAATTTGATGATGATTATTCTTTTCATTTTTTGACTAAAGCTGATTACCATTATGCTACAATGCTTGAACATTACGAAGAAAATAATGTTGAATAGGAAATGTCTATGCCTGAAATTTGTCAAGAAATTCCACAAAAATCATATGATCTCAGATCAGGGGTAAAACATGCAGTACAACATAAGAAGGTGGTGAAAAATGTTCCTGCAAAACCAAATTTGCCTCCAAAACAGAAACAAGTTGTAAAGGAGAATAAAAATGAAGGGGTAGTGCCTGAGGAAGTTAATAAAGGTATAGGTAGGTTTAATTTGGATCATGAGCTTAATAAGATCAAGATCCATGTTCCTTTGACAGATTTGATTAAAAACAACTCTTACAAAGAAGTAACTTTTAAAACTGCAGTGAATTATGTTCCTTCTGATGAAATTAATTTGCAAGATGAAAACCATACCATCATTGTGGGTTCAAAAACCTTTGATCAACCTGATGACAATTCAGAATATCCTCCTTTTTATGTGACTCTTATAGTTCATGAGCAATTATTACATAATTGTCTTCTTGATTCAGGAGCTTCACATAATCTCATGCCAAAAGAAGTTATGGAAGCATTAGGGTTAAGTCTTACTAAGCGTTATCATGATTTGTATGCATTTGATGCTAGGGTAGTGAAGTGTATTGGGGTTATCAAAGATATTGTGGTGAATTTAACACAAATACCTATGATGATGGATATAGTTGTAGGAGATATTTCTCCTAAATTTGGCATGCTTTTGTCTAGATCTTGGACAAAAAGAGTGGGAGGAACTCTTCAAATGGACCTTTCATATGCCACAATTCTAGTGTTTGGAGGAGAATATAGGAGAATTTACAGAGAAGTACATTTGGCCTATTTGGTAAGTGACAGTAAACATCCCAATAATCCAATTTATTCAATACAGGAGAACTTGGGTTCTTGTATGTTGCAATTAAGTGATGATGTTGAAGGATTTTTACAAGTGCACAAAGATATTCCAATTTAGACAAAGAAAGAGAAACCAGATGATTTATGCAAATGTATTTTGATGGTTCATCAAGTAAGGAGGGAGCAGGAGCAGGAGTTGTACTTATTTTAGCTGGAGGTGAAATCATTTCTCTCATGTACAAGTTGGAGTTCAAAACAACCAATAATACTGCTAAATATGAAGCGTTGATTCTTGGATTGAGAGTAGCAAAAGATTTGGATATTCAAGAGCTTGTTGTGTTTGGCGACTCTGAACTGGTAATTCAGCAAGTCAAGAATGCTTACCAGGTAAAGTAGCATTTGTTGAAAGTGTATAGAAATGAGATGTGGGATCTAATAGATAATTTCTTTTTAGATTTCAACATAAATTTTGTTCCAAGAGAATATAATGAAACAACAGATTCCTTAGCTCTACCAGCAGTTTACTTTAAGGTTCCAAAATTGACACATTTGAAATATGCAATTGATGTAAGATATAGACCATCTCTCCCATATGACATCAAACACTAGAATATATTTCATGATAATTAGAAGATAAAATAATTTTTGAAATTAACAGTTGAATTTGCTAATGATTTAGTTGATCAGGAAGTTGAGTTGATAGAAAATGATACCTATACAAAAGATTCAATTGCTGATCATAAGATTGTTTAATTAAAGGGAAATTTCATTCCCAAGGGACTTGTTCCACTTGAGAGGTTATTCTCAAAAGATGATACTTTGTGGAAACCCACATTGCAAACTACTGATAAAAGTGTTGTAAGTGGTAATATTGGCAGTAATGTTGAACCTAAAATGATCAGAATGTCGAAATTATTATCAGTAGGGGAAAGGAAAAGATATATCAGTTTGTTAAAAGAGTTTGTGAACATTTTCGCCTGGTCATATGAATATTTGAGAACTTATGACACTAGCATAATCCAGCATAAAATTCCTTTGAAGCCAAATACTAAGCCTTTTAAACATAAATTTAGAAGGCTTAATCCAGCATTGCTGCCAGTAATTGAAAAAGAGGTTAAAAACATTTTGGATGGAAAAATTATTGTACCTCTTATATATTCATCCTGGATTGCTAACCTTGTGCCTGCGCGTAAGAAAAATGGAGAAATAAGGCTCTGTGTAGATTTCCGCAGCCTGAATAGATCTTTCTTGAAAGACAATTATTCATTGCCTAAAATTGATCAAATTTTGCAAAGAGTTGTAGGGTCTCATAGAATTTCAATGATTGATGGTTTTTCTAGGTATAACCATATTGCAGTACATCCTGAGGATAGAGAAAAAACAGCATTCACAACTCCTTGGGTAATATTTATGTACGATAAAATGTATTTTGGGCTTATGAATGTAGGTGCTACATTCTAGAGGGATATGGACATAGCCTTTGTTGGGGGAAATGAAATTTTTGTAGTAATATACCAAGATTATATCATAGTGTTCTCCAAGTCTAATGATGACCATCTAAAGCATCTAAGACAGGTTTTTATTAAGTGCTGAAAATTTGGTTTATCATCAAACCCAAAGAAATCTAATTTTTCTATGACAAAGAGTAAGTTGTTGGGGCACATTGTTTCTACTGAAGGAATCAAAATAGATCCAGAATGAGTAAATTTCATTTTAAAGATTACTATTCCTAGAAATAAATGTTTGAGACATTTACCCACCATGCACACTTAATTTGGTCAATTTGGCTTTGTTAAACCACTATCCTAAGTTTTATTGACTTAATTGGCATCAGAGGATCACTGTATGACATCTGCATGAGCACACCCATTCCTACCTTCAGTCAAGGAGGCCAACTAAGCCTTCTCCTTCATTTCGGGAGGCCAACTAGATCACTCCGGGAGTGATCTGAGTGTCATAAATGCACCTAATTGCTAATTGATGGTTACAATCAGTTAAGCTGAGTGGTGAAGGTGCCTTCATTCATTATATTAATTATTTTATTAATATTTAATGAACTGGATTCAACAGGGGCACCTCCAACCACCTCTGATGGCCAGTTTGACTTCAGTTAACCTCATCAGGGTTCATTGGAGTTAATGATGCGCTACCACTTGTTGGTTGGAATGCAATGACATGTGTCTAAGCTACTTTAAGTTAGAATCAGTCATTCGTTGCACTCTGAATTCAGTTAGGACTTAGTTGAGTCAATCGGCACTTGATCAATTGGTTAACTAGTGTGTTAACTGTGGCTTACAGTCAGTTAAGCTACACCCACTCATTCAATTCGAATGACCTATTTGGGAATTCAAATTGTCTTGGAATTCATGCATCTTGCATGATCATTGTATTGTATTATTCATTATTCATTGATTATACAGAGTTGCTACTCCCATTGCAGCACCATTTTGTCAATTTTATGCATATTTGTCTGTATTCTTTGTGAGATTGTGTTTTCAATTCCTAGACCACTGTGATAAATTAATATGGTATCATAGATCACAGTGGGACAAAGCTCAGATCTCTCAAAAACATGGTTTTTTACATATCTTGCATGAAAAATTGAGCAAAAGCTCAAAATTCCAGCACTGCACCAGAAGCCAAGGCTTACCACTTAATACCCCAAGTAAAGGAATTGTTGATCAAGCTTGCTTGATCAACTATGTTGGGTGTGATGAAAGCCTAAAATGTGCAAGCTGTCAGACCTTATAGTGCCCCTTTTGTTGTGATCTTTAGGTTTTAACAAGTGAAAGCATTCGCTCCAGTAGTTTGAAATAGCTTCTTCAGTGGAACTCTTGCCTCTGTTCAATTTCCATTCATGGAAAGGAGACATGGAGATCCAGCTACATGCTAGAGGACTCTATAGGGTCACTATGGACACTGAAGAAGAGCATGTTTATGTGACAGACAAAGCTAGATTCTTGAACAAGAAAGATGAAGCATTTGGATTCTTATGCCTTTCTGTTTCCCGGGATCTTCTTTTCCATCTCTTGGGATTGAAGACTCCAAAGGAAATTTGGGACAAATTGGAAACCTTGTATGGAAAATAGGATGATTTGAGAGTATACCAGCTTGAAAACGGGTTGATGTCTCTCTAGCCTTCCAATTTTGAGACCTTAAATGATTTTTTCACAAAGTTCAAGCACATTGTCTTACTGTTGAAGCAATGTAAGGTGGAGAAGGAGTATGATCAGCTCATCCTCGCCATACTCTCCAAAATTGGAGCTGATTATTTGATGTTTGTCTCTACATTTCATGCGGGGAAGCTCACAAGCCCTGGATGGAAGATGCCTTCATTGAGTCCCTAAAAAGTGAACATGATAAGATTGTCTAGATGGGGATCATCAGATCCTCTCGTGATCAAGCCCTCTATGTCTCAGGGTCCAAAGATTAGAAGGGTAAAGGAAAGTAGAAGAAGAACCCAAAAACCAAATTTGAAGCTCCTAAGCCTAAATTTGAAAACCAGTAGCATGAAGAGCCTTCTGGATCGAAGAAGAACAAAGTCAAAGCACATCATGGGAAGGAAAAATTCAAGTGTTCATACTACGGGAAGGGCTTCCACCCTGAACATTCCTGGATGAAAAAGAAACTGGACGAAGCTACTTCTCTTCTTGAGAAAAATCACATCAATATTCTGGAAAGCTTTCAGAAAAGAGGTCAGCAAGATCGGGAACCACAGCATGAAAGAGGTCATGCCCTCATGGAAAGCACTTTGAATTCCAAAGCACTCTTGATAGATTCTAGAGATTAGAACCACATGATGGCTAAAAGAGACTCCTTCTCATATTTGGAGACCGGCAAATCCATTCTCATCCACATGGGCAATGACTCCACAATCATATCTGAAGGACAAGGTAATGTAGATCTTGAGCATGGTTATTTTTCCAATGTTATGTATGTACCATGTCTTGCATCAAACCTCCTTAGTGTTTATCAAATGACACATACAAGAGTTCCCAAGAGAGTCTTCTTTAGCTCAGATGATGTAGAGAGCACATAAATTGCATCCAAAAAACTTGTATCAAAAGTCTTTGCAAACCATCATGCAAAATCCTACAAGTTCTCCCATTTTGTGGCGGATGCAAAGCCCACCGCATTGCTGACTCATGGAAATGAAGTTAGTATATTGTGGCATGAGAGGTTCAGCCCTCTGAAATTCAAATACTTGTAGCAATTAGAGAAGAACTCTATGGTTGAAGGCCTCCTGGTCATCAAAGCTACCACTAGAATTTGCAAGGGCTATGTTCTTGGAAAGCACCCTAAGCATAAGTTCGATCAGGGTAAGGCAAGCCGAGCATCATGGATACTAGGAATGATACATTGTGATATTAGCAGTCCCATGCCTATCACATCCATGAATGGATCAAGGTACGTTCTAAATTTCATTTCTGACTTTTCCAGATACACATGGGTCTTTTTTATCAAAAAGAAGTTGAAAGTCTTGGAAAAATTCACTGAATTGAAGTCCTTGATTGAGAATGCATCTGGCCAAAAGATCAAGATCTTGAGATCTGATAATGGTGGGGAGTATGTCAGTAATGAGTTACTGCATATATGTTCCCAAAGTGGTATTCATATCTAGCATTCATTCCCCTACACTCCCCAGCAAAACGGTGTAGCAGAGAGGAAGAATTGGTCTCTCAAGGAGATGACCACCTGTATGTTGGAATCAAAGAAGTTGGATGCAAATTTGTGGGCTGAATCCATGCATGCTGTAGAATATATTTAGAATAGAGTTTCACACTCATCCATGAAAGGGAAGACCCCTTTCGAAGCATACTTCAGACACAAGCCAGATGTGTCGAATCTGCGGGTGTTTGGGTCCACTGCATGGGCCCGAATTCCACTTGATAAAAGGAGGGCTTTGGAACCGCAAAGCATAGAATGTCTATTTATTGGATATACTGATGAATCAAAAGGTTTAAAACTTATATATATATATAAAAAATAGATCATCATTGAAATGAGTGTCAATTTCGATGAGCCTCTTCAGGAGGTAGAACTAGTGAAGGAGAAAACTGTTGAATTTCCTTCCTATTCTACTGAATATTTGGATGATGTAATTGGGGGTGATGACCCTGATTTGGATCCTATGATTTCTAATATCAGTGGATAGAAAAAATTATATGCTGAATCAGAACCTGAAGTACAAAATCATCTCCCAACTTGGGCCCGACAGACACTCTCCTCTGCATGAGATAACATTGGAAATCCGGATGATCCAAGGAGAACCCGGTCCGATTTCCAAAGAGCAGGTATTGCGATCTCTTGTCCTAATTATATGCTATCCAAATATTGTTATTTGATGATAATTTTAGACCCTAATTCTTACTACCATGCTCAGAAGGATCCGAGATGGAAATTTTCCATGGATGAAGAGATGAATTCTCTTCAGAAAAACACCACTTGGGAGCTAGTTTCTCTTCCTCCAGGGAGGAAATTGGTTCAATGAAAGTGGGTGTTTAAGACTAAGGTTGATACTTATGGAAGCACCTAAAAATATAAGGCAAGTCTGGTAGCAAAATTTTTCTCCCAGGTCCAAGGTGTGGACTACCATGAGACTTTTGCACTGGTTGCAAAAATGGACTCCATCCGCCTAGTTTTGGCAAGTTCTGCATCTAAGCACTAGGAAGTCCATCATATGGATGTTAAGTCTATATTTATGCATGGAGATATTCATGAGGAGATATACATGAAGCATCCTGAGGGATGCATTTCTGATCCATATTTGGTTTTCAAGCTAAAGAAGTCACTATACGGGTTAAAATAGGCCCCAAGAGAGTGGTATTCCAAGATGGATGCCTTCCTTCTCTCGCAAAACTTTCAAAGCTGTAAATCACATACAAATGTGTATATACAAAAGTATGATGGTAATTTGATTATTATTTTTTTTATATTTTGATGACTTAATGATTAAAGGTAGCACAGTTACTTCTATTTCAGTCATCAAAACTGCTCTCCACAATGCATTCGAAATGAGCGATTTGGGGCTCTTGAAGCAATTTTTGGGGCTCAAAATTGAGCAAATTTTTTATGGGATAATGGTAACTCAGTTCAAATACATATCAGATATGTTAGTAAATTTTAACATGGTTAAATTCAAGGCTGCTCCATTCCCTTTCCTTTCAGGGATCAGCCTTGAAGAAGGAAAAAGGACACCTCCCATGGACTGCACTATTTATCGACAGCTGATAGGTATCTTACTCTACTTGGCTCATTATCAGCCTGATATCTGCTATTCCATGAATGATGTGTCAAGATACATGCATCAGCCTCATGATCTTCATTGGAAGGTAGCTAAGAGGATCCTCTAGTATATTCAGGGAACCAGGACCTACGACATTCACTATGCTGCAAACTCTGAGCTAGAGCTAGTTGGTTACACAGATTCTGATTGGGAGGGTGATTCTATTGATCAAAAGTCTACTTCTGTATATGTCTTCATTTTTGGTAGTGGCCCCATTTTCTGGTCTAGCAAAAATCAGGCCTCCATAGCATTATCTTCAACAGAGGCCGAGTACTGAGGAGTAGTGAATGCTTGCATCCAAGATGTTTGGTTGCAAGACATTCTCTCAGAGTTTGATCTTGGTAGTACTTTGTCCATTGTCCTCTTTTGTGACAATCAAAGTGCTATTAATATATCCATAGATCCAGTTACCAGGAAGAGGACCAAGCATGTAGAGATACACATGCACTATATCAGGGAATTAGTGCATGACAGGACCATCATTCTGCAATACTTCCATACTAATGAGCAAATTGCAGACATCTTCACCAAGATATTTTCAGAAAATAAGTTTACTTACCTCCGTTCACTATTGGGGGTGAGGTCATCAGGGTGATCAGACTACTTTGAGTGTTCAGCTTGGGGGGGGGGGGGGGGGTTTCCCACTGGGTTTTCCTTCTTTTCCTCACTTAGATTTATTTTTTAGCATTGTTTGAGTTTAATTATTGTATAGAGTGACCTATGGCCTTAGTTTATGTGGCCCTAGAATCTCATGCACTTTATGTTTCTACTTCTCCTGAGTATAGCTTAAGGGGGGGTGTTGGTGACATTTACCCACCATGCACACTTAATTTGGTCAATTTGGATTTATTAAACCACTATACTAAGTTTTATTGAATTAATTGGAATTGGAGGAGAACTGTATGACATCAGCATGAACACACCCATGCCTACCTTTAGTCAAGGAGGCCAACTAGAGCACTCTGAGAGTGATCTAAGTGTCATAAATGCACCTAATTGCTAACTGATGGTTACAATCAATTAATATGAGTAGTGAAGGTGCATTCATTCATTATATTGATTATTTTATTAATATTTAATGAATTGGAGTCAACAGGGGCACCTCCAACCACCTTTGATGGCCAGTTTGACTTCAGTTAACCTCATCGGGGTTCATTGGAGTTAATGATGTGCTACCACTTGTTGGTTGGAAAGTAATGATATGTGTCTGAGCTAATTTCAGTTAGACTCGGCCATTCATTTCACTCCAACTTTATTTAGGACTCAGTTGAGTCAATCGACACTTGATCAGTTGGTTAACTAGTGTGTTTACTGTGGCTTACAGTCAATTAAGCTACACCCACTCATTCAATTCGAATGAACTCCTTGGGAATTCGAATTTTCTTGGAATTCATGCATCTTGAATGATCATTGTATTGTATTATTCATTATTCATTGATTATACAGAGCTGCTACTCCCATTGCAGCACCATTTTGCCAATTTTATGCATATTTGTCTGTATTCTTTGTGAGACTGTGTTTTCAGTTCCTAGACAACTATGACAAATTAATAATACAAAGGAAATTCAATCTTTCATTGGAAAAATTAATTTTTTTAATATGGTTCATTCCTAATTTTACAGAAATTATTAAACATATCATTGAGATGCTTAAGAAGGATAGGGAAGTTAAATGGTCAGATCAAGCTAGACAGACATTTGAAAGGATAAATCATGCATTGATAGAAGCAACAATGTTGATAGCTCCAAATTATACTAAGGATTTTGCAATTTTTTCATTTGCATCTGAAGATACCATAGCTGTTGTTTTGTTGCAAAAGAATTCAGGTAGCTTGGAACAGCCGATTTATTTCTTTAGTAAAACATTAAGAGATTCAAAGATTAAATATAATACAATGGAAAAGAAAGCATATGCATTAGTTAAAGCTCTCAAGTTTTCAAAATTTATGTTTTACATTCCAAAATTCTGGCATATGTTCCAAGTTCAGCGGTTAAGGAAATTCTAGTACAGCCTGACAGTGAAGGGAAAAGAGGCAGGTGGATAGTAAGGGTTATGGAATATGATGTGGATATTAAACCAACCAAGTTGGTGAAGGGCCAGGGTTTAGCCAAGCTTCTAGCAGAATCAAATTCTCAGGTACTAGATATTCATTTGATGGCAGAAAATTCAGAGTAAGATGTGGCAAGAGAGTATAATAGGAAGCATATTTATAGCAGGTATTGTGATTCTATTTGGTATAAAGAAATTGTATATTTCCTCTTGCATTTACAATTCCCTCCATATTTGAATATAAATGAGTGTATATCATTAAAACTTAGAGCATTGAAATATGTTTTAATTGATCAATTTTTGTACTGGAAAGATCCCGAAGGTATATTGTTGAAATGTTTGGATAAATCAGAAGTTGATGCTATTACTGCTGATTTACATAGTGGAGTATGTGGGGGACATCAATACTAGAAAGAAAATACATTCAAAATCTTAAGGGAAGGATATTATTGGCCTACCTTTTTTACAGATGTATATCATCAGGTCAGAGCTTGTGTGGAGTGTCAAAAGTTTGCAGGTAAGCATAATCTTCAGTCTTTACCCTTGAAACCTATAGCAGTAAATGTTCCATTTCAGCAGTGGGGTTTAGATTTCATAGGAGAAATTCATCCTCCTTCTAGTGGTCATCACAAATGGATTTTAACTACTACTCATTTTTTCACTAAGTGGGTGGAGGAAATTCCCACACGGAGAGCAACTGAATAGGTTATAATTAATTTCCTTCAAGATAATATTCTCAGCAGATTTGGATGCCCTAGGAAATTAATTACTGATAGTGCACCATCTTTCAAGTAAAAAATGATGGTGAATTTTTGTGAAGAAAATAACATTAGCTTGAAACAGTCCACACCTTATTACCCACAAGGTAATGGATTAGCAAAATCCAGTAATAAAAGTATTGTGAACAGTATTAAGAAAATGTTGTTTGAAAATAAAAGAGTTGGGATACTAAACTGAAATTTGCTCTTTGGGTTGATAGAGTAACTATAAATAAATAAATTGGCACATCCCCTTTTTAGTTAGTATATGGAGTTGATGCTTTGTTTCCTATTCAATTAGCTTCCCCAGTAATTAATTTTTTGTAGGAAATAAAAAAAGGAACCTGATGATATAAGAAGAAGAATGTTTCAGATAATCCAGTTGCAACAAGGAACAGAAGCCATTATGGGTACAGCTGAGATGCACAGAAAAAAGGTAAAAGAAATTTTTGATAAGAAAATTAAAAAGGATATTTTGGCAGTTGGTGACCTTGTTCTCAGGTGGGATGCACCAAAGGAAGACAAAGGTAAGCATGGAAAATTTGACAATTTATGGATAGGACCGTTTACAGTGGTTAAGGTTTTGGGAAATAATACCTTTGTCTTGTAGAATTTGAAGGGTGAAGAAGTTGCAGGTCCAGTGAATGGACACTTTTTAAAATATTTCCAGACATATCGAGTTGCAGAGGGTTCACTGTACATCTTCAGTGTATATATCATTTCAATTTTATGAATAAGACTTCTGCCCAATAAGACAGAAAACATGATTCTACCAGATTTCAAAAGGAACAGGTCAAAATGTTCTTAAAGCCTCACAAGGAGAGCTTTATCCCCAATCGGAGCCAGATGTTATCTCTAGAGTTGTTTTCTAGATTCAATTTAAAGTGTAAAACCTTGTAAAGTGACTTCTTGTTATCTAATTTATTTTTCCTTTAGAATTTTTGTTTGTTTTCTTTTAATTTTTACCTTAGCTTGGTTTTTTTTGTTTAAATATTTCATTTTTTTTTAAATAAAACAAGGCTCGTTGTTCATATTGAATTGCAAAGAGGGGTTTTATTTCTCGATCAAATTTTATGCTAAATAATATGTTATGCTATGAACATTGATATGGTTCATTTTATTGATGAATTGTAAACTAGCAGCATATATTAAAATATTATGGAAATAAAGTTGCCAGTGATAAGATGTGTATAATTATTGATGGATACGAGTGGCAAGAGATTGTACTATGGTTTAATAAATTATGCTTTTTCTTTAAAATCATATAAAATATATGCATGAACCATTTGATCGTGGTAGTCTCCAAGTTCTCACAGGTGTTGTTATCATTTCAAGGTCACACCCACAGGCATCAACATCATCAAACATGATGGACAAAGATTATTAATTTTTATGTTACCCTGTAATGTCTTGTCACTCATTACATTAACCTCCTTAACTCTGTTTTGGAATGCATTGCATGAAATCATTGAAATGCCTAGGGTAAGTATGGATGAAAACTCAAACATCATGGTGAAGAAGAAGCCTAGAGGTTTGATTTGTAGGCTCGAACCATATAATACACAGTGGATTATGCAGTTTCCAAGATCAGTGCAACTGATGAGAAATGTTTGATGGTTCCTTTCTATGAGAGATTGTAGGGTTATAACATTCAGGTGACCCGAGATTTTATAAAGAATTACAGAGATGGGGTTGTGGATTTTAAAATTTTAAAGGTTACGGTTGATGAATAATCTATTGCAAAAGCAATCGGTCTTCCAACGCAAGGAGAAAAGTGGTTTAAACAGCAAGAGTTTCAAGATAATTATGTTGAATTTTTGTTTCCATGGTTTGAGAAGTTAAGTTGGAAAAATGGTATTAATGTAAGTAAGATCAAACCAAATTGGTAGATTCCATTATAAATGGTGCATAATTACATAACCTGTGAGGGTCGTTATGATAGAATTCTTAAGTGTCATTTGCGACTGTTAATGCATCTTAATGGAAGTTTAAAGCTTAATTTACCATTTTGCTTGTTGAAAAGTCTACAAAGAATGGTTACATGGGTTCAGACCCATCCAGAACATAGTTCTTGTTCCATTTATCATCAGGGTTTGATTAAATTGCTGGTAATTTCCCATTTGAATAAAGATGGACGGAGTTGGGAAAGTTTTCTCCTTGAATCAGGGTTTGAAGAGAAATTTAAAGAAAAAGGAAAAAAGGTAGAAAGTTCATACAAGAAGACAGAGGATGCGAATAAGAAAACAGAGAAGTGTGTGGTGTAGACCAAACAGGTTGTAGATAAAGGTAAATACCTCACAGAAGAACTTAAAGTTGTAAATGGTTTATTTCCAGAAGTTTCAGCTACAAGCGAAACAATGGTTAAGCAAGTACATGAAGATCTAAAGAAACCTGATAGTTTGAGTATTGTTATAAAAAATTCAAGTTTGAAGGAAGAAGAATGAGTTCAAACCCTAAATGCAAAAGATTTTAACTTAAAGCCAAGGACTAGGTTAAGGAGCAAATTGGAGGTAGAAATGAAACTAATACATAATCCTAGAAGCAGAAATGAATATTTTGGAAAACTTGCTATTGTGAATGATTATTTCAGTGAAGAAAACATACAGGTATCAAAGGAATGGCACTGTTTAGAGAATGATAATTTCATAGATGTTCAAGGGAATGTAGGATGTATACCTGAGAGATTTTGTATAAATAAACAAGCCTATTTAGAAAATGAAAATGGATCAGTTTCGAAGTCTGTGCAAGAAGATGAAGTTTTTATGGATATAAAAGAAACTGAGGTAGTCCCATAATTAAATCAAATAAAAAAGTCTTTACAGTCTTACAAGGAGCGGACTAAATTTCTTCAAAACATAATGAAAATATGATGACTGCCAATAAAATATTACGAGAAGATTTGGAAGAAAAGGAGACTGATTATCAAAAGATTCTTCTCATCTCGAAAGCTATCTTAAAGGAGAAAAGGGCGATTCAAAAATAGTATGAACACATGAAGATCTAGAACAAAGAATCACAAAATCGAGTGGAGAACAAGGATGTTGAATATGCCAGGTTGCAAAAGAGATCCCAGGTTTTGAGTGATTTGACTGTCATAGCAGAAGCTTCCAAAAATATTTAGTTGGAAAGGATTTAGGATAGTTGGTTCATAAATAATTAGAATTTGAAAACAGATAGTATTGTTTTACTTTGATTACACTTGCATTTAATTTGAAAGTGAACGTTTAAAGACTTTACTATTTTTGAAAAGTTCGATCCATGAAAATAGGATCTTACAATTGTTTCAAACTTTGAAATTTTTTGTATATAATAGACATTAATGAGATGTACAAGGCGTTGGAATTAAATATGGAGATCAAGCTTGTGTTTTGAGCTGTAAGGATTATTTTTACTCGTATCTTTAATATATAGATAGCTACTTTGGAATGATTGTGACCAAATGAGTCTGTTTTGTTTTAAAAATGATCTACATGTGTTCATGATTTTATTCTATGAGTGGTCATTTTAATCCATGTCAGAATTCTTCTGTTTCATATGTAATTACCTATAAACCTTGTTGCAGAACTTGTTTGTTTGTTTCATAAATTCATACTCATGGATTTTTTTTGTAATGGAATTTTATTTTAAATTATATTGTTTGCAGTCTTATGTATTATATATTTCAGTGATTTCCATTTTGTTTTGATTACCTACCAGCAATGTTAATAAACCTTATCTTCAGTCTTATTCTATTTATCATTAAGATTTCTTTAAGCTTGAAATTTAGTAGTCTAGGTTCAACTTTAGGGATATCAGTTCCTTAACAGATATTCAAAGCTACTCACGATGTTGAGGCATCAAGATCTAGGTTAGAGACCATGTTTCCTGGATAAATTCCCCCAAGTAAATATGATGCTCCGAGCGTAACTATTAGCAAGAATGCCAAGTATGTGTTGGCCAAGACAACCATCCTGAAAGGCATCCATGTTATGGTATACATTTTGTCGAATCTAAACATGATGGGATTCGTAGACCATGATCTATGGAAGTTTCTTGAACTCGTCATGTCACGGTACATGACCTCTATGTGAGAAACTGAACATGTACCTATTCACCTTATACCAATGGAGTGTGCACGAGGACTGGAGAAGTCAGGAATATTGTCATTGATGCACATGCCCCATTTCAGTCACACAACAGAAGTCAATATGTGCATGAAATAATTGATGGTTTGTTTTCATGGAGGTTACCTCTGGTTGGATCAAATAATTTCATTGGAATTCAACCTAATAACTTCAATCACTAGAATTCCCCATTGTTGGGGTCAACCCATCGCCATTCTTCACTAGAAAGTAGAAGGTCCCGGTCCTAGTCAACCAAATGAAGGAGAAATACGACCTAACCAAAGATAAGAGAGGATTCTCCATTTCCTCTCTCAATGAAATTGGTGTTCAGTTCACAACAAAAGTATTATCGAGCAAGATGCTCAAGAATATGTGACCGAACTAGTGTACTGTAGAACCATTGCTGCATAAGAACAGTGTGCGATGGGTGTTCAGATGAACTAGTTGATTTATCTACTAAAAAAATTGTTATAAGATGTCATCGATGCTCATGGTAAAGGTACCCATTTTACCTATTCATGGTTGTTAATTTTGATATCATTTATCGCATGGGTCGAGTCATCGAACTACTAGGGGGTGGACGTGTTTGTTCCATGTCGAGGGGTGTGATACCAGAACCTCTGGTATGAGAAGGATAATCTATGCCGATATAAGGAAAATAATGTTGACTTTTACTTACATAGTGATGCACTGAGGCATCACGTTGGGAATCAAGCAAGGATTGCTACAAAGACTGTCCAAGAGTTCTATAATATTATCAAATTTCCAGCCGGGGCTTAACACATCTATCTAAAACCTTGATAATACCATGGTAACCAATGGTTAGCCACTGATTTTAGGATTACAAATGAATACATTGAGACAATTGTTCAAGACTTGGTTGAATAGGTGAGAAAACCTATCACAGATGATAAACTACCTACCGACACTAACCCATGATAGAATGGAACATTATGAAATCAGAGAGGATATCAACAAGGAAAATAAATCACACAAAGATCTCCTTATGAAATAAAATAAGAATCTAGCATGACCCCAATAGATCCAGAATTGGGTGACAAGTGCAAAAGATCTGAAGAATCAAAGAAGAGTCAAAAGAAACAGAAGGCTGATAAGACAGTTGGAGTTAGGGGACTTACAAATGATGACTAAAATATCATTGCTGATTGAATGGAGGAAGTTTCCAGTGAGACTTATAACTGGATCGATGAGAGGAATACCAACCGGGTAGGAGGCATTATGAACTTACTATGAACTCTCTGTGTGGCAGTAAAATAATCTAGAGTAGTGGTCGAGCGGGAATCGTTCTATACTGAGACACTGGAAGAATTAGGTCCTTCTGAGAATCACCCTATCGACGTACCCTCAACACACCAATAAAAAAATATTCAATTGAATTCTAAGGTACTTGGTTTGGGAATGCTTTAGAATAATTCCATGATCAAATACATTAGTCATGTAAGTATTGATTTCTTTGTAATTCCTATGTATCTATTCCATAATATTCAGAAGGTTGTAGTAGATGAGTTGAAGTCTATAGATCATGTAGTGTTTGAATAACTCAAAAATTCAAATAATATCACTGCATCACTACAACAAAAATGAAATATACAGAGCATAAATCATAGAGATGGAAGGAGGACAAGAAAAGGTTGGAGAAGGATGTTGCACTTACGCGCCCTGATTTCTTCGAAGAGGGAATTATGACTAAAATGATCCAATATGCCAAAGTTTTTAAACTTGGGGAGGTAATTGTCAACCTCCTCCAATGAGTTGCAGAGCTAGAAACAAAGATAACTCCCAGTACACTCCCTAAGGTATTGGAATTATGACAGAAGGAAGTAATAGAAAATGTACAAAAGAATAAGGAGGTTGAGGAAATTTATGCCAAAGAATATGGGAAGATTTATCAATCATGGGAATCCTTGATGTATGATCTGGAGTTGGATAAATTTACTTGTCACGTCCCCGACCCTCCGACCAGTGAAGAGGACGCAACCCACACCAAACAAACGGGCATATAGCCCCATGAACATGGACAAACAGACAAAACATCAATGCTGAAATAAAAAACACTTAACTAAAACAGAATGCATACTAAGATGCATAATCACTCAACATACAAAAATGTAGAGTTCTCAATCATACAGTGGAAGGAAACACACATATCCTAGCATTTAACATGTTCATCATAATTCATGAAACAATAGATTAAATTGCAGAGATGAAATAGCAACAGTACTTATCTTTTAATGAAGAATTCTCATCCGCAACCAGCTACGTCACTGCAACGTTCCACCCAACCATAGGCCAGTGTGCTCATCAATCTCTCAGCAACACTGCCACCCCCGAGCTGGGCATGATTCCTCAAGGAATAAGGGTTAATGCAGGCTTACACATAGCCAAGGTTCACAAAGCATAGCCAAGCCAACTCTATTGGGTTTATCAAGCCATCAAGGAGCTAGGACAAGCTAAATGCTAAGCTGATGACCTCAACACCAACTTCTCATGCATACCCAGCCTCTAATCCTACTCACAACAGTCTGAAGACCAACCACTACATACCGCAGCAACACAATCCCTTCACAACCCTGTGAAGAGAACAGGATGACAATCCCAACAAAGGCAAAACATAGCTCAAGCCACAAGACAGCTCAGAGTTGTTCTTGGCCCTAGCATGGCCAAAACAACTCAACAACAACACCCAAAACCAGGGTACTTCAGCAACCGAACCTCATAATGAGTGATGGCACAACCACAGTCTCAAAGCAAAGGAGAAGCCCAAATCCTAGCGCAGACAAGGAAACACAAACGCAGACCATAGCAGATAGCATCCACAGCTATAATTGGCAACTTCACACAGTCCCAAAACAAGGAGAAACTCAGCCAACAAAGGTGGCAATCAACAGCCAATAAAAACATGGGGAAGACCATAGTCCCCAAACATAATCAGTGAGCATGGCTCACAACCATGGGAAAACGACTCCAATGGTCTGTGCGTGAGGGAAACTTGCACCAGACCCCAAATGTAACAACATATATAATCAACAACGAAAATTACAGCATGAGGAAAGACAGTAGTCCGTCCTGGACAACTAAACAGCGAAAATGACTTACACAGGCCGCAACACAGTCCCTGAGCGTAAGAGATGGCTCTCCACAGGAAATATCGTGGGCGATGGTGGCCAAACAACTCCTTTCCTACTACATGAGCAACAATAACACAGAACCCACAAATCAGCCCGTGAGGAAAACGAACTGACCTCCGCCTGCGCATCCCTTTGTGAGCGTGAACAACTCCCCTATGCGCGTGGATGAACAGGCTTCCCCTTGGCACGAGGAAGATGAACAGACACCGCTCTGCGTGAGGAGGATGAACAGACTTCAGCTCCTGCGTGAGCATGAACCGACCAGGGAAGGAGTGGAGTGAATGGAAGGTCATGGAAGAATTTTTCTTCTGCCCCACACGAGAGAAAAGGAAGTCCACTGGTGGAGTGGGTACGTGGGCAAGGATGGACAATCCTACCACAACCACCACCACTTAGCATTAACTGCCCCAACTACTTCAACAAAACCATAAGGAGGTTGACAAGGGAAGATGGCAAATCAAACAAGGCTTTCCCCCAAAAGACCAAGGTTGACATCCCCCACCCCTTATCCTTTGGAATCATGCCCTTTTCATTTCAACGTTGCACTACCGTAGTTGGTTGTGGTTTATTTTATTTGATGTGCGTATTTACATGATGCCAAATTATAATGTGTCAGATAGCACGATATACCATCGGCAACTACCCCTATTGCCGAAACATACACAACCAAATCGATGGTGGGGATTTTGCCTTTAGCTCCTTAGCATGATTAATTACAATATATACATCATGAAAACGGGGTCAAAACTGGGGTGTGACATTCCCCTCCCCCTTGGAATAACACCGTCCTCGGTGTTCCAATACATAGGAATACATATACAGTACATATACAATTGCACATCAAAATTTCAAAATTTTGCAAATCTATCCCACGTTCAATTATTCACTTTGAATGTTCAGGACCAAGCCCCTTGGATTCCATGAACTTCTCCTGTTGGTTCTTAGCTCTCGGCTTATCCCGAAGCCTAGGAACTTTACGGCTATTTCCCTCATCATGTTCCCTCATTGGGCAGTCCCGGCGTAAATGATGTCCTCCGCATTCCCAGCATTTCACTGGCTGATTCATCTTTACCTACTCAACTTCCTTTGAGTCTTCATGTCTAGACCATTTCTTATCGAGTCACTTGGATGAATGTCCCATCGCTGATCCACCTTCCTTTCTTTTGCTGATTGCTCCCAGAAGGCTTTTCACCTCCCTTTGCAAACCGATAGAGTCTTGCAAAATCTGGTGGTTCTTTTCATTCTGCCTCTTCTGTATCTTGAGCATCTCCCCAAGATTTTCTTAGTTCTTGGAAATCATTTGAAGGAGACTTCCAGCTAAGTCCAACAACTTCTGATCTGCTGCCATGATCAATGTGCACAACCAGGTTTCACTTTTCTCACCTGTGAAATGCACCATTGAAATTCTGTCAGACCAAGCATAGTATAGTCATTAAATTCAGTCAGTTAATTACCCAATCGACATGACAATCCAAGCCTTATCAAAGACTTTCATATTTTTCATGCCTTCCCAATAGGGACACAAGCTCAGTCATGTCCATTCTTGGGCAGG
>LPNX010479276.1:400139-572314 GCA_001517045.1 Pseudotsuga menziesii | reverse complement strand
ATCAAAAGGCAAGAGAGAGCAGCAAGAGTTTCTCCCTCTTTGTTTTGTTCCATCCTGGAACCCACACCACTGTGGTGGCTTTTCATGCTCTCAGCCTCTTTCACTTCACCATGAATTCTGGACCAATCCCTCTTGGTCATGACACTTAGTGTCTTTGGTCTATTCCAGACCTCTAAACCATGGGGTCTCTCCACATGGTTTGTCTCGGCTGCTAGGAACCTCACGATCTCACTAACACCTTTCTCATTACCGCTCATTCTGAGCTTTCCAGGACAGTCGCATGTCCACATGCACCTTTAGGATGCTCTCATAGTCCTCACTTCCAGTGATACCTATATCCAAACATTGACTAGATTCACATGTTTAGTTTATTCTCATCGGTTTTATCTCTAAAACAAGAGCTTAAAACATCATAACCAAATCATATACACATGTATATTCATAAGCAAAATAATCCAATACTTATCTATATTGTGCATTTCCTCATTCATCCACAGGATCCTGCTTCGCTTTGCAAGCCTTAGGATCTCCTATGGACTTAGATGTTAGGTCAGCACGCAGGCTACTCCACAACATCAAATAATCAATGTCCAGCCAGTACATTCTCATGTCAACTGGGCTTGGAATTTTACCATGACCATTTCTAGGTCTAGGATCTACTATGGATCCCCAGGCATATCACAGCCCAACATACATTTATACCAACATACACTTATATCAACAATAACCCTTAATCTGCAATCCCTCACAACAACCATTTACCTTTTACCTTTTACCTTTAGGGTGCAATACCCAACTGCATCTATTTAGCCTGTCAGCACAAGCAATATAAGCAAACTCATCAACGTTATTGCTCTAAGGCTGTAATCACATTTCATATCATTCACTATCAAGTATTGAGACACCAGGAGTGCGTCCACTCCCTAGGGTGTAATCAATATTGAAAACCCTTTCATGATCCGACATCGAGAAAAGTGTGCACTCTTTTCCGATGTAAGCCATGTAGGCCCTAGTCATACTCAAGCAATCGGTCATCATGGAAATAAAATAAAAACATGTTCTGCATATGGAATTTTAATAATCAAACATGCATATTCTTAGCAAGGTTCACAGAACACTTATCCATTTGTCGACGCAATATGCCTTTGTTAAGCAGGAATGGGGGCTCCTTCTCTGAGTTAACAGTCCCTCAATTTGCCATCCCAACTCCTTTTCACATTTCATATTCACACATGTCTTACCGACACAATTTATACCATCTCACTCATGTTACTACCAAACATGCAGTGCAGATGAGACATTTCCAAAATGTCCAATGGCATTTCACCCGAAACCCATTTCCAAAATAAGGGAAAACCATCACATGAAGTTTGGCTCTTGCAGGCCATCACACATGATCTTCCTACAATATGTATCCCTGACACATTCATCGAATAGCCAAATAGTCAATCATTATCTGATAATACAATCCAATTGATTGTTCCATAACCAAGCAATGACATTGGTAATCAAATTCAATAGGAAATTGCAATTCTGTCTACTACAAAAATTAATTTGCTCAATTGTGGGTTTCTTATAAGCAGCACTACTATGCCCATTATAATTTTATGCTTACTAGCATAACATGAATACCCACTTACCATGCATCCTCCTGACACAATCTTACACAAGCCAACAGTGATTAGTAGTCGTCAGCAATTTCTTAAATATGAAATTCACAATTAAAATTTAATAACTCATTATGCATGTGGACTATTCCCACAAAATTTGGCTCTTTCACATGGTAGATTCTGGCATTGGTCAGGGTCTTACCTCTCACTGCCATGCTCGAAATGATCTACCTGAAACCTGAGCTTCAATCAACCAAACACAATCTCTTGCAAACCAATAGTGACTAGTAGTTGTCAGCAATTCCTTAGATCTGAAATTCACAATTCGAATTTGACAACCTATTATGCATACCAACTATTTTTACAACCATGATACTTTTCTCATACATGGTAGATTCTGGCATTGGTCGGGGTCTTACCTCTCACTTCCATGCTCGAAGTAATCTACCTGAAACATGAGCTTCAATCAACCAAACACTTGGTAAGTCTGGATGCATATAACCTTTTCATTGCTACAACCATCACTGAAGCATTTTCAGAATTTATAAAATTCAAATACTTCTAACTGTTAGTCACATCAATTTATACCAAAAATCATTTGCTTCACACAATCATCATCCTACTATCATTTGCAAGGTATAGTCACATCATTCATGCAATTAAATGAAAGGTTTAGATACTCCTTACTTCACAAGTGTATCATTTGTACCACCTTGCTCTTCCATAGAGCATTTCTGGCAGCCAATTGATCATGACTATCCTGCATTCATAACAACCTTTGAAATGGTTCCTGAATTGTCATCAATTCCTCATTTCAGTTCATTAGTCATCCATAATATCACATGCACTCATCTCAATGCATTCATGCAATACATCACAACATTTTCACCTGTACTTTACTTTCCTTGGGCTACTAAGCTCAATCAACATATACAGGCATGACACCTTTCTATATTCAAACATCCACATCGTATGAGGTCTCTTACCTTTACCATTCCATGGAATTTGTCATAATCAAATTCTCACCTGCATGGGTCTTACTTACACCCCTGACATGACCAATTTGGTTGGTCCTTTGCAGGATATTGCGGAATTTGCTCACCAACTTTTATCCTAGACTTGTTGCTTCATCCCTTTCTCTATAGGGTTGCTAGTCACATTCATCAGCATCAGCAACATATTCATCTGGGTCCATGTCCTCATTGGTTTTTCCACTAATTCCAACATCAAAGCAATGATTATCATTAGTGGTTCATACCAACATATCCTCGTACATTTCAAGCATAAAACTTAGGAAATGTAGTTATAATCAACAAGATAGGGTTTTAAGGAAACCTCCCTTTTCAAGTCTTTCATTCTTGCATGGAATTCCTCTTCCACACAACAGCTGATTAGCCTTCATAGTCCTTGCTACCTCTGGGCATGCAATTGTCCAGATTTGTTCTTTTGATAGCAATAGCTGTCATTAGCATTTTGCTGCTCCATGCTCAAATTCTGGTGACTTACCCTTGTTCCCTACTGGATAAGCTTTCCAATGCCTATCCACATGCTTCATTCCGACCTCGGGTGTGAAAACCACACCACTTCTAAGAATGAAGACTTTCACCAAATCTTTGCATTTTTATTACACACAACTATACTTTGGTCTGAGTGCCAACTTCAACCCTGTAAACCCACTGAAAACAGCTGAAAATCCCATTGGAAAATAGTCGAAATATGCTAGAAAATCCCATTTGAAAACCTCAAATTTTTCCTCTGCAGAATCGGCTCTCATTCCAACTAATATTTCGACGTATCGGTAGTCAAAACAGCTACTCCTTATGCCATTTCGGATCCCCAAACCACTAGCTTCTCCGCTATTTATCGATGGCCAAAACCACTATCCATTAGGTGGATAGTTCCTTAGACATCCGCAACGTCGGGCAGTAAAACAACTAAATCTTTCCGATGCTAAACAACTCATCGGCAATTGAAACAACTAAATCTTTTCGACGTGTTGGGCCAATCTTCCTTTGGCTTCCGACTCGTCGGTAGTCCAATCTTCTAAAGTTTTCTGATGGTTTCCACACTTAGTCGATTTTCAAAATTTTCCCTTTTCTTCTTTCTTGTCGCCACATCAGATGCTCAAACAGCTATTCTCTTCTAACGTTTCGGCGATCTTTGGAAGATTTCTACCAAAACGGCGGCTCTGAATTCAAATTTTTCCTCCGAATGTTCTCTTTTTTTTCTTCTGCGGCATCAGCAGCTTCATCTTCTAATTTATTCAGATGCTTGCTGCCGCATCGGCTACCCAAACGACTAACTTTTTCTAACGGTTTTCATACTTAGATGAATTTTCAAAATTTCATCTTTCTACTTTCTTTCGTTGATGGCATCAGAATTCCAAACCACTAACTGGCATCGGAAGTCCAAACCACTAACTGAGCCGACGTATCGGCTGCTCGAACAGCTAACATCTTCCGATCGAATCTTCACCCATGTCAGCGATCGAATCTTCTCTCCTTCGGAAGGATAGTACTTCAGACAACCGCAATGACGGATGTTCGATCCACTAACTTCATCCGATGACCTTTAACCAAAATTTCAACTTTCCTCCTCATCAGCAATCGGATCCACTAACCTTCAGAAGGCTAGTCCATTGGACAGCCGCAATGGCGGATGTTCAATCCACTAATCATTGCCGATGGCTGATGATTTTCGAACTTAGAAAATTTTTTGAAATTTTCCTTTAGCCTTCCCTTTCGCCGCTTGATCAGCTCCATCATCCTTCTTTTTGTCGGTGAAACAATTTCATCAACAGCCGCAACAGCGGCTCGTCATCCTCTATCTCCTTCCGATCAGCGGCCAAATCTACTATGGCAGGACTCGATCGGCATCAGCGGTCTCTTCACATCGGAAGGCTAGCGCTTTTGGCTTCCGCAACGGTGGAACATCAAACCTCTATCTCCTTCCGACGGACACTTAGACAATTTTTCCGTGATTTTATTTTCAACAGTCCTCCGTCGGGTGCGCTTCCCTCTAACTCTTCCGCTGCATCAGAAGTCTTTCTCACTAACCCTTCCACTACATCGAAAGTCTATTCCACTAACCCTTCCGCTACATCGGAATTCAATTCCGCTAAGTGTTCCGACTGTTCAACACTTAAGCAATTTTTTCAAAATTTCTTTTCCTCTACTGCGCCTCGTCAGATGGCCTTCCGACTACACCTTTCGGCATATCGGAGGAACTTCCCATTTAGTCCTCCGATGATCCAATGAGCTCGGCACTTAGAGAAAGTTTTCAACATCTTTTTCTGTTATCCATCTCTGATCTCTGCTGGGCAGAAGGAAATTCTACTTCTGTCACTGCATCCTGGTGGTCCATTCAGGCCCATGCTACAACATGAGCTCTGATGCCATGCTGTCACATCCCCGACCCTCCAACCAGTGAAGAGGACATGACCCACACCAAACAAACGGGCATACAGACCCATGAACATGGACAAACAGACAAAACATCAATGCTGAAATAAAAAACACTTAACTAAAATAGAATGCATACTAAGATGCATAATCACTCAACATACAAAAATGTAGAGTTCTCAATCATACAGCGGAAGCAAACACACATATCCCAGCATTTCACATGTTCATCATAATTCATGAAACAATAGATTAAATTGCAGAGATGAAATAGCAACAGTACTTAACTTTTAATGAAGAATTCTCATCCGCAACCAGCTACGTCGCTGCAACGTTCCACCCAACCATAGGCCATCGTGCTCATCAATCTCTCAGCAACACTGCCACCCTTGAGCTGGGCATGATTCCTCAAGGAATAAGGGTCAATGCAAGATTACACATAACCAAGGTTCACAAAGAATAGCCAAGCCAACTTTGTTGGGTTTATCAGGCCATCAAGGATCTAGGACAGGCTAAATGCTAAGCTGATGACCTCAACACCAACTTCTCATGCATACCCATCCTCTAATCCTACTCACAACAGTCCGAAGACCAACCACTGCATACCGCAGCAACACAATCCCTTCACATCCCTGTGAAGACAACAGGATGACAATCCCAACAAAGGCAAAACAAAGCTCAAGCCACAAGACAGCTCAGAGTTGTTCTTGGCCCTAGCGTGACCAAAACAACTCAACAACAACACCCAAAACCAGGTTACTTCAGCAACCCAACCTCATATTGAGTGATGGCACAACCATAGTCTCAAAGCAAAGGAGAAGCCCAACTCCTAGCGCAGACAAGGAAACACAAACGTAGACCACAGCAGATAGCATCCACGGCTATAATTGGCAACTTCACACAGTCCCAAAACAGGGAGAAACTCAGCCAACAGAGGTGGCAATCAACAGCCAATAAAAACATGGGGAAGACCACAGTCCCCAAACATAATCAGTGAGCACGGCTCACAACCATGGGAAAATGACTCCAACGGTCTGTTCATGAGGGAAACTTGCACCAGACCCCAAATGTAACAACATATACAATCAACAACAAAAATTACAGCATGAGGAAAGACAGCAGCCCGTCTTGGACAACTAAACAGCGAAAAGGACTTACATAGGCCACAACACAGTCCCTGAGCATAAGAGATGGCTATCCACAGGAAATATCGTGGGTGATAGTGGCCAAACAACTCCCAGACTGCTACATGAGCAACAATAACGTAGAATCCACAAATCATCCCGTGAGGAAAACGAACTGACCTCCGCCTGCGCATCCCTTTGTGAGCGTGAACAGCTCCCCTATGTGCGCGGATGAACAGGCTTCCCCTCGGTGTGAGGAAGATGAACAGACACCGCTCTGAGTGAGGAGGATGAACAGACTTCAGCTCCTACGTGAGCATGAACCGACCAAGGAAGGAGTGGAGTGAATGGAAGGTCATGGAAGAATGTTTCTTCTACCCCTTGCGAGAGAAGAGGAAGTCCACTGGTGGAGTGGGTACGTGGGCAAGGATGGACAGTCCTGCCACAACCACCACCACTCAGCATTAACTGCCCCAAGTACTTCAACAAAACCATAAGGAGGTTGACAAGGGAAGATGGCAAATCAAACAAGGCTTTCCCCCAAAAGACCAAGGTTGACACCCCCCACCCCTTATCCTTTGGAATCATGCCCTTTTCATTTCAACATTGCACTACCGTAGCTGGTTGTGGTTTATTTTATTTGATGTGCATATTTACATGATGCCAAATTATAATGTGTTGGATAGCATGATATACCATCAGCAACTACCCCTATTGCCGAAACATACACAACCAAATCGATGGTGGGGATTTTGCCTTTAGCTCCTCACCACGATTAATTACAATATATGCATCATGCAAACGGGGTCAAAACCGAGGTGTGACATTACTGAGCATCTTCTTACCACATAAGTGAATTTGAAGAGGCTAAGAAATGAGTTGAAGAAATTGCTACCAGTTGAGAAGATGAGCAAAGATGCCAAATTCAAAACATTACAGCAATAGGTTTCTAAACTGTGGACACAACAACAAAGATGAATAGAACGTGTTGCATAACTCTAGGATGCAGTAGAGAAAGTTACATGAACCATCCACCCATTCCATGAGCGGGTTCAATAGAATTAGCAACTTTGGAACATATCAGTTCCGAACTTGTCGAATAAATGAAGAAAGTGAAAGAAGATGTGCAGAGAGAAGCAGAAAAGGTGATTAATATTTTTCAAGAGTTTTAGAGTAAACTCGATAAAAAATAAACCTATGGATAAAGTGGATTAAGATGAGCCACAGGTGAGTGTTGTAGACTTGTTATCCCTAGGAAAAAGCATACCAGTTTTGGTCGAAATTGTGAAGAATCTAGTCGCAAGGAGAGTACAAAAGTGATGAGAAAAGGAGAAGAGTAAGTTAAATCCTAGAATTTGACATGTTCTAAAAAACAATAAATCTAACTATGATTTAAGCTATACTAATAATCTATTTTTGGGAATGGGAATTATTGTAAGTTGGGCCATTAGTGCTTTTATTAATGTAGCGAGATCTATTGGGGTAGTTAGAACAACCAATCGACTGTCAGTTGAGAATGAGTAGACGGTTGGATAAAGAATTATAAGATGCATATCAGGTTGATCCAAGGTGTGTACGGATGACTAATGACTAAGGATGGATGAAAAAATACCTTTTATGTACTTTTGATGACTTGTGATTTTGACATAGAGATCATAGAAAGAAGAAAGAAAGCATGAGAGCATGAGAAAGACAGAGAAAACCCATTCATTGAAAAGAAGATTATGAGAGAAGTATACAAGTTGTGTGCATAGAAAAAAAACATTCCAAATATTATTCATGCCATATTAAGAGCACTTTTGTGGTTTTTCCCATATGGGTTTCCATGTTAAATATATTTTTATTTTATGTTTGGATGCCTTGTGTTTGAATCTTTATGAGTTTATCGCACTTATATTGTGGAATGTCAACAATAACTATGGTTTAGATGTGTATGTTTTATATATCCCACATGTAACGACGGTTCTGTATAATCTTATAGATGTGAATGTGTCGAAGTGTTGACCTTACTTTTTATTGTGTCTACAGTGATCCATCCCTCTGCTTCATTTGAATGGCTTGTTAATATTGAGATGAACAATTCCCCTTCCATAACTACATAAACCTTGTTCTAGAAATCCCCATAGTTATCTCAAGTGAGACCTCACTTTCCTCGCAAGTGTTTTCGACGGAGTTACACTCTGCTGGGCAGATTAGATATCTTGGGATTTTTTGGATGGACAAGGAATATGAACTCGTGTTAGTGGATTTGATGCCAACAAGATGTGAATGACACCTCCTCTTCTTGAGTGCCTTAGTTTCACTGACAATATGATGCATCGATAGTGACACATCATATCAAGGGATAACTAATATTTCAATGATGTTAGGGTATTCTATCATGTAGGTAACTTGTATAGGGTGAACACCCTATTGAGCCAATAAGACAAATAATTGAATTGTCGTATCTTGATGAAATCTATAATTTGGCATGTATTGTAGGGAGAGTCTCTAAATATAAGGTATCCCATCCACCTCAACCATATAATAATCATGTTGGGGAGGAATATCCCCAACATATGTTTCGATATGTGTAAAATACTAGAAAATAATAATTAGACGATTTGACCAAGAAATATTCAATATAAAGAAATTGTTACAATAAATTACATGTGCATTAAATAATATCAAAAAATGAAACTACATTAATAAAAAAATTACGCTAATATTACCTTATCATCTAGTGGCTCATATTGGGTAAATGGGATGCTTTCACATCCTTGATAATACACCCCTGCATATGGGTACTCTACAAGATCTATCGTATGACCATTCTCATTGGCAAGAATATCCAATACATCTATACTAATCCTATAAGGGAACTCTAGTTGGCCCCTCTTAGGTATCATATTCATCGACATGTGCATACATGCATTATTCATTATCCTAGGAGTGAGGCAATAAAATGAAGGTATAGAGATAAGAAAATGGGAAACCCATCCTCCAAGGAAACATTTAATAAAAACAGTCCATAGGTAATAAAAAATAGCACAATAAAATGGTAATCCACCTAACTAATCTAGGTCTTGACACTAAATAATATACATAGTACAATAAATAAATAAACTAATGCACTTCCCATATGATGTCTAATGGGATATTGTTGTGACCATAAGAAAGAGGAACCTAAATTCTTATGAACTAAATGAAACAACACTCAATTGACCACCTACAACCTGGAATTTACTAGGGTAGTGATCTCCTCACTAATATATTTCTGAACATATGAAGGATGGTTGTCTCCTACAACAACATGTGAAAAATTGAAGAAATGGGGAAAATCCCTATCTTTTGTATATACAAATAATGAAATATGTGTCCTTTGGGTCATAACCATAGATTGATACCATCCCTAAATGATTGTATGAAATGATCCCTATGACGATCAACTACATAAATAAGTGTGAGTTTCCCCTAAGTGGTGTAGGATCATCATAAAACTTGAATATGACAACATTCCTCAAGAGGAGATCAATCTCTACTATAATAGGGAAAGGGTACAAATCCCTCTCCCTCTAGTGATCCTCCCACTCCTATATAAATTTATACGGGTAAACCTTCAGTGTTTTCTATCATTGCTACTCTCTTTTATTCACATACAACTTCCATTAGCCACACACACACTATAAAGCATCATTTATGATGCTTGTTAAAATTTAGAACATCATACATAGGGTAACATTAAAACTATTATTATACTGTGAATTGGCGCTTCTCCATCCGAAAACTGACACTGAGCATGTCGGTACACAAAAGAACATAATGGATAGAAGTTTCCAAAACCCTATAGATGAACATGTGCCTTAATACACTTTGGTCCTTCCAGTATTTCCCATATTTTTTAAAGAGCTTAACTTGTAATCGTGACTATTAACATTGCACCTCGCAAGTCATACATGGGTAGCCATATATGCAACTCGTGGTTTTATGATCACACTATGCATTTGCTGTGTTAACACTATATTTGAAATTGTGGATTGTTTAATTGAAGGGTTTGGAAATGATCATATTTCAAAATTTTGTGGAAGCACTCTTTAGATTAATGGGTTAGCATGATCTTTCATCATGGGTCGTTGGATGAAGAAAGGGATTTGATTTAGGGTGGTGGATCATTCCGTTGTTTGAAACATGGGGGAGAAATTGAAATGTTCTCATCAGTGGAATGGAGGTAAAAGGTGTCAAATATCGACAGCTCATATTAAAGAGGCTGTAGATCAATGATGGAAAGAAATTCCGTAGATCGAAGATGCAAGGAAAAGCTAAGTTTTTGGATTTGCAGAATCTGTTAAATAGGTGCAACTTTGAAGGGATGAGATTGATGCAAGGTAATATCAATAGTTCTAGAGCATTTCGTAAATTGAACTAGTGCAAAGGAATTCAAGATTGAAATCTATGGAAAGTGGTAGGAGCCACATTGATCAATAGTTGCGATAGTGGTCGGGTTTCGATCGATGGATAAGGCACATTCCACAAACAAAAGCTACTTGATTGATCATGTTTGAAATGATTAGCAAAATGTTAAATATTTTCATAGTTTGACGGTTCTGATGAAGCTAGATTGTAGATCAATGGTTGATATTGATTCCACTGAATCAAGTTGTCTAGGGTGATAATGTTGAGTCTTGGTATTGAGATATTGCGCATTAACAAATTAGATTTCAAAGAAAAACAAATATACAGTATAGATTATAGGAGACACACAATGGTTATGAAACATAAAAAAATATAAAAACACCTACGTGGAGTTCAAAGGTTTGTTTTTTCTAAGCATTGGAATTGACGATAACCCTTACTATGCGCAAAGTGCCAACGTGGACAAATAGGAACAATGTGATAATTAACAAGGTAGGCATCCTAAAACTTTCCAAATATTTCTAAAAATGGATGAAATAGAAGTGGTAGATAGTGAAAAGTTAGGGGTTTCCTGTAAGAAGGTTGAGGAAAGCTTCAAAGAAAAAATGATGAAATTTTTTATACCATTTTACTGAATGAAACAATTGAGATGGCTAAAAATAAATTGAAAATTATTAAGGAACAGGGTAATGACACCTGCGATGTGTTCAGGTCTTTGTTTTATTTTTTCTCTATTGACCATACCCCCAATTGCCCTGAATTTGTCGAGTGGTGTGCAAATAACTATTCCGCAGCTGAAGAAGTCATCATGGATGAACCTAAGTATAAGATCCTTTGCCCTATGCATCCCTCTGTTATCCGCAAAACCCTATCTATCCTAGATGATTTTGTTCATTTATCCTAGGAGTACAAAGAAGGAAACATCATACAATTCTTCCAAGAGTCTGCAGCCGAGAGTAAGGAAACCTTTTTGAAGTCATGTTCAAAGCCTGATAGTGAGGTTATAAGTTTATCTTACCCTATTGACCTGGTTTTGTTTATTGAAGAAACCTAGTCGTGTATAACTTTAGCTAGTCAATTTTTTGGGTTAGACACTAATGGTTATGTTACTGAGTCATTGTTTAGTCTGTTGTTTATCTTAAGTACTTGCCCAATTGAGTCTGAACTTCCAGTCATTAGAGGAAATTTCAACTCAAAATGGGCCTCCTAAAATGAACTAGTAAAATAATAGTTAAAATAATAAAATAACATATATTAATTTTGGAGGAAGGAAAGTAAAAAACTACTTTTTTGTTTGTATTTTTGACATATCTCCCTGTGTTTTTACTCAAATTTTGATAGGAAGAGCTCGTTGGATGCATAATTAAATTCCGCATCCAAATATTACCCACTTGGCATACTTTTGACAAACCCCACTACACCAAAAACAAGAAATACCTGAAAAAATGGAATGATGACATCATCATTTTGTTGTTTTTGGTATTTCTTGTTTTTGGGGTAGCAGGGTCCATAAAAATTATGCCGAGTAGGTACTCGTTGGATGCGTAATTTAATTTCACATCCAACGAGCTCTCCCAATCGAAATTTGAGTAAAAACATAGAGAGATATGTCAAAAATACAAACAAAAAAAGTAGTTTTGTTTATGATACCTATCCCCAAATTTATATTAAAAAAGTGTTTAATACCTATACGGTATTTCAAATTTAAAGAAATTTCATTGGCTAAGACATGATGACATGGAATTTGAATAAAAGTTAAAAGGCCCATTTTGAGTTGAAATTTCCTCTAATGTCAGTCTTTCCAGTTTTGTAGCCTTAAGTTTGATGAGTTCCTAGCTGAGAACATTCGTTATCAGTTATTCAAATTCCATAGTATCATAGTTTTCAGATTCCAATCCTTTTTGATGAAGATGTTCTTATCACATAATGAAGATAACCTACAGTTTCCTGAGTTGGTAATCCCTAATGAAATGATCTAAGATTATTGCAAGTTCATGAATTTTTTTATGACAGAAATATACAACATTTTCTTTTAGGAAAGATCGCCCAGAGTATTTCCAAAGATGAAGGAAACATTTCAAATTTCCCCTAGTAAAAGGATAGGAGATTGGTTCCTTTCAAAGTCTGAAACAATTGTAAGGTTATATGGATGTGTGCACCATCCTTATATTCTTCCAGCTTTTCTGAAAACTAGAATATTTTCTTTGGAAATTATTAGACAAAGGCTTATAGTTGAGGAAGAACACATCTTAAGTTTTAAGAAGAGACCAAATATTAAATTTCCCTGGGTGGTAGGGCCATATGTTGTCAAAAGTAGAGTTGCTCTGCCAATCATTGATAATCTGCTTAGAAGCATGGGGTTTTCTTTGGGAGCTGCCATCAACTATGATCCACACCAGGTAATCTCTAAAATAAGACAAGAAAACAAAAATAATATTTTTGAACTTACTGAACTAGCTATACTCAGAGAGGTAGCTAATTGGGAATATTATCATAACAATACCTTAGATAATATCAGCATGGAACAAGACTCTGTCTCACCCATACTTGGAAATAATTATTCCCCAATGGATATTTCTAACATAGTTGCAGTTGCTGGAAATATTTCGTCATTAATAAGTTTTTTGAAGAAATTCAAAGAAGAGAGAACATTCAGGTTTCATGGACACTGATGAAGCAAACACTGCTAGTACACCGAAGAAGCAGAAAATTGGACAAGAGGGAAAAATGGTACCAATGAAGAAGAGCAGTGTGAACGGTAAGGAGAAGTAAGAAAAATCCAAAGTAACTGGTCTAGAGCTTCAGGAATATGTATTTGATGGAGTAACCCCAAATAAGTATACATCAAAAGAGGAGTGGTTGAATACCTACAAGGAAGTGGCTGATAAAACCTTTCATGAAACAGTAAAATTATACGAGGAAGTGAGACAATTACCAAAGTCAGATGTAACTTTAAAAACTGTAAGGGATCATTCCAAAGATACCCTGAGTTTGGCCATGACTGTTGGTAATAAGGTATCAGAGGTGAATGTGAACTTGGAGAATATCCCTACCACAAGAAACAGGTGATATCATATATACAAAATTGCTTAAATCTACATTACAAGTGTCTAAACTGGAGTCCAACAAAAAGAAAGTTCAATACCTCCTATGGAAAGAAAAGGTTGAGAACAAGGCCCTTCAAATCAAAATTAAAAAGTTGCAAGAGGAATTATTAAAGGTTGATGGGAAGTCATGAAAAGGATCATTGGCTCAAAAGTTGTTTTATGAAAAAGAGAAATAAGTTCAGGTGTTAAAAAATAAATTGAAAATTCCTTCCACTCAGCTTATTCAGACCTCTGAATTGACAGAGTTTGAGAAGGAGAAGGAAGCATTAAGCACTAAATTGATTGATTCTAAAGCCAAGATGATAAAGCTTGAAGAAAAAGAAAAACATTGGGAAAGGGATGCTAAGCTTCTGATAGAAAATGAGAAGGACCTAAAAACTAAGTTGGCAGCAAGAGAAAAAGAATTACAGGAAAAAATTTGAAGAAGTTAAAAATCAATCTACTATTCCTTATGTAGAAACAGATGCAACCTCTCTTTCTAAAGCAATGTCTCAGGTAAAGCTGAAAGATGTAGAACTCACAGGGTTAAAGCAACAGAACAAGAATCTAAAAGAGATAAGTTTGAAAAGAGAACAAGAGAATAATAAAGTAGTGGAAAAATGTCAAGAACTAATAAATCAGAATACCAAGTTAACAAAGCAAGTGGTTGGCTAAATGGTCTTGCAAGGGGCCATACATATGATTTGGGATAATATTATTCTAGAAGCTAATAAGTTTAGACCATATTTATATTTTATTGCAGATCAAGAGAGTGCTCTGAAAGTAGCTAGACAAAATATTTTGATAGTAAAACAAGGATTAAATAAGAAGCCAATGGAAGTAGCTCAAAATTCTATCAACTTTTTAAGTACCTTATCAGAAGATCAAGTCAGAAGGTTTGATATCCAAGACAGAGTTGTTGTTATCTCTTAGGATAGAAAAGTGATTGGAAAGTACATAATGTTGGATACTGTATAGGATAAAGTTGATATTATAAGTCATAAATTCAAAGAAGTGATTAAGTTATTTACTCCATTGGTAAGAACGGGAATCCCTTTCTTTTGGGAGGAAAAAGGACCATTATTGTCTCAAAAGGAATACCTAGATAAATTGGTCAATTGCAGGTCAGACCACAGTAAGTTTGAATATATGCAGTAGGCTCTCTCTGGAAGAGTTGTGTTTGATAAATTGGTTGAATATTTTGAGTTATTATTTGATTTTAAATTCGTGTGTGCCAAGGTGCCTAATTTTTCATATGCAGACAACATGGATCTCAGAGTTCTGGAAAATGAAATGGTTGTTGCATATTTGCCTAATCCTGAACATTGGAGAGTAGTTCAACAATATGGATCAACTAAATATAGGTTACAACCATGAAGACATCAAGGAAGACAGCGCAAAAGGAGTTTCAACGAAAGATATATTTTATAATAAAATGTTGTTTTTAAATTCATTAGTTAAGAATTTTTGTTATCTCATAAATATTTTGTAATAGATAAGTTCTTTGACACATGTAATAAACGGTTGAAACTGTTTTATAGTTAGGTTTATTGTTCAGCTCGAGGATCAATTGTATAAGTATTCATACATTTGATGAAGCAAGGGTTGGAACCGATGAGATTTTGGATATTTTTGTATTCAAGTATTTATTTAACAAAATTACAGAGCTAAAAGTTAGCGTCTTTCAGAGATTCATGTGTTATTTCCTGTTGCAGTCTGTACTTTCCCTTCTTATGTGAATGTTTTTCTAGTTTTATCTTTCCATTATGTTTTCCTTCTTGTCTAAAATGAGAGTATAACAGTTTGGACTTTATATTTACTATGCTCTAACTATTGTTTTGATATGTCCACCAAACATTTCTTCTAAAGTTGATACAAAATTCATTTTTACAATTCGCTGTGTTAATGGTTTGTTCATGTTCTTCCTTTTTCACCAGACAATCAAATTTTGACTGTGACTGAGTAGCTACTTTGCCTATGTTTAAAACTTCCATGAAAAAGCTCTATTTATCTATATTCATATCTTGACTCCACAGCCCAATGGTCATGTGTTTAGTTTCAACCAATCTTACCAATTAAAAACAGTTTTTCTTATACATATCTGGCCTTGTTAATATTTTGTGAGAGATCCCCTCTCGGAAGAAAAAAAGCAAGTTTTCTCTTTAAAAGTGGTTTTTGTTGTCACCTGGGAATAGCCTTTACAACCTTGGGTAATTTTCCAGTGTTAACATGTAGGTTTCCTTCACAAGAGTCGCGGTCCATTCATGACTTGTTAGTATACATACCTGCAGTTATATTAAACAAAAAAATTAAAAATTAAAACATGATTAGTCAGGGACATTTGGATTCGTAATCATAATTCCCCCAACCTCCCTAACCATCCTAACCTTCGTAACTCCCCTTGATCACCAAGTATAAATAGAGGGGAGGGGTAGAGGTTAGGGGAAGCATCTCAAGAGAGAAAGGTTATGTTGGAGGAATAACTTTGGAGATATGGAGCAAGAGAACTCAATTCCTTGGCTAGCATAGGAAGACTTGTATCAGATGGAGGTTGTATCATTCACTATTGCTTATCAATAAAGAGATATTTTGTTCCACAATTGCTGCATCAATGTTCTTATGTGTTATGATCCATGAATTATATTGTCATATTCTTGCAATTATAATGTTTCATTAATATTTTATATAACATCTAGATCTCTATATGAATGTATCTATCTCTTTTGCAGGTGTTGATAGCCCTTGAAGCTTCTAGAGAATTTGGAGTGAAGGTTAAAATCTAGGGCCATCCTTCATAAATAAGGTGCATTATATTTATTCCCTATTTCTCTCTCATAAATAAGGTGCATTGGAGACTCCACTGGGGAGTCTATATTGTTTTGGGTCTGTTCTCTAGGTTTTCCTGTCTAGTTTGCTATGTTTGTTGTTGTAAGTATCTTTCTTGTATTTTTCTTTGAGTTCATAGTGTTTGATACTTAGAATCCCTTAGCCATTATTTTTTCTTTTGAAAAATTCTGGCAGTAACCGTGGGTTGTATGTACATACAGTCACAATTTCCTTTTGTATTCACGGGTTGAATCTATCTAAAGACACGGTCCATTCACAGGTTCTTTAATTAACAGTCTCGGTTTCCTGTAGGGTTAAGTCATACTACTAGGGTTTCCCCTATTTTTTCATTTTCACTCCTTAGGTCTTTGTAGGGTTTCTTCTTTGGCATTGTGTTGCGTTTTTGGTAAATGTTTTTCACTTCCACTTGTAAATCAAGTGGCTTTTAGGGTGAGTTAAGTTTGAATATCTATGTGTGGGTGTTTTAGTTCTTTCCTTCTTGGATGTTTGGTTCGCGTGCTGGTGTTTTTATAGGTTATTGGTATGATATGTCAACCCTTCTAATACACTGATTTTCCTTTGAAAGTTGTTGTAGTGGTCTAGTTTTGTCAATTTTTGCAAGTTCTAATCTATTTGCCTTGCCAAGTCAATAGTTCTATCCAATTTAGGGTTTGAGACATCTTTGCATTTGTACATGTTCAGTTTGCTTAACTTACTTAAGTGCATTTAATTGCATGGAATTTTTTATTTTTTTGAAAATAAAGACAAAAGGTAGTTATATTTTCATAGTTAGCCCTAGGCTAGGCTCTTTGCATTAGTTGTTTTTCCATTATTTTGAGAAAAAATAAAAAAATATTAAAGTCTTGTGTTTTTTTCTCAAAATCATTTTGTTTTATAAAAAGAAAAAGGAAAAAGAGAATTGTTGTTAGCATTTATTTTGAAATTTTTACATCACATTTGCTTTCACTTGTTGATTCAAAAAAATCATTGAGTTTCACTCTGCCACCTCTGAGTAATAAATCCTTAAAAATAATGCTTAAAATAAAATTTATTAGTAATCTTTGTTTTATAGGTTCGATCATCAACTAGCTTAGGCTAGGTTCTTGGAGTAGGGAATTTTAACTATCGATGAACACTTTGATTTCAGAAATAGTGGCTAATATTTAGGTAAATCCACATTTACAAGGGATAATCCAGAAATCTCCCCTAACATAGGAGTCAAGCACAAGGTCGCGTGAGATCTTGGTTGCAAAGATAACCCTCCAATACCTTGTTTGAACATATAACAGGATTGTTGTGTGTATGATGGTTCTATCAATACCACTTCTTAGGCCCCATGAGGTATCGGTATTGTTATAATTTAGGGCTTAGCTACCCTGCCCATGCACATCAATCACGCCAACGACTATTCCTCCAGACTCTCAATGTAGATTTGGTAGCCTCAGTTTCTAGACATTAGGTTCTTGCATAGGTGGCATTGGAAGGTTATTTCCAGTGATCCTAGGGTAGACTTGGAAGGTAACCTCGGTTGATAATTTTGGAAGGCGGTTAGTTGATTCCATCACTTTCACCCAAAAAAATCTTCACGAGACGCCAAGTAACTACTCTCTGATCTTCATTGGTTGGATCTGGGCCCTAATAATCCCATAATTTCCTTTGGAAGGTGTATCTATTACCTCTTGTTTCTGTGATACTTAGGAAATATTTTTAGTGTGTGCTATTTGGTTTTTTTTTGTTTTAGTTTGACCTTTTAGGTGTGTGAGTTATATTTTTAGCTATGGAGGACCATCCTATCTGTAGGTCTAAAAAGTTGTAAAACCTTTTTCCATATTTAACAGTGGAGCCTACACCGCCACCTCAAAGGTAGAGACTTGATCTAGAAGGATATTTTGAACCAACAGGTATTAGCAAAGTTCAAGGTGAACCAGAACTTAGAATTACTCAGGAATAAATCCCACTAGTAGAGATAAAAGACTTGAAAGATGACGAGTTTGTAAGAAATTAAAATACACCTCTAACTGATTTGAACAGTCCTGTGATAGTCCAAGTACTTTCTTCCAGCTCACATGTATCTGGCGTTTCTTTGATTCTAGATATGTCTAGTACACGAGAAGGCATATCTACCTCTACTTCATCCATGTCGGCTGGTGGACTCTCTCCTCCCCTAGTGAGTGCTCCAAGACCTAGTGCATCTACTGCACCTCTTTCTCTAAGTGCTCAAGTGGTCAATCCCTCAACACCTTCTAATGTTATAGGTTATTCTAGTGGGGTGGTCACTAGGATTCCCAATGTACCTTGTACTTCTTTTCCTTTCATGCAAAGTGCTCAAAGTGGTCCAAGTGGGTCCACTTCTTTTTTCCAGGGATTTTCATGGAATGGAGGACACATTCCTTCATCCACAACTTATGTAGGTCCATCACCTACTTATGTGGGTATGTCATCTGGGAACCAAAACATGTTCACAAGTTATAGTTTTTATACCTCTAGTTAGGTTTCGGCTGCCCCGTTTGGGAGCTCTACCTTTCCACTGTTTAGTGGGGGAATCTTCACTCCTACTTTTCAAACTCCAGTTTCGGCTAGAGCCGGCCAAATCACCTATCACACACCACAAGTCAGTAATCCTTTGGTATTCAGGTGGAACCCATTTTAGAATAGTGCTACAACATCACAGCCGGTGGCTGGGGGAAACCCCACCTTTTATTTTGGGAGCCTCAGGGCAGGAACTTCCTCACCCCAGACTCCTCAATATCAAACCCAAGCTAGGCCGAAACTTCCTTTCCTAGAAACATTAAACTTGCTAGATTTTTATAAACTAATGAATGACCACATGCATCATAATGCTGCATGGACACATGTCCCCATCAAAATACCCTTAGACATCCCAAAGTTTGAATGGAAAACTGGTGAGGATCCAGGTGCTCACATCACCACATTTCACCTATGGTGCTCTTCCAACTCACTGAATGATGACTCCATTCGATGAGGATATTTTAAAGAACGTTAACTAATGTAGAGGATAAGTGGTACATAGATCTCCCGTCAGCTTCATATGATAGTTTCCTTGACTTAGCAACCATGTTTCTAAATTATTTTCAACTTCCTATTCGATATGATTCTGGTACAAACTTATTGTTGATTTTTGAAAGAACAAGGCCATGCACATATCTGATCATATTCAGGAGTGGAAAAGGAGAAAGAGGCTTAATAAATCCAACATTCCTCCTCAGTTTTTGTTGGACTGGTTCTTGAAATATTTACTGCCTTATATTTCTAAGGATGTATCCCCATTGGGAGTTACTAGGGAGGAAGAAGTTATTTACTGCCTTATATTTTAGTAAGTACACCCACTGTAGAATCACTAGTTAAGCAGCTCCAGGAGATTTTAGTGAAACAATCTGCAGCGGAGGCAGCTAAGGCTGTCACTCCCTCACCACAAAATGCTAACGTTTATTTAACACATTCTTCTCATAAGGGAACTCAATATCTCGGTGGGAAAAGGAAGAAAGAGAATAAGGGTGAGGGAAACCAAAACTAACAAAATCCCATAAATAATGTTGAGGGGGGTAAGAAAGAAAAGAATAAGGTTAAGTTTCCTTGCAAGTTGTGCCAAGGTGACCATTTGACTTATCAATTCCCCATGATGGAACAAGCTCACAATATTCTTAAACAACAAAAACCAGTTGTCCTGAAGGATCCCTTTCCCTAAGGATAGAATGCAGCTTCTACTTCAAAAGATGTTCGGTTCACACCTAGTGCTCATATTGATCACAATTATATCAACATGGTTGGATACAATACTTTCTTACAGAAAAGAAACAGAAATAATAGGAGGCTCAGGGAAAAGGTAAGTCCACTGCCAAAGATTCAGTGCCTCTCGCCATTGAGAAACTGGTTGAACCTATGCCCAAGATACTGAAAGGTGTCTTCAAGAAGACATTCCACAACCCCAATGTCAGAGCTTCTTCTAACTATTCTGTAGTGGAATACTTAGCCCAAACAGCTTGTGCGAGTTCGAAATTGAAAGTGCTATAGAGTTGTCCTTCTCAAAGGCACACACTCTAAGCGTCTATAGGTAGTATGGACTCAATGAGTTTGTTGGCCAAATTTAATCTTTTTGATGTTAAATTGTGCCTTCCATACCATGTGGCCTTTTCAATTGATGTTTTCCATGGAGGAAAAACCATTGGATGAATGGTGGTTGATGAAGGTGCTTCCATGTGTGTCATGTTCATGTCTTGTTGGAAAGCCTTGTGATCCCCGAAGTTGGTCTCATCAAACACTTTACTTACTTCTTTTTATGAAAGGTCCTTTCATCCTCATAGTATCTTTCCTGCTTTCAAAATAAAGTTGGCAGGGAAAGTAGTGTCTGTTGAATTTGAAGTGATCGATGCTCCCTTGGACTATAATATGATTTTGGGGAGAAGATAGACTTATTCCATGTGTGTTATTCCCTCGTCCATTTTCTGAATCTTAGTGTTTCCACATGAAGGGAAGTTGGTTACAGTTGACCATATCAGTTTTACTTGGAAGGGTCGTTTGGAAACTAATGAGTTCATGATACCATTGATTAATCAGTTGAAACCGATGAATGAAATCTTGGGAGTTGAAATTTATACATCACTGATGGGCACATTCGGTATACCATATCCTATAAACTACTTAGGTTCAATGATTGTTGGGAAGTCCATCTCTAGGGTTGTGGATAGAACTGACCCCTAGTTCCTCATTTTGCAAGAAGAACCTCAAGTTCCCTTATCAACAACAGAAGTATCTTATTAATCTCTATCTAATGTTGTTGTTTATTCCATCAATACTCCTCATTTAGTATCAGAGGAGTCAAATGAATCCTATCTTCCCTCCTGGGTGGAGAACTCCACATATTCCTATGATTGCTTGAATATGGTTTTGCCTTCTGACGGAGCCATTTTGGAATCCATGATTAGACCAAAAAATATTTGTGAATACCTTCACCAAAATTCCTTCTTCCTTCCAGAATTAAGCAATATGGAGAATTCATAGTTCCATGTGATCTGTGCAGAAGGTTTTGATCTTCCAGTTAAACCTTTCCCTAAGGAGGGGCTATTTTCCGAGGGGAATATGGAAAACATATCTACCACCATACCTGTTAACATTTATACAAAACCTGATGTCATGGAAAATGTACATATTGGTGCAAATTGTTCTTCGGAAGAGGTTTCCATTACACTTCCTTATTTAAGGAATTTCGCAACATATTTTCCTGGTCATATGAGGAGATTTCACACATTGATCCATCGATAGTTTAACACGACATCCATACCTACCATAATGTAAAACCATCTTGACAGAATCACAGACCAATAAATTTGCACAAAGCAGCAGCCACCAAGGTTGAGGTGGAAAAACTACTGAAAGTTGGTTTTATTTACCCAATTGCTTTAATGGAATAGGTATCCAATCCTGTTTCGGTGGAAAAAAAACAAGGTAATATACATGTTTGCACTAATTTTCATGATTTCAACAAGGTGTGTCCTAAGGATACCTACCCAAAACCATTCATCGACCAAACCATTAATTCCTGTGTGGGTAGTGAGGTATTTTTGTTCATGGACAATTTTTCAGGCTATAATCAAATTCAAATAAAACCAAAAGACCAGCACTAAATGACCTTTATTTTTCCTTGGGGAACATTCACGTATAAGAAGATGCCCTTTGGTTTGAAAAATCTGAGAGCTAATTTTCAATGGGCAATGAATTTTTCCTTCCACGACATAAAGCATATTGTCAATCCTTACTAAGATGATCTTCTTTCCCATTCTTGCAAGAGGAAGGACCATCCATACCGAGTCTTCGTTTGATTTTTGAACGATGTAGACATTATAAAATATGAATAAATCCCCATAAGTGTGTTTTCTACGTCAATTAAAGATGGTTACTAAGGTTCATTGTTTCAAATAAAGGTATACATGTGGATCCATTCAACATTGAGGCTATTGTAAATATTCCTCCTCCTCATTCTATCAGGTAACTACAGTTTCTGCAAGGAAAAACCAATTTCCTTCGACGGTTTATAGTCAATTATTCCAAGATAACAAAGGGTTTCATGCGCTTGATGAAGCAAGACACTGTTGCTTCCTTTTCACACACCTAGGTCATGTGCCAGAAATCTTCAAGCCACTCGGTGTGTCCTTGGGGGAAATTCTCGAGTCAAGGCTGTCACCTTGTTCTTGAATCCTCCGTTTAGGCTCAACTCCTAACGAAGCCAAGGGGGCTAGACCCTATTAAGTTACTAAGGATGATTACTTAGTATTGTGATGTTTAAACTAACTGAGTTATTTAGGAGTTTACAATTTAACTATCGATAATCACAGATGGAAAAATGTAAAAGATGAACACACGAAAGCACAATACTGAGACACAATATATATATAAAGCAAGAAGTTAACCAGTGCCTTAGAATGGAGTCAAAAAAAAAAGAATAAATATGCTTGCATTTGCTTGGAGTGAATGTTTTGTGATTGCCTCTTGGTATGTTTTAAGTTAAATGTGAAGTATGAGTTGATTAAATTAGGCAAAGGGGGGACTCCAGATATACCCGAGAGTACTTGGAGTATGTCCAAAACTAAACCTTCATGGCTACCCACAAGGAATATGTGGGATGAAATGGACTCTCTAGGGCTATTGTTCGTAACGAACCCATTAGGGTGTGACAGAGATCGGCGCCCCGAGGTCACTTTTCAGTAAGTTCCCGCTTCCTTTGGGTATTTTGCCACCGTAAAGGTTTGATCTAGGTGTTGGATTTTCACCTGATGGTTTGTTAGCTGGGGAGTGTGGGTCCTAATTATACTAGTCACCCAAGTGCTTTTGATACATCTTGACTGATCGGACGAACCACAGCCAAGTGTAGAGCATACACACTGGAGTCTTGTCAATTTTAATAAGTTTTAAACTGAGTGTTCTTGTTTAAAAGGAAAACCCTCCAGGAACCTCTTTTGATCCAAGTGGATCTCAATAGGGGAATCGAGGAGGGGTTAATTTTAAAATTGCTGATAAATAAAAGATGAAAAATAAAACAAATGCACAATTCTGGTTTTTCTAATTAGTCCTACCACGAATCTCTCTCCCCTTTCGGGTCAATCGGGAAAACGTGGGGTAAGTATTATGATTACTTTGAAATGTAAAATACGGAGTATGATATTAATAATGAACTAAAGTATGCTACCCTTCAGACTAGATCAATTCTATTTTAAAAAAATAAATAAGCAGAAAGCGACGAAAAGGACACCGACGCAAATCCCCCCAAGGGGGGTGGGGAATGGGCTCGAAAGAGCCTATTCCAAAAATGATTTTATTTATTAATGGTTACAGTATCAGAGGACTGATATATAATAAAATTCTTGGTCCTTATACAGGATGAAACCAATATTTTACTACTTTGGAAAAAATTTGAGTTTTTTGGTGAAAAGGGAGACCCCTGGGGGGATTTGAACGCTCCTGAGGCCACTTCGGACAGAAGCTTCCTTTATTTTCTATCATACCTGATAAAATATAGTGAGAATGTTATAATAACAAATTCCCAAAAGCACTTTAAGAGTACCTTTGGATCAGCCTACCTTATCTCAAAAAAATTGAAGTTAAGACTAGCTAAAACAAACGAAAGGGAACCAAGGAAAGCAAGATTTCCTTTGGATCTTGGATAGATATTTGTGTAGCCATTGAAAATTCACTGATATTGTAGAATATTAAATTTTATAACAGCGAAAGGAAATCTAATGCATGTTATCTACAAGTTTTCTTTAAAATTCATGCAAAAAGGACGATTTCCCTAAAGCTAGATCTAGAATGCTTATGAAAAATTTTTGAGTGCAAGATCTAGACTGTGAGCTATGAAATATCAGATATATGTGTATTTTAATTTGATGAAATAGATCCAAATTAAATCAAATCTATGAACTGAACAAAGTAACCAGGTAAAGTGTTGATTTTGAGGGAGAAAGAGGAGGAAAGAAATGTTGGTTTCCTTGAAGATCTGCAGTAGAGATTTCAAGTGGAATGTCGAGGGACTATGCCTTTGAAATTTTTTGAAGAGAATGAAGAAGCAAGCTAGATCAGCATCCTCTCCAAAGTATGAACCTGCAACTCAGCTGAAATCAAAGAACTTGCCAAGAAAACTGTGAGATTCGATTAGTACATACAAAGAGATTCAAGATAACATGCATATAAGCTTATAGGACATGCTAAATCTATATCTCTAAACATGCATCAAAGGAGAGTGACAGTCAATAAACTTATTGAACAACACCTTTCCTATCAAGATTTCAATAAGCTAATTACCAATCTTAACCACAGATCTACAAGCAACTATCAAGAAATGAAAACAGATACAGGTTACCTTAGTAAAATAATGGCAATAATCATCCACACATGTAATGGTACAACACCGTCTGGCCTCCAAATCTTTTCTTTATTTCAAATGAAGAATAACAACAATACAATAGCAGCAGCACCTCAATCCCAATTCTAACTAGCTTCGAAGAGGAGGTTGTGCCTGGATATATACAAATTACAAGCCATATAGCCCAGGGGGTGCAATTCCTCATGGAATCAAGTGAAATCAATTGATGGAGAGTTCATCAATGCAGAACTGAAGCTAGACTGAGCCTACTTGTCAACCAGGGGCTTGATTGAGCTGACACATCAACCCATACACTGACACATCGGCCCACAGAGCATCCAGGAGAGTCCACACGTGTGGAGGAGAGAGAGAGGGTGCAATTCCCCATGAAGACAGTTGTAGATCAACTCTGGATCTAATTTGATCCCCTCCTTCAGTCAAGGATTTGTCAGATTCAGTCAATCTGCTCCATATCTGATTGATTTCAGTCAAATCGGTTGAGTATCCACTGATTTATTGATTTTGGATTTGCTCCATTATTCATCAATTTATTAATTAAAATAATCAATAATTGATTTTTGGGGCTTTCTGACCTGAGTGATAGAAGATCACTCAAAACTTAGGAAAAAGTGGGTCCATGGGTTTACATGGTGCTCTTAGCTTGAAAATGAGCACCTACATGATTGAAACCGATTATTTGGCCCACTTTTATTACAAAATCAATTTTTCCAATTAAACTATTAAAAAATAGCCCAAGTTTTGGAAAAATTAAAATTTAATAAAAAAACACTGAAAAAACTAAAAAATTGAAAAATTGAAAAACACCTAGGGGGACTTAGACATGTTCATATGACTCAAAAATGATGTCTAGCATGTCTATACATTGACACATAGATTCTAATAACTTCAATAGGCCTAAATTCCAAGCCGACCACCCCAACTTTGGAGGTATGGAGTGAAAAAATCAGAAATTATCAGTCATTTATTCAACAACCAATAATAACCAAGGGAAAAAACAACCTGGGCTGATCGGATTGACAAATGAAGTCTAAGAGAGTGATTCTTTTACAGACACTATCATGCTAGAACATTTATTACAATTCCCCCATGGGGTATGAACATGTGATATGATACAACAAGCACTTCCCAGAAGTACTTCCAAAGGTCTTTTTGAAGTCCGAACAAGTCAACCTTGTCCGGTTCACCAGGCTCACTTGATAAAAAACCACTAAGTACAACTTAGGTGGTAACAGACACCCCATTCCTATGGGATGAAACCACAGAACACACTTTCGAGGCATTGAAAAAGGATTTATTATCGGCTCCTCTCTTGCATCCACCAAATTACACTAAAGATTTTATATTGTATCTATCTGCATCTGAGTCAACAATAGGAGTAATACTAGTTCAGGAAGATGATGAAATCCAAGAGCATGTTGTATACTCTCTTAGTCGAGCATTAGTAGGTCCTGAACATAGATACTCGCACGTTGAGAAGTTGGCATTGGCAACCGTCTATGTCGTTCAGAGGCTAAGACACTATATCTTGCTGAGGATAACCACAATGGTTCCAGATGTAAACCCTTACCAGTATGTTTTATCCCAATGAATAATCAGGGGAAAATTTAATAAATGGATAGTCATTCTCCAAGAGTTTGACTTGGATTTTCAGTCTACAAGTCTAAAAAATCCTTAGTGTTTGCGGAGTTGATCTCAGAATTCTCAACTGAAGAGACTATAGTGGTGGAAGAAGACTCATTTATGGATGAGTATATCTTTTTAATCTCAACTTCTAACCCCTAGTACAGAGATATTCTAGTATATCTCCAAAATCACAAGTTTCATGCGTTCTTCTCGTGGGAATACCGATGTAAGTTGCGGGTTAATGCGAAAAACTACCTTATCATCGATGATACCTTGTATCATCGAGCAGTGGATCCTCTCTTGTGTCAGTGCCTCACCCATGAGTGTTAGGATATTTAGACACTTAGGAGTTAGTTAATATCAACTTGTGTAATTTATCCATTAGGCAAAGTGTGTTTCTTTTGTATGCATTAGTATGCATTTGTAGATATTATAATCTGACGGTCACGATATGTTCTAGACATAGAGTGATCTGACGGTCCCACTTATCTTAGATCATACCTACCCTTGATCCATGGCTTAACACCCAATTGATCAATGATATCTATTTAAAGAGCATGGAGGGTCCTTGGCTAGTAGATTGATTATGAGAATCTCATTTGTAACTTTTTTTCTTTTGCATAATAAATTGCTCCAAGTAGCTATTTGGCTGGGGCCATGGACTATTTCCCTCTCGAGGGTTTTAACCATGTCAAAACATCAATGTGTTGATATGTGATCTGTTTGTGTGAGTGGCTTCTCTAGGTGTTCTATATTTTGGGAGTACCCTGTGTACCCGAACATGGTATCAGAGCGTTTATGAACAGCTACTTCCGATTGTGATCTAGATCTTGAACTATTGTTGCCGAAACTTTGAAAGGGTTTCTGGTTCTAGATTTTATGTGCATTTTTGTCCTATGGGAGGTGTTCCATTGCATCCAGAGCATTGTTTCCATTGGGAAATAGTTTTCATTTCGTCGAAAATCATTTTCGTTTGATCCAGAAACACCCATTTCGGTAAATCTAAAGGATTTACAAAAGTGACACTATTAGGAGAAGGAAGGAGGCATTAGAACCTATCCCCCCTTAATGACAAATTCCTGAACTCCTAAAATAGATCAAAGTTTAGAAAACTTTGCTTCTGTAAGAGACTTCATGAAGATGTCTGCAACTTGATCATCTGTAGGGCAAAAGAGCACTTCAAGAACGTGATCATGCACAAGATTTTTGATGAAGTGCATATGTAGCTCAATGTGTTTGCTAAGTTACAGTGACGGTTTTTATTTTATTTTTTGTTTTTTAAAAAGGAAAAATCTCATATTTTATCATTTTTATTATTAGATCTTTATTGTTTTTAGTATCAGATTGTTTCCTTCCTTGGCTGCGTATGCTCTTTGTCATGCACGTTGTGCGATCGTGGTGAATCAAAAACAGAAAGGGACAGGGTTTTCTCGGCTACGTATTCTCTTTTTTGTGCACATTGTGTGATCACGGTGAATCAAAAACAGAGAGAAAATGTAGACTTTCCAGGTAAGCTAACGAAATCTAACCCCAAAAGCGTGTAAAAAAAATTTGTTTCGGTTTGTGGTGTGATTTGTAAGAAAAGAAGAAAGCACAGAGACCGAGAGAGAAAAATAAAAAAAAATCCCCTTTCCTCCTTCCCTTCTTTTACGTGCCTTTTAATCTTAGCTCACATGGTTCAAACTTGTTTTATTCCTTAATAGGTCTTGAGTTCAAGTATTATTAAGTTACTTTTTTAATAGTGCATGCAATTTCTAATTTTAAGTTACTTTATTGTAAAAGTGCATCTCACTTAAATAAAAAATAAAAATAAAAATAAAAGTGAGTCACTTAAGTCTTTTAGTTTTTTTTTGCCGCACTGTTTAAAGTAACATTATTGAAAAAGTGAAAATCACTTATTTTACAAAAGTGATTCACTTAAAGCAACTTTCTTGTAAAGTGATTGTCAAAGGTTCATCTTGGGAAGAAGGAGGTTCTTTTTTTTAGTTGGTTAATTTTATGTCTGCCATGTCACTATTGGGACATCTTCAACATTTTCTTTGATCAAGCATAACTTCATCATACTGAATCAGTTTTCAGTGCCGTTTTTTTAAACAACCTAATTTTTCAAACTCTTTGCATCTAGATAGTTGGTTTCTGGATTTTTTTATCCATTATTTTATAGTATGGCCACCCCTTGTGATATTCTACTTGCAAGTTCTAACTATTTTTCATGGAAATATCATATGGAGGATTTCTATGAAGTACGTGGATTTTCAGAATTACCTCAGGGAAAGAAACAAAACCCACTAATGATGATAAAAAAATAAAATGGGAAAACAAATGTGATGAAGATCATGGATTGATTGGGATGTCAAATCTCTATTGATTTTCGATTCCATATATCTAGAATTGATGAACCTGATAAATCTTGGGAAAAGTTGGAATCTTTGTTTGGTAAACACAATGAAATTTGAGGTCATCAACTTGAAAATGAGTTGATTTATTTAAATCCCAGTGAATTTTCATGCATTCAATATTATTTATCTAAGTACAAAACTCTTAGACTCTTATGTGAAGAATGCAAGATTAAGAGAGAAGACAAACAATGTATTTATCATATTCTTTCCAAACTTGTACCAGCATATTCTGTTTTTGTATCTACATTTTACTCCATGAAAGAATCCTTGAATGCACCTAGCTATCAAGAGCCTAGTCTTGAATCATTTTTTGATTCCTTGATTAGACAACAAGATAATCTCATACATCTTGGAATATTTAGAAATGCAGATACATCTGGGAAATCCTTATTGTCCCAACATAAAGAAAAGTTCAAGCATCCCAAGGAACAAAATTTTCGCAATAATAAGACAAACAACGGTCCCAAACCCTCTCAATCAACTCCTTCTTTAAAAAATGACAAAGGATCCAAGCCAAAAGGAAAGAAGACTGAGCGTCATTGAAACTATTTCAAGAAACATAATCATGATGAATCTAAGTGTTTCAAGAAGATGGCATCCTTGGAAGCAGCAATGAAGAAGTACCACATCAGCCTAGATTCGTCTTCAGAATCTACCTCTCATGGACATGCACTTTGTGCTTCTGGTTATTCTTATATTGCATCTTCTTCTTCTACTCAAAATGAATGGCTCAATGATTCTGGAGCATCCTATCATATGGCTAAGGATCAAACCATATTTTATACTATGCGTGAATGTAACACCAAACAAATAGTTGTTGGTGATGATAGATCTCTAAGTGTTGTAGGATCTGGAATAGTTCCAATAGAAAATGATCATTTTAGTTATGTACTATGTGTTCCAAGAATTTCCTACAATTTGTTGTCAATCTATAAAATCACTCATTCTTGTGAAGGTAAAAATGTAACCTTTACACCTCACCAAGTTGTAATCAAGGATTTTAAAGATCCTCAACATGTCCTAGCTACCGAAATTGTTGATGATATTACTAGGTTGTCCAAATTTAACAAATTTGGGTCATCACCTTTTTCTTTAGTTTTTGTTGCTCATAGTGATAACTTGAGGAAACCTTGGCATGAGCGATTTGGTCACTTAAATTGTCGCTCATTGCAACAACTATGTAAAGAAAATATGGTGACAGGTCTTTCGATGGTATCTTGCAGGGATGGTGTTTGTTCTGGTTGTGTACTAGGAAAACATCATCAGGACATTTTTGACAAACGTGCCTCTTGGCATGCCTTGATTCCCTTGGATCTTGTGTGTAGTGACTTGTGTGGTCCTCTTCCATCTGCTTCCTTTTATGGTTTCAAATATTTCTTAATTTTCATTGATGATTACTTCAGATGCACTTGGGTTTATTTCCTAAACCTTAAGAGCGAAGTATTTAACATGTTCTTGGCCTACAGGCCCTTGTTGAAAAACAATCTGGTCATCAAATCATTAAGTTAAGATCCGACAATGGAGGAGAATATGTTAACAAAAAGTTCACTACTTTTTGCATTGAATAAGGAATCCAACAACAATACACTATTCCATATGCACCACAACAAAATGGTGTAGCTGAACGAAAGAACCGCACTTTAAAAGAAATGACAAATTGTATGATCCAATCTAAGGGACTAAGTCTTCAATTTTGGGTTGATTCCATCAATTGTGCAAATTACATATTTAATCTCACCCCCACTAAATATTTACAAGTTATAACACTGAAATAAGCATGGAGTAAAATTAAGCCAAATGTAAGTCACTTCCGTGTGTTTGATAGTGAAGCATGGGCTCACATTCTGGATGAAAAACAGAAAGCATTGCAACCTAAAAGTGAAAAGCGCATATTTGTTGGATATTCTGAAGATGTAAAAGGTTATAGACTTCTTAAACCACATTCAAATGATGTAATCATTAGAAGAGATGTTAAATTTGATGAAAATATCTTGGCCTGGGAGCCTAACTCAGCGGTTGTTCCATCTTTGTCCTGCGAGCCTAATTCAGTGATTGTGCCTTCTTCTACTTTCAACTTCCTTGATAGATTTCCAACTCCAGTTTCTGATGATGACAGTGAGGATTAAAATTTACCTCCACCTGCTCATATTCCTCTAGTTGCACCAACAACATTTCTTCCTCGATGGCTCCGTGCAACATGTGAAGTAGTTGGTGATCTTGTCGGTGGTCCTAGAGATCAACATCGAACACGTTCTCAGTTTCAGCGAGCCTCTTCTCTTTTGGCTCAAGTTCCCAAGAATCATGATCTAGAAATTTTTGCAGAAGCTTTAGGAAATCCATATTGGGATATGGCTATGGATGAATAATATCGTTCCTTAATGGAAAACAATACTTGGCATCTTGTACCTCTTCCAAAAAGAAAAAAACTTGCCAAATGTAAATGGGTCTATAGAAGTAAGTATGCATCATATGTAAGTGTTGAAAGAATTAAGGAAAGGTTAGTTGCCAAAGTTTTTTCCCAAGTTGAAGGGATTAACTACAATGAATGCTTTGCACTTGTCGCAAAAATGAACTCCACCCGCCTTGTTCTTTCGCTTGCAGCTTTACATAACTAGGAAGTCCATCAAATGGATGTCAAGTCTGCATTCTTACATGGTGATTTACAGGAGGAAATTTATACGGAACAACCTCCTAGATGTGTTTAGAGTAACTCTAGCCTTGTTTGTCGCCTTAAGAAATCCTTATATGGCCTTAAGCAAGCTCCTAGAGCTTGGTATGCCAAAATGGATAGCTTTATACTTGACACTGGTTTTTCTAGATGCCATTATCACCCCAATGCTTATACCAAGAAAGAAGGAAATCATCTCATCATACTTGTCCTTTATGTTGATGATATTATCCATACTGGTAGTGACCCAAAGCTTTTAACCCATGTGAAATCCAATCTTAAGCAAAATTTTGAAATGTCAAACTTACGACATTTGCATTATTTTCTTGGTCTCCAAGTCTTGCAAATCAAAGAAGGAATCTTTCTTTCCCAGTCTAAGTATGCTTGTGACCTTCTTCATAGATTTCACATGGAATATTGTAAACCATCCTCTTCTCCCTTCCAGTGTGGAGTCAAACTTTCTACCACTTGTACTTCCCCTGAAGTAGATGCCACCTTATATCATCAGCTTGTTGGTAGTCTCTTATATTTGACTCATTCCCATCCTAACCTTTCCATTTCCATTGGGCATGTTTCCTGTTATATGCAAACACCTCATGAAATTTATTGGAAAGCAGCAAAAAGAATAATTTGATATATTCGAGGTACAATTCAGTTTGGGATTCATTACACTACAAGGGGGACACCTTTGTTGGTTGGTTTCACTGATTCAGATTGGGTCGACGATCCTGATGACCAAAAGTCTACTGCAGGTTATGTTTTCAGTATGGGCTCTGGACCTGTCACTTGGGCTTGTAAGAAACAACAAGCTCTTTCTCTTTCTTCAGCAGAAGCAAAATATCGAGCAGTAGTTCATGCCAGTCAGGAAGCTTTATGGCTTCGACAGATCCTGTCAGAGTTTGGATTCGAGCAGAAGCAACCTACTCCACTTTGGTGCGACAATCAAAGTTCCATCAAGTTTGCAAAAGATCCAGTTCTACATCAATGTAGGAAACACATTGAGCTACATATGCACTTCATCATAAATCTTATTCATGATCTCGTTCTTGAAGTGCACTTTTTCCCTACAGATGATTAAGTTGCAGACATCTTCACCAAGTCTCTTACAGAAGCGAAGTTTTCTAAACTTCGATCTATGTTAGGAGTTCAAGAATTTGTCATTAAGGGAGGATAGGCTCTAATGCCTCCTTCCTTCTCCTAATAGTGTCACTTTTGTAAATCCTTTAATCATATCCCAAGTTGTTCTTAAGGGGGGATGTAAGGATATTTAAACACTTAGGAGTTAATTAAGATCAACTTGTGTAATATATCCGTTAGGTAAAGTGTGTTTCTTTAGTATGCATTAGTATGCATTTGTAAATATTATAATCTAACGGTCACGATATGTTCTAGACATAAAGTGATCTGATGGTCCAAATTCTCTTAGATCATACCTACCCTTGATATGTGGCTTAACACCCGATTGGTCCATGATCTCTATTTGAAGATCATGGAGGTTCCTTGTCTAGTAGATTGATTATGAGAAGCTCATTTGTAACTTTATTTATTTTACATAATAAATTTCTCCAAGTAGCTATTTAGCTGGGGCCATGGACTATTTCCCTCTCGAGGGTTTTAACCACGTCAAAACATAGGTGTGTTGATATGTGATATGTTTGTGTGAGTGGCTTCTCTAGGTTTTCGTCCTTTTGGGAGTACCTTGTGTACCCAAACAATAAGGAGGTGGAGCATGTCCTAAATGATTCCCATAGAGGAGTGTGTGGGGGTCATTTATCTGGGTTAGAAACGACCCAAAAAATTCTACGTGTCGGTTATTTCTAACCCACTATCTTTAAAGATTGTGTGGAAGCTATAAAGCATTGTCATCCTTGTAAGCTCTATACCAAGAAGATGCGGTCACACCCTGCTCCTTTATTTCCCATCATTGCGGTAGGGCCCTTCACTAAATGGGGGGTTGATTTCATGATGTGCAACCCAGTTTCTGCTGGGGGTCACAAGTATAGCATTGCCGCTGTAGACTAATTTATGTAGTGACTAGAGGAAATTCCTACCTTTAAGGCCGATGGAGAAACGAAAAACATATTTCTTCTTCAACCAAATTATTTCTCGGTTCAGCATCCCAAAGAAGATTGTCACTAACCATGGAAGTCACTTTCATAACATCATGATGACTGAATCAACTACAATGCTAGGGTTTAGGAAAGATCATTCATATTCCTTTTACCCTCAGGGGAATGGACAAGTAGAGGTGGTCAACAAGACATTGAAAACCATTCTTAAGCGCACAATTCATGCTCATAGGTTGAATTGACATATCATGATGTATCCTACACTTTGGGCATACCAAACTAATGTTAAGACTACTACAGGTTTCTCACCTTTCCAACTCATTCATGGGGTGGAAGCAGTCACACTAGTTGAGTGTTAGATACCATCTCTAAAAATTTCCATTCATGTGCTTCCTGACACTACCGATATTGAAGAATGTTTTCTTCACTTACAGAATATAGATGAAGAACGCAGATATGTGCTTACTACAGATGAGGCTCATAAGAACCAGGTCAAAAAATAGTATGATAAAGCCATAAAAATAAGAGGTTTCTCTGAGGGAGAACTTGTATTTCTTTGGGATTGGGACAAGGAACCCCTAGAGGTAGGCAGGTTTAATTCCATGTGGTTAGGGCCATATGTCATGTTGAAAGTTTTAAAGAAGGGATCTTATGAGCTAACTGATTACAATGATAACAAGATGTCGGAGCCTAGAAATGGGATCTACCAGAAAAAGTATTATTCTTAGGAATGGTACTTTTTCTTGTATTATTATTGTATGTTTATGTACAATAGGTCATTATTGGTTAATGTTTCTTATATATTTTGTTTTTTGTTTCAGAGGTCATCTGAATGGTTCATAGGGTTCGTTGGTGGTGCCAACCTTCACACTTGCAATATTTCTTCAGCCTCTTGGGTCATTTATGCACCCTCACGACAATTGGTTACCTCCGATGGACCTTGTTTAGGTCCTGCAACTAATAATATGGTTGAATATAGTGCGGTCATTGATCTGCTTTGGGATGCTACGTTGCATGGTATTACCCTCCTAGAAGTCAGGCTTGACTCCAAGTTAGTGGTTTCCCAGCTTAATGGTGATTATCAGGTGATACACACTACCTTACTATGCCAATTTTTATGAGTCAGGTTACTTGAAAGGAATTTTGAATTCATTTCATACAATCACATTTCAATCAATCAAAAAAAAATCACTAATGCATTTGCAAATTATATACTCGATTGGCACTTAACATATACATTATAAAATTAATGTCACGTCCCCACCCTTCTACCGACGAGAGGATGAGGATATAATGCTAACATTCTGGGAAATCCATCCCCATGAACATAAAATAAAATGCATTGAAATTAAACATACACAGATGCATAAATTACTATCAAACAGGGAAATCACATTCATTCATTCACAGCATTTAACATGTTCATATTGATTTATAAAACAACCACAGTTGCAAGGATGTTAAGCACAAGAATATACTTATCTTTAACAGAAGCTTGTACTGCAACCAGCTACGTCGCTGCAACGTTCCACCCAACCATATGTCAGTGTTCCCATCAATCACTCAACAACACTGCCACCCCCCAATTGGGCATGATTCCACAAGGAATAAGGGGAAACTAGCAGGCTCACACATAGCCAAGGATACACAACTCAGCCAAGACAACACAGTTGGTTTTATCAAGCTAACAGGAGCTAGAAACGTTGGCTACTAAGCTATTGGGCTCATTGAAGAGCTAAGAATTCCTGCACCAGAGCTAGCCTAGATTCTAAGAAATCCACACACACCCAACACAAGGAATCATTCCCTTCTCTGTTGCACAGTCCCTTAGGCCATGAATTCCCTTCCAGTGCTATTCAAGGGGTGTAGAGAAGAAATCCAGCCCTCTATCTCTATCTATGAGGATCCTGCACACACTAGGTTTAGCAAGCACACTCAGGATCCATTCCAATCCCGAATTGTTAGTTTTTCAACATTAAGCTAGCATTATGTTAGGATCTTTATTGAGAGAACAAAAAGTACAGCAATCAAACACAAGAGACAATGAACACAGTGTTTTTCACCAGGAAAACCATAAATGGAGAAAACCCTGCAACTTCCTCAAAGCTAGAATCGGCACAAGATGTAAAACCCCAAAACAGTAAGATGCACTCTCGATAGTAGTAATCTTCTTCTTGTCTAGCCCTAGTGTCTTCTCCTTCCTCAACTATGCACTACACTTGAGTGTGTGAGTGATGTGTTCTAGATAGAGACCCCAGCTCTCTATTTATACTAATCCTGACATGACCAAAACCCTACTAGGGCCGACCTCTACTAGGAGAGTCTAATAACCCTAGTGCCCCGGAACTGCGGGGACATTAACCCTTACACAATCGGAGGGTTACCCACTATGACTTGACATGACTTGTTTACATTATTGATTCTCCTGATCGAAACATCGGGGCATGACAACATGACTCAATTACATAATAGATACATCCCAGAATAAACATCGGGTTACAATATATAAGATACATAGATGAATACATTCCGAAGTTACAAATACATCAACACTCCCTCTTAACTAGGAAGGTATTCTTTCGACACAATTTTTAGCATTGGTATGCTTCTCTGTATCAACTGGATCATCTCGTCATCTGCATCTTGAGTCTTCTGAGTCTTTAAGTCATCTTCATTCTTTGAATCTGGATCATCTCTCGATCTAGATCATCATCACTCGATCTAGATCATCTCTTGATCTGGATCATCATGGGACATCATCACTGGATCTGGATCATCTCTCGATCCAGATCAACATCACTGGATTTGGATCATCACTTGATCTAGATCATCATCACTGGACTGGATCTGGATCATCACTTGATCCAGATCTCTCAGAGTCATCATAACTGGATCTGGATCATAACTGGATCTGGGTCATAGCTCAATTTGGATCTCATCTAGTCATCATCATGTGTGCTATCTCGTGATAGGAAGTTCTATAGAGCCATCCTTCTTTCATGCTAGTTGTAGGCCTAGCTATCAGGTAGGTCTTTGCCCAGCACTTACATCTGACCTACTCATCAGAAACGCACACCCAGCACTCACATTTGATCATGTAGTAACCTACAATCACATTAGAAAGGCCCAGCACTCACATTCACCAGCATGATAGGATATCACATCACTAACATCTGTGAAAAGGATTCAGCACTTATATCTGACCTGGAAGGAAACAAGTCCTCCACCCTCACCAGAAAGGCTTGCACTCACATTTGACCTAGAAGGAATTGAATCCTCTCACCATGATAGAATGGCCCCCAGTCCCAAACTGAGCTACCTGGTAATGGACCAGGTGCCTCCATTCTCTCAAAGAATGGCAGTTTCCCTTATATCTGACCTGGTAGGAAACAAGTCCTACACCCTCACCAGAATGTCCTACACTCACATCTGACATGGAAGGAACTGAATCCTCTCACCATGACAGAATGGCCCCCAGTCCCAGACTGAGCTACCTAGTAACAAATCAGGTGCCTCCACTCTCCCAGAGAGTGGTAGTTTCCCTTACATCTGTCCTAATCGACAGAATGGCCAGCACTCATATCTAACATGGAAAGAACTAAATCCTCTCACCATAACAGAATGGCTCAGCCCTTACATCTGACCTGCTCATTAGAATGGCTTTGGATCTTAGCACTCATATCTGACATGGAAGGAACTGAATCCTCTCACCATGACAGAATGACTCAACCCTTACATCTGACCTGCTTGTCAGAATGACTTTGGGACTCATCACTTTCCCTTGGAGGAAACCTTGATCTAGAGAACACCAAGCTTCTCCCTGAAGTACTCAAACTTCACTCTGGCCAATGGCTTCATCAACACATCAGCTATCTGTTCCTCCGTCACAACATACTGGAGCTTCACTACTCCTCTCTGCACCATATTCCTGATATAGTGATACTTGATCTCGATGTACTTCAACTTGTCATGGAACACTGGATTCTCTGACAACTTCACGCAACTCTAGTTGTCACAATGTATACAAGTAGCATCCATCTAGAGATAAAATAAATCAGACAGTAGTTTCCATAGCCATACTGCCTCACAACTAGCTGAACAAGATGCGACATACTCTGCTTCAGCTATACTCAGTGCCACACAGGATGGCTTCCTACTAAACCAGGAGATCATACTTGATCCCATACTAAAGAAACACCCTGAAGTGCTCTTCCTATCGATGGCACTACCTGCCCAATCTGAGTCAACATAACCCTCCAGGTTAATCTTCTAATTCACATCGTACTTGATCCCATAATTAAATGTAGCCCTCAGGTACCTCAGAATATGCTTTGCAACAATCAAGTGAAAATTTCTCGGATCTGTCAAGAACTGGCTCAAGGTGTTCACAGCAAAGCAAATGTCTGGTCTTGTTTTCGTCAGGTACATCAATGATCCAATCATCTGACGATACATCGTAGCATCAACTATCTCTGATGAAGCATCACTCAATAGCTTCAAGTTCGATGCCATAGGTGTTGCCATAGTCTTGCAGTCCATCATCCCAAACCTCTTCAGGATCTCTATTGCATACTTCCCTTATCCAAGGAAGATTCCATCCGCACTCTACCACACCTCCATACCTAGAAAATAATGCATCATACCCAAGTCCTTCATCTTAAACTCGGCAGCAAGCTTTCTCTTCGTATCAGTAATCAACCCATCCATACCTGTCACAAACAAATCATCTACATATAGTAGAAGCATCACGAGGTTTCCATATTCAACCTTGTAGTAAAGGTTGGAATCTGCTTTACTCTTGGTAAAGCCCAAACTGGATAGAAAGCTATCAATTCTGTCATACCATGTCCTGGGTGCATGTTTCAAACCATACAGGGCTTTCTTCAATCTGCATACATGAGACTCCCTGTCATGTGTCTCAAAGCCGAGTGGTTTTTCTACATACACTTCCTCTTCCACTACACCATTTAAGAAAGCAGTCTTGACATCCATCTGGTGTATCTTCCATTTCATCACTGCAGCCAAATAAAGTACTGATCTGATGGAAGTGTATCTGGCTACAAGTCCAAAGGTTTCTTCATATTTTATTCCCTCTTCCTGAGAGAAACCTCGAGCTACAAATATTTCCTTATATTTTTCAATGCTACCGTCTGTAGCATGTTTGAACTTGTAGATCCATTTGGAAGTTACAACTGACTTCCCATCTGGTCTTGGGACAACATCCCAAACATCATTCTTCATGATCGATTGGTACTCTTAGATCATAGCATCTTTCCATTATTTCCATTCTGCTGCTTCTTCATAACTGGAAGGTTCTTTATCAATGAAATCACATAGTAAAGCTACATACCCGGAATAGGATCTGGTCCTTTTTCTTTCTCTGTCATTCTCTTCTGGATCCCCATATCTTTCCACACCTTGGATAAGTTATCGTACCCAAGCAGGTTTCCTCTTATGAGGATTCTTCTCCAGAGGTGGATCTACAGGTCTTTGTGGTTCTTCAAATTATCGATCTTCTTATCGAGTTTCTTCATTCATGGTTGTATCATGAATTCTAGGTGCTTCTGCTTCTTCAGGTTCTTCAGCATGTCTCTTTTTGGATTTGTTGTAAGCTGTGTCTTCATCAAATGTCACATCCCTACTGATGTCAATCTTCTTGTATCCTGGGAAATATATTCTGTAAGCCTTCGAGCTTTCAGAGTATCCCACAAATATACCCTTCTTTCCTGAAGGATCTAATTTAGTCCTCTTCTCTTTTGGAATGTGGATGTACACAGGACAGCCAAATATTCTGAGATGGCTGACTCTTGGTTTCTTTCCAGAGAAGACTTCTTCAGGAGTCTTGTTCTCGAGTACTCTATGTGTAGTAGGGTTCTATACATACACCGTTGTTCTAGCAGCTTTCGCACAAATATGCATAGGAAGGTCTTGATCATGAAGCATTTTTTTTACAGCTTCCATGATAGTTTTGTTCTTTCGTTTCGCAATCCCATTCTATTGTGGATTATAAGGAGTGGACAACTCCCTCTTAATCCATGATTCTTTGCATAGCTCTTTGAATTCATTTGAGGTGAATTCTCCGCCATTATCTGATCGAATGGTATTGATCTTGTTTTTCAGTATGGTTCTCGATCAAGGATTTGAATTCCTTGAACTTACTGAATACTTCGTCTTTGTTCTTCATGAAGCAAACCCATGTCTTCCTAAAAAAGTCATCAATAAAAGAAACATAATATGCATACCCGCTTAGAGAGTTTGATGACATAGGACCGCATACATCGAAGTGGATGATTTCCAAGATTCCTTTTTCTTTGCTTTCGCTGCTTGGAAATGTCTTCTTTGTATTCTTTCCTTTCGCACATCCTTTGCAGACCCCATCATGTTTTTCTTGGATTTCTGGAAGACCTTCGACAGCTTTGCTTGCAATAGGTAGTGCTCTATAATGCACATGTGCAAGCCTTCTATGCCAAAGTTCACTTGGCTCTACTGTGTCATGAACCAAGGCTTGTTATGGATGGCCCTTTAATTTGTACAATCCTCCTTCTTGTTCTCCAATCACTACCACATCATCAATAGTCTTTCCTTTTGGCCACATGATGACTTGACCATCTATGAATGCAACCCACATTCCTTTTGCATCTAATGCTGATATGGAGAGAAGGTTCTTCTTGAGTCCTGGCACAAACAATACTTCTTTCATTGTTAGAGACTTTCCAAATTCTAGCTTATAGGAAGATTCCCCACTACCTTTTATTGGATATCGGTTGTCATCTCCTAGGTTTACCTTGTGAGGTGATTCATGTTCTGACAATATCATAAAGGATTCCTTGAATCCAGTCATATGTTTGGAAGCCCCACTGTCTATAAGCCAATCATCACTTCCATGATTAATGTTACCTATGAGAGCGGATATCAGAACATATTCATCCTCGCTTGAACAATCTTCACTTTCATGTCTAGATCTCTTTCTCGATGGTTCATCATCCTCTGCAGCATGAGCATGATGTCTTCTTTTGTTGCTCTTCTTCATTATCTTCTTTTTGTTAGGACAATTCCTTGCATAGTGTCCTGCTTCATCACAGGTATAGCATATGATCCTAGATACATCTTTTCTAGTGTTATCTTTGTGAGAGTGCTTACCTCTGGAGCTATGAGGTGTTCTTTTGTTTGACTTGGAGTGAGACTTGGAGTGTACCATGAGATCTTGGTATTCACTTCCCATCTTCTCTTCTCGAGCAGCTATCTGAGCTTCTTCTTGAGAGAACTCTTCCCATAGTGTACTGAACTTGACTAACATCTTTCTAGCACATATTCCTTGGATGAAAGAATCCCATGACCTAAGAAGGCCATTCAACGTAGTCATTACAATCTCTTTATTTTCCACTTCTTCATCAACTGCTTCTAGTTGTTCTTTGATCTGAGAAACTCTTGTGAAGTAAGACTAGATTGTTTCTACATTTTGAATCTTCACATTCTTCAGTTGGTTTCTCAGGGTCATCTTCCAGTTTATGTTCTTCCCTTCAAACAATTTGGTTAGGGCATCAAACATAGCTTTAGGTGTCTGGAGAGAGGACACCTATGGGATAAGGTGATCCTTGATAGAATCATCAATGATCCTCTTTGCCACAACCATCTTCTTCTTATGTAAGGCCTTAGCCTCATCTCCCTCTGGAACTGGAACCTCCTCATGGATGTAGGAGTCTAACTCATTTTCTTCCAGGACCAGGGAGATCCTATACTTCCAGGATTAGAAGTTATCAGCTCCCTCAAGCTTTTCATCAAGCTTGGTATGATGAGACATCTTAATTGAGAACCTCAAATGGAAATATAAAATATTTTAGATCTTCCCAGGTTCAAGATGTCGGATCTGAAACTTGAGCTGAAATCCTGTAGAGCTGGTTCAAGAGAAAATTAGGGTTTTTCTTTTCCGAAGTTCTATCCACCCAAATGCCTTGAAATTTGTCTCTAACTTTGATTTTGGGGAGGAGATAAATCCAAGCCTAGGCTCACTAAAAAATTCCTCTTTTGTGAAAAGCCCTAATTTTTGATAGCAATGACAGGTCCAAAACTGAAAAAATCAGAATTGGATTCTGCTTCGACAGAAAGATGCACCCTAAGGAGGAGAGTTATTCCACCTTAATTTTGCTGAAAATCTATGGAGGAATATCCACAAATGAGGAATCCCTAGTTCCCGCAGCTGCACAGTGTCTTCTTCTCAGGTTAGCTCTGATTCCATGTTAGTTTTTCAACATTAAGCTAGCATTGTGTTAGGATCTTTACTGAGAGAACAACAAGTACATCAATCAAACACAAGAGACAATGAACATAGTGTTTTTCATCGAGGAAACCATAAATGGATAAAACCCCACAACTTCCTTAGAGATAGAATTAGCACAAGATGCAAAACCCCAAAACAGTAAGATGCACTCCCGACAGTAGTAATATTTTTCTTGTCTAGCCCCAGTGTCTTCTCCTTCCTCAACTATGCGCTATAGTTGAGTGTGTGAGTGATTGGTTCTAAATAAAGACCCCAGCTCTCTATTTATACTAATCCTGACATGACTAAAACCCTACTAGGGCCGACCTCTACTAAGAGAGGCTAATAACCCTAGTGCCACAGAACTGTGGGGACTTTAACCCTTACACAATCGGAGGGTTACCCACTATTACTTGACATGACTTGTTTACATTATTGATTCTCCCGATTGGAACATTGGGGCATGACAACATGACTTAATTACATAATAGATACATCTTGAAATAAACATTGGGTTACAATACATAAGATACATAGATGAATACATTCCAAAGTTACAAATACATCAACACGAATAGTCCAAATACCAACAACCACAACATACACAACAATTCACATCTCTAGAATTTGAAGGGAAACACACCACAGAGGCCAAATTAAGTATGGAAATAGGTTAAAATGGCTATGGCTCAGCAACTCAAATTCCAGATTCGTTTATGGACCTAACGTGGCCAAAAGGACTCACAACACCCAAAATTCATGGAGAAAACAACAACAATTTTCCCAACCTATGTAGAATAAAAGAGAACTGCTCCAACGTGAAGGAGAATCACTACACAGACCCAAATCATAAAAGGGAAAATGCAAAATGTCAATATATGTCTACGGCCATGCTTCTCTTATGTGAGGAAGACAAAAAAAACAACTGCGTGAGAGTGGAATGGGGTTCTTCCTACCCACGTGAGGAACTCGATGCGATTTTCCCTTATGGGCATGCGTGTGGTCAAAGGACTAACAGTCCTTCCAATCACTAATGGCTACCCATGCATACGTCCCTTAAGGAAATAAATGCCCCAACCAATATCATGGGAAATTAATTCAGTTGGTGGATGAGACAAGGATGAGTAAGAAAAAAAGGTGGCTGGAAGCTAGATGGGTTCATCTTGTGACACATGGTTATTCCCCAATGGCTCCCAAGGGTTAAACATCGCCCCCTTATCCTTAGTAAATCATGCCCATATTCATTATTGTTGCATTGACATAGATGGTTGTGGGTATTTTTCATTAAGATGCATATTTACATGGTGTCCAACATTATATCATGCATGGCTAGTATAAAATACCATCAACACCGCTTTAATCACCGGAACATAACATGATAATCCATGGTGGGCATTTTTCCTGTATCTCTACACCGTGATTAATTACAATATATACATCACATACATTAAATGCAAACGGGGTCAAAACCGGGGTGTTACATTCCCCTCACTCTTCAATAGCACTATCCTCAATGCTCCGCAGAACTGAACAAAAATGGATGTGTCAATCGCATGGCATCCTCCAGATCCCATGTAGCTTCTTTAGGACCGTAGTGCTCCCATTGCACCTTTACATGCCCTATGGCTCAGTTTCAGAGCATTGTGACCTTCCTATCGATGATGCACATTGGCTCGATTTGGAACTCTCCCTCGAGTTCAACCTGAATCACATCCCAATTTATCACATGGTTAGGATCATGTACATATTTCTTAAGCAAAGAAACATGAAAAACATTATGAGCTCTAGTGATAACAGGCAATGCAAGTCTATATGCAACTGACCCTATTCTTTCAAGCACTTCAAATGGCCCACAATATCTAGGTGACAACTTGGAACAATTTCCAAGCTTCAAGGAAGTCTTCTTTTCCCTCACTCTAAGGTATACATGATCCCCAACACTGAATTGTATGTTCACCCTATGCTTATATGCATAGCTTTTCTGTCTGTCCTAGGATACTTTCAAATTCTTCTTGATCTTTACAACTTCTTGCTCCATTTCCTTGATCATTTCTGGCCCAAGCACAACCCAGTTCACTAGATTATCCCAAGTCACTGGTGTCCTACACCTTCTACCATACAAAGCTTCATATGGACTCATCCCAAGGATGCTTGTTTCCCATTATTATAACCAAACTCTACCAAGTGTAAGTAATCTTCCCACTTGGTTGGTTTATCCATCACATACATGTGAAGCATGTCTTCAAGCACTTGATTTACTCTCTCTATATTCCCATCAGTCTGAGGATGGCACGCAGTGCTACTGTTCATCTTTGTACCCAAATCTACAAACAAGCCCTTCCAGAAATTGGAAGTGAACTTGACATCTCTGTCAGAGACTATTGCCTTAGGCAATCCATGCAATTTGAAAATATCCTTCATGAATATTTTTGCAATGTCATCAATCTTATACGTAGACTTAACTGGTATAAAATGAGCTTCCTTTGTCAACTTGTCCACCACAACCATGATGGAATGATGTTGTCTCCAAGTCATTGGCAATCCCGTAATAAAATCCATGGAAATAACTTCCCATTTCCATTCTGGAACCAACAAAGGATGCAACAAACCTACTGGGTGTTGATTGTCAACCTTTACCTACTGATATTTCATGCACCTCGAAATGTACTCATCCATGTCCTTTTTTATTCCTGGACAAAAATACTACTTTCTGGCTGTAGCAATCATCTTTTGATATCCTAGATGACCAGAATATGGAGCTTGGTGGATCTTGTCCATAACCATTCTCCTCAAATATGCTACATTTGGAATATATATTCTATTATTATAGGTAAGAAGTCCATCTTCTTCCAATTTATATCCCTCATACCTCTTCTCAAGAATTTGCTGCTGCAACTTGTCTTTTACCTACTCATACAATTCATCTCCTGCAGTATGATTAACATTCTGTTGTCTCAGATCTGACTGGAAAATACTAAGAGATGCCACATGCATTTCCTACACCTTCTTGCTGACTGCATCAGCTACCTTATTCTCCTTTCCTTTTATGTGATTGATTTCGAAATCAAACTCGCATAAAAACTCCAACCATCTAGCTTTCCTAGCATTTAGACTAGGATAATCAAACAAATACTTTAGACCACAATGGTTTGTCCTTAGCTCAAATATTTTTCCCATCAAGTAATGCCTCTGCATCTTGAGAGCATGTACTATGGATGCAAGTTCTAGGTCATGAGTAGCATAGTTATTCTCATGCTCCTTTAGCTTTCTTGACTCATAGCATATCACATGGTTGTCTTGTATAAGGACTCCTCCAAGCCCTTGTCTACATGCATCAGTACACACCACAAAATATTTCTCTAGGTCTACAATCTTCAAGACTGGTGCACTTGTGAGAATATTCTTCCATTGTTGGAAGCTTTCTTCACACCTCGATTTCCATTCAAACTTTATTCCCTTCTTTTGCAAAGAAGTGACTAGATGTGCAACCTTGGAGAATCCCTCAATGAATCTCATGTTATATCTTACAAGTCCCATAAAATATCTTACATCTGTCACATTTCTTAGGGTAGGAAAATTCATAATGGCCTCTATCTTCTCAGGGTCTACAAATATGCTCTCATTTGAGATAATGTGACCCAAATAATGAATCGTATCTCTGTAAAAGTCACACTTACTCAAATTTGCATACAACTGATGCTCCTTGAGCAATTGTAATGTCAATCTCGTATGCTCTTCATGCTCTTCCTCATTATTAGAATAAATAAGAATTCCATCAAGGAAAACAAGAACAAACTTGTCCAAATACCTGCTGAAGACACTATTCATAAGGCACATAAATTTAGTTGGTGCATTTGTGATACCAAATAGTACCACTACAAACTCATAATGTCCATACCTTGTCCTGAAAGTTGTCTTATGAATATCTTCATCCTTTATTATTACCTGATGGTAACCAGGCCTTAAGTCAATCTTGGAAAATACATATTCTCCTCTCATTTGATCAAAGAGGTCATCAATCCTAGGCAAAGGATATTTATTCTTCATCACAACCTTGTTTAATTTTCTATAATAGATACACAACTTGAGTGTACCATCTTTCTTCTTCACAAACAGAACTAGTGCTTCCCAAGGAGACACACTAGGCCTGATATACTTTTTCTCCAACAACTCTTGCAGTTGCATCTTCAGTTATAGCATTTCTGGTGTACTTATCATGTAGGGTGTCTTGGACACTGGCACTGCTCCTGGCACAAGTTCAATTGTGAAATCAATGTCCCTATTTGGAGCAAGCCTTGGAATCTCATCAGGAAACACATCTCTGAATTCCTACAACACATGAAAGTCCTCTAACCGAGGAGTTTCATTCTCTGCTGCCTCCAAAATATGAGCTACATACAACTAGCAACCTTTCCTACAGAACTTCTTCAACTGCATTGCTGAAACCTACCTTATTGAAATCACCTTTGGAATGCCTTTCACAACTCTTAGGTTCCCTTCCTCATCCATGCATTTAAAATTCTTATTATAACAGTCAAGCCTTAACCTGTGAGATTCTAACTGATCCATTCCAATGAGAACATCATAGGGACCAAGTGGTAGAACATTCAGATCAACACAAGTGACCAATCCATTCATGACCAATGAACATTTCTCTACCACTTCACTGACCTTTCTCTTAGTTCCAATGGCTAGCTGAACTAACCAAGATTTTCTATGCTTTACTTTCTTAAAAGTACAAATCTCCACTACTCTAGGGGTAATGTAACTGTGAGTAGAAACAGGATCAATCAAAATAGTAACATATTGCTCAACAATCTTACCTACAACTTCAACCACAGTTGACCGGTGATCTGCTTGATGGTCCTTCAGTGCAGCGTAAATCCTAGGGACAGCCCTTTCTACTTGACCATTGTTTCTACCTCTTGAATGTTGTAAGGTGGCCTTGCATTGTCATTCTCAAGTGGACAATTCCTGCGCATGTGGGGTCCTCTAGTGCGGTGTAAATACTAGGGACAACCCTTGCTACTTGACCAACTATTTCTGCCTCTTGAATGTTGTAAGCTAGCCTTGCATTCTCATTCTCAAGTGGACAATTCCTATGCATATGGGGTCCTCCACATTTACAACATTGGAGTGCTCCTTTGTTCTGCTATCGTTCTTCGGGATTTTCTCCCACCACTCTGGCTGGCTTCTTCTCCACTTGGGATGGTTGCTTTTGTTGATTCCTAAAGTTAGAAGGTTTGAAACCTTTCTTCCTTTGGTCAGACTTCTCATTCTTCTTGTCCTTCCATGTCCTCTGGTAATCAGGTTTTCCTTTGCTTTGCTCATAGCAATACTTAACCTTTTTTATTGCTTCTTCAAGAGTTCTAGGTTCATAAAACTGAATTATATCTTTGTAAGACTGAGGAAATCCACTCAGGAAACACTGTATCTTCACTTTTTCATCTTTGATGTACCTGACATACCTCAAAAGTTCTAGGAACTTGTTTGCATATTCTTCTATGGTCTATTGTCCCAATCTCAACTCATGGAATTCTTTAATATTATAATCATAGTACCTATCAGAGAGGTACTTCTTCTTGAATTGTTTCCACACAATTCTTCTGTCATTAACCTTCTTTACTTGTTTGTGGTGCTCCCACCATATGGATGCTCTTCCAGTCAAATTGAATATGGCTACCCTAGCCTTCATATTTCTTGAATAGTCTTGGACTTGGAAATATTTCCTCATCCCAAGAAACCAAGCCTCAACTTCTTGTCCATTCTTTATCTTACCATTAAAGGTAGGATTCCTTGCCTTCTTAAATTCATCATGGGAATGGTTCTTGCAACACCTCTTCCTCTCATTCCCGTGAGATGAAGAGCTCGAGTCTTCAGTGGATCCTTCAGATTCATATGACTCACTAGGAGATATCTTTCTTCTCCTAGTACTAATCTTACTACCATTCAGTCTTATTGTCCGGTCCCTAGAGTTCATCTGCCTCTGGATGTCGGTCAAACTTTGTAGCATGGCTGCATTCAGTTGATTCTGCTCTTCCTGAGCCTTAATCTTTCATTATCTTCCCTGTAAGTTTACATCTCCATCCTTAGGATTCTCATGGTGGCTACAAAATCTAGGGGAGTCTCTTGAAATATCCTCCCATTAGACTCTGTCTCATCATTTCCAACTTGGACATTTTCCCCCATAGCATCTTCCTCATACTCATTGGGGTTTTGTGCATCATTCATGCTGTAGGTCCTCATGGATGAACAAAGACCCAACTTTATTGATCTGCACTATGTGGAATACTGCCTTTGAAGTTGACTATGATTCTTCAAAATGTGTTAATAACACAATTGTTAGTTGCATACATTCACATGAATCATACATTACTTACCTACACTTGGAAAATCATACATTGGTAACTTTTCCCAAAACACATAATTTTATTTTCACAAGAATGACTATCTGAAGGGGATGAAGTGGGTCAAGGGGGATTGCAGGGGATGATGCAAGGGGTTTACATCTATTTCATGCAATCTGGTGCATAAATAGGCTTCCATTTTTCACCCTTCGGGATCCTAAAATCCCACTGAAAAACCCTGTTAAATTTCTCTATTTCGGCAAACTTTTCACCCGCTGTATCGAAAATATTTTTGACTTTCCACCGCTATGGAGGCTCAATCCTCATTTTTCACCCATCGTAGAGGCTCTTTTCCCCATCCACTGCTGTAGTGGCTCTATCTTCATTTGTCATCCGTCGCCGTTGGCTACAATTTCTTTTTCCAGATGCTGCTATGTCGGCTCTATTTCCATCTTTTATCCGCTGTGCATCGGCTTGAACTTCATTTTCCACCAGCCATCATTGCAACTCAAACTCTAATTTTCTTTTTCCATAGCATCTCGATCATCAACTTTGATCCACCATGTATCGGCTTGGTCTTTGCCGTCATTTCTCCATTGTAGCGGCTTCCTCTTCAGCTTTCACCCGCCGCCGTAGCGGCTCAAAGTTTCATTTCCTTTCACCTCTTCCATGCTTAGAAAATGTTTCAAATCTTCTTTTCGTTGGCTTTCCTCCCCCGACGTGCATCAACTCCCAACTATTTTCCCTTCCCATTGTTGCAGCTACATTTCTTCAAGCTGAGCTGCTACCGCCGACTCACATCTTGGGTGTCACAGCCGCTATAACGGCTCAGAATCAAACTTACACCTGTCGAAGTCTCCACCGCATTGGAAGGTTCTTGGATTGCTATCTTCCATGTCAGAAGAAAGAAGGGAACAACACTGTTGTTGTGGCTCCCTTTGGACATTCTAGCCACTACATCAGTTCTCTTCTAGTGAAGGGCATCCAACGTATCAGATAGACTTAGCCAAAGTCATCCAACATACCATACTTCGAAAATTTTCAATTTTTCTATGTTGGTCTGTATTCAATAGAAGTTACCCTCACCTATTTCAATTGATTTTCTTGGCCCATAAAGGCCCACTACTGCAACCTGAGAGCTCTGATACCAATCTGTCATGTTCCCACCCTTCTATCAATGAGAGGATGTGATTATAACTCTAGCATTCCAGGAAATCCATCCCCATGAACATAAAATAAAATGCATTGAACTTAAACATACACAGATGCATAAATTAATATCAAATAGTGGAAGCACATTCATTCATTCAAAACATTTAACATGTTCATATTGATTTATAAAACAAACATAGTTGCAAGGATGTTAAGAACAAGAAGATACTTATCTTTAACAGAAGCTTGTCCCGCAACTAGCTACATCGCTACAATGTTCCACCCAACCATAGGCCAGTGTGCTCATCAATCACTCAGCAACACTGCCACCCTCGAGCTGGGCATGATTCCACAAGGAATAAGGGGAAAATAGCAGGCTCACATGTAGCCAAGGATACACAACTCAGCCAATCCAACATAGTTTGGTTTATCTGGCTAAAAGGATCTAGAAACATTGGCTGCTAAGCTAGTGTGCTCATTGAAGAGATAAGCACACCTGCACCAGATCTAGCATGGATTCTAAGACAACCACACACACCCAAAACAAGGAATCATTCCCTTCTCTGCTACACAGTCCCTCAAGCCATGACTTTCCTTCCAGTGCTATTCAGGGGGTGTAGAGAAGAAATCCATCATTCTAGCTCTGTCTGTGAGGCTCCTACACACACTAGGTTTATCAAGCACACTCAGGCTCCATTCCAATCCTAAACAGTCCAAATACCAACAACCACATAATACACAACAATTCACATCTCTGGAATTTGAAGGGAAACACATCACAGAGGCCAAATCGGGTATGGCAATTGGTTAAAATAGCTCTAGTTGAGTAACTCGAATTCCAGAGTTGTTTATGGCCCTAACATGGCCAAAATGACTCACAGCACCCAAAATTCATGGAGAAAACAACAACAATTTTCCCAACCTGCGTAGAATAAATGAGAACATCTCCAAGGTGTTGAGGCCTGGAAATTCACAGGCAACAATAGCAAGGGATTCTCCCTAGTCAACGTTCCCAACTAGCCCATGACTTTTTGGTATGGGGAATCCGTCCGGTTTGCGGTCCAGCTACCGTAGGTCAAGTAACAAAAACTAAAGGGTTTACTGGTTGCGGCCCGGTCCACTGTATATATTTTTGTATTTTTTGATTTAAGATATGAAATGCACATGCCTAATTAACCATGCAGGGTGATAAAGGATGCAGGGAGTATTCACAAAGTGATGCGCAGGTTCTTACCTCTCTTCTTAGACCTCACAAGCATCTAAATCACATATACAGAAATAAAGTAAAACTAACTATCTATCTATCCCTAGGGAGCCGAATTGTAACTTATTTATGAGTAATGTATATTGTGCATGCATTATAAAGAGAAATTACAGATAGCTGATATTCTTTCCACAACACATGAACGATTAAGATATTTAGACAATCAGATAGCTAATTGTTTATGAACAACATTCATTACTCATGGTGGTAATTTCACAGAATGAACCAGAAATCATTCAACAAGAACATAGGCTCTAAGAGTTAGAACGATCTCACAGTTAATGGACAAAAAGCTGAAAAACGAAATAGTTCATCTTTCACCAATCCATAGCATATCATTTGAACGTCGCACCAATCTTTCTCCGATAGGCAAACAATAATTCTTTATTGCAAAAAAAGGTAGTTCTTCTTACAATCTCTCCTTACTTGTCTCACTGGGAAAAATCCCTCCCCTTCTTCTAAGTCCTCTATACTAATACAAAAAAGAAGAAAACTGTTGGGCTGCCCACGAATAACCTTTGGGCTTCCCCAACTCTTCACATCCCAAAATTTCATTTTCATAAAGTGTTTACAAAATCGTTACATATTACACAAGTGAATGATCATTCACGAGGAGGGCCCCACTTGAGTATTCAGAAATTTCTTCCACGCTAAAGCCTCAAAGGAAATGCCTTCAAATGCATAAGGTTCCAAAAAATGAATGTTTATTTCAAACTTCGTAGCCTGGTTCTTGATGGCTTCAATTCTGGCCGCACTCAAACGGATCTGATCCTCCAGTAACTACACACTGATGGAGGAATGATCTACTTCACTTCTTAAGATCTGGTCATCGAGGGATTTAATGTGCTGTATTTTTGCTTCCTCCTCTTGATACCTCTTCTGGATAATTTCCACAAATAAATTGTGGTCTGGAAAAACATCTAGCCTATGCTCAGCCTCTACTTGGCACTGGTTATAGGTAATCAGGAGCCTTCTGAATAATTCTGTGCATGCTCCTTTAGTATTTCTAACAGCCTTTTTGAACTCCTCGGCTGTGTTTATAGAAAACTCTAATAAGTCGTAATCCTGCTTAAGGGCCTGCTGATCCTTCGAGGGCAGCTCTGCAGGAGTGTCTTCATTATTTTCCAGCCTTTCCATTCTTACTATCAGGACTTCCAGGACGTCCCGAGATCTATCAACAAAATAAGAGGAAGTCTCCAAAAACTCCTCCAATTGACCCTCTACTTGCAAGACCTTGCATCTTTCCCCTTCTATGGCTATCTATAGCTGAAGCATTTTATCCTTTTATGCCAGTACATGTTCCCTGAAAGGCTGGATATCAACCTGCTACTCTTTTGCTTCCTCTAAAGCTGCTGTTAGAGAAGTGATCTGCTCTTGAAGTTTTGTCTCTTGTTCTTGAGACTGCCTTTCACTTGCCTCTAGGGTGGTCTTTTGCAACTCTAAGTCTTCTATCTTCCCCAGTATTTGTTCCTTCTCCACCCTTAGCTCTTGATATTTTTGCTGCACTCTCTCCAGACACTCTTGTGTAGTTTCCATAGACCTCCTTTCTGCTTGGAGAACCTGCAGTTCATCCTTTGAAGACCTCATCTCTTTTTGCATGTCCTCATATTTTCTCTTCATCTTACTACTTTCTTCTCTCTCCTTTCTTAATGTGTCTTTCAGTTGAGCAGAAGACTTCTTGGATTGCTCCAGCTCCGTCATGATTTTGTCTACGTTATCCTCCGAAGCGTGGATCAATGCAGCTCCTGCTCTAATGGTGAATCTGGGATCTTGGTCGGTCCCATATACAACGGTTGTATCCGTTATCATCTTCCCAGACAGACCTCCTGTTTCAACCTTCTTTTCAGTTCTCCTCACTATCCTCTTTCTTTCCTTGTCATAGAAGACAGTATTAAAATCAGGGATTTCTTCCCCTATCTTCTGTTCGAAAGGGACCAGCTTAAGTGTGGGGACCATAGACTATCCAGGTGTGATGAAAGTAGGTGCTTCTGGGTCCTGAACCTCGGGGTTCTCAACGTCCTGGGTCTAAATGTCAGCTGTGTTAGAGGATGACTGTTCTGTCGTTGTCTGGGTCAGCTTCATCCTCTCTGCTTCCTGTTTCTGTAACTCCTCATCAAGCTTTCTTTTCCTTTCTTCTTCTTCATTTCTCGCATCTTCTTCTGCCTTTTTGGCTGCCTCTTGGGAAGCTCTTCTTTTTTCTTCCTCTTCTCCTTGAAGCCACCCTGCAACCTCTTGGGACAACCTTTGGGCTTCTTCATTTATTTTCCTAGCTTCTTCATCAGCTTTTGCTTGTTCATCCTGCCCTTTCCCACCTTTGGTGGTGATCTTGTTTTTGAACCTTTTCCTCAAGGCTGTTATGTTCAAAGCACTGTAGAAGACGGACTCTTCTCTGTCCCAATGGTGAGTGTATTCTAAATGTATGTTGTTCTCTTTGCAGTGTTCACCCACTTTGCTGTGGGAGTCATTTCTATGGAAGGGCATTTCACCAAAATGAAACTTTTCCAATTCTTCCACAAACTCATCTGCTTTATTTACTCTGGTAAACTTATAACTCCCTAACTTGAAAGGCAAAGGGGGATAAACAGCCTTCTTATGTTCAAATAAAAATATTCCTATGCCATCCAGGAAGACTTGCCTAACTGCCTCTTTATGAACGATGTAGTCTGTGGCATATTTGGGTAATAGGGAGGGTGCCCTAGAGCCTCCAAAAATTCTGAAGTAGAGTCCATCCTCAGTCAGGAAATAATCTACATATTCTTCGATTACCTGCAATGCCTCTTCCGACATGCAGTCACATTCTTTCAGGAAAATGAGAGTATACAATGGCATGATGAAATATTCACAGACCTCCCCGTAATGACTATGGTATTTGTGCACCCACGGTGGCTTGTATGCAAAATAAACAGGCATCCTCTCCCTGTCCCAGATGCACCTTAGGCTAGGGAAAGGTTGATTGCACAGTATACAATCAATGAGTATGGAACTCATGTAAAATTCTGACCTCTTTTGGGACACTCCTCCCAAAGTTGAGGCCATACAGGATGAAAGACTGTTGGACACTATGTTGGCCCAGTTGAAAATGGTCCCCTGGGTCGCAACATAAAAAATAATTGGCATCCATTCTAATTTGAAGCTCCTACCATGAGCTCTTCCAAAAATCCTATTGAACATTAAGGCAATGAACCTGTATGGGGCCCTTAAGCTCATTGTGTCATATTCTCCCATCGGCCTGGTTCTGAAATTTCTTCTAGGCAACATCTTTCTTTTGAGAGTCTCAACAAGGTCCATTCTTATGTTTTTTAACCAATCGTCAAACAAAATATTTGTGCTTCTGGCAAGTGGTAGGCCAGGGCTACGTATCCTAGGCTATAGGTAGCATAGCCTTGCTTGTCAACATTCTCCAAGATCATAGTGGTTACATCTTCCTGGGGCAGAATCCAACCAATCACTTCAGAGCACGGGAAGAGCTCTGGTCTTGTGGCAATATTCATCAGTGAAGATTTCTCTATATTGGCGTATATGCCTTCTTCCTCCAAGCCCATATCAGGAACCTCTCGGCGCATGATCAACCTATATATCTCTCCCCATTGGTACTCAGGCTCTACACCAGTTATACACTTGGTGTCCTCATAAATATACTCATTTTTAGTGACAACTTCCATGTCGGGGTCTTCTTCGACCACAGGGGCCTTCTTCTTTTGTCGCTTTGACATTTTGAGTTCTGAATCTTCCTGTCATACATGGAATTATAATCGTTAGGCCATTTCCAGATAAGTTGCAAACATTTAGACAACAATGTGCAGTGTTTTACCTCATCTGTGTTTAACATGACGGAAATTAGTTAAATGAAGCAAATATGTGCATGCATATAAACTAAAATGCCTTAACTAACAGAACTCTAGTGAGAAACGAAATCTACATTAAAATGAAGAAACTTCGGGCTCTCTGTGGGCGCCATAATCATCACGCTGCGCAGGAATAACAGACGAACTTATTCAAGTTTTCTATGATGTTTTTTCAGGAGAAACACGGTTTGTGCGTCATCTATGGTCTGTCTATGGTTACGTGATGATATAATTCTATGCATTGATACATTCCCCCACACTGGCTCGGGTTCGAAACCGACCGTGAACCGGGTCGCTTGAAATAGCGCGGCTTTGGTTTGAAGGATATGGCAACACAAAAGGGGGCAACCAGTCTAACATCACAGGGAGGCCATGAACGACCCTTCCCAAACAGCCTATCATCAAACGGGGCAGACTGGCACAGACAGCGTAACGACCATCTGTACCAATCTCCCCAACCACTAAGCGTAGGGTCAAAATGCATAACGGCTGTGGAGGGAAACTATCCTGCAGGCCAAAAACCCCCCCACTATATATGTATGTAAATAATGAGGCCAAGGGAAAATGGCCGTAGAAAACCTAACCATAGAAACATCAACAAAATTCTTCGAACAGAACAGGATAAGCAAATAAGATCCTACCTGGCAACGCTGCGTGACCGGCGGGAAGAGGACTGCTCAGCTTCCATGGTTGCACCACCTAGAAACGAGGGCACATAGACAACGGGGGTCCTTATGAGCTTGAGCGAATGACAGCGCATGACAATGACAGTGCACGATAGTTGGAAATTGTAATAGAATAATCCACATGCCTGACCCCATATATATATGGTCAACTATGAGCGGCGGGATAAATATCGGACAGCGAGAACATAAGGATCGGAGGTCGCAAGAATATCTCTTTCCGCAATGCCGGCTGGTAAAACAACTAAGATAGCCACCTAGACATCCATATCGGAGCTCGCCAAACTAATCGTTGGAGCGATAGAAAAAAAAGGAGCCGCAACAGCGGAATCATAAAGGATAAGTATTCCGCAATAGGCAAGTTCTACATCAAAGGAGAAATCAACTAAATGACTGGATAGCTAGTGCATTTTGTGGCTGCAACGACGGAAGCCCAAAAATCAAGGATTGACGAAAAACAAAGCGGGGTTTGAAAAGTCAATCAATAGTCAGGGAGCTTCGTAGTCTACCGTCCGCAGTTGCGGAAAATGAAATAACAAGATGTTCCGACGCGAAACTACAAAATCAGCCGATTGAGACAAATGCATCAGAGAAAGATATCGAAGCTAAAGCTTATTATTTCTCTGCAACAGCGGGAGCGCAAGCAAATAAACTTCTGACTCAACATTTGAAAATGCATTCAAAGGCAATGATAAACTTAAACAAGTGGTGGATCAATTCAAGCATTAGAAAAATTCTTTCTGAAGAATCATTAGATCAAATCAAAGAAGAAAATCAAACTGATATAAGCAAAAGGAGGGTCCCAAAAAATTTTGAATTTTGGGAAAATGTTGCAGCTGCAACACAAGGTGAAGGAGAATCACCACACAAACCCAACTGGTGAAAGGGAAAATGCAGAATGACAATATCTGCCTATAGCCAAGCTTCTCCTATGTGAGGAAGACAAAAAAAACATTTGCGTGAGAGTGGAATGGGGTTCTTCCTGCCCACATGAAGAACTGAATGTGATTTTCCCCTCTAGGAATGCATGTGGTCAAAGGAATGATAGTCCTTCCAATCACCGATGGCTGCCTATGCATACGTCCCTCAAGGAAATAACTGCCCCAACCAATCTCATGGGAAATTAATTCAGTTGGTGCATGAGACAAGGAAAGGATGAGTAAGACAACAATGTGGTTGGAAGCTATATGGGTTCATATTGCGACACATGGTTGTTCCCCAATGGGTCCCAAGGGTTAAACATCCCCCCCTTATCCTTAGGAAATCATGCCCATCTTCATTATTGTTGCATTGACATAGCTGGTTGTGGGTAATTTTCATTAAGATGCATATTTACATGGTGTCCAACATTATATCGTTCCTGGATAGTATAAAATACAATCGGCACCACTTTAATTGTCGGAGCATAAAACAATAATCCATGGTGGGGATTTTTCCTATAGCTCCACACCATGATTAATTACAATATATACATCACATACATTAAATGCAAATGAGGTCAAAAATGGGGTGTTATAATGAAAGTATACATAACTAGGTATATATATATGTAAAACATGGTCATAAATACATCAAGTTTGATCTAAAGATCCTGTCATAAGTACATCAAAATAAAAAAAATAGGATCAAAATCCATAATATTCCTATATCTAGAGTCGATACTCAGCCTCCTCGGCAACCACTGCCTCTACAGCCTCCTGGTAACAAAGTACGACCCTAGTTACCCTTCGAAGAAGGCATAACCAGGACGGAGGAACTCCAACAACATGCTCTTGCATGTCCATAGGGATCCTCTCCATCTTGAGAGTGGGGACATCATGGGTAAGCATGGCCAGCTTCCCCTCTACCACACGAATCATCGCATCATCATCTCCAATCTCCACAAGCTGAACAAAAGTCCTGGGGTGTCCATTAGGCTGGACTGGTCCTATATCTACATATCAACATAAGGTATATCAAACTCAAGTACATATGTATATATGAATTTATGAACAAAAATTTCATAAAAACATCAAATAATACAAAAGTAAAAATTCATACCCATCTTTCCCCATGCTCCTCCAAGAGGGAGGATGAGCTCTAGATCTACCCTGAAATCCAAACCTGCATAAGGGAACTACTCAAGAGCAAGTACCTTTCTACTCCACTATGAGTAGAATTCATCATCATATTCACTCTGGATTCCACCTCCACCATCCTATCAAAGAAATATGTCACCCCACCGCATGAGTCTAGGATCAGGGGGTGGGCATGTGGTAGTGTCACTGCGGGACTAAGGGCATGAACCCTATCAAAGAAGAATGCAACCAATATGCTCAAATATCCAAAATTAGTCTTCCTACCTCTCTTGTGTTCAGATAAATGTTTTTTCATAATAGAGACTAGTCTTGAACACCAATCAAACATTTCTGCCCGTAGACACTCTACCATTATGCGCATGTGTGTCTGCGCTGCTAAGTGTAGAGTAGAAGATCCTACAACCCTGACCATGGTGCTCACTAATACTTTTAGTGAAAATATAGTGATCCGTGTAATTGAATTTTTTGTCCCTGATTTCTGAGTCCTAGGAAAGCAATAAGTATTAATATAATCTTGGATGTTGAGAGAGTCACCTTCCTAGATGGTACCCTCTAGGTTGATAGGTTCTCCCCTGTTCGATAATCTCGTGATAAAGAATATATCTTCTATGGTAAACTCCAAGGTCTCCCCTTGAAGGACAAACTACCCAATCTCATGATCCCACAATTTCACTAGTGTATCCAGTATATGGACTTATACATGCATGTTTGACGTGCATTATAATTTTAGTAAGCCACATCTTTGCAAAGCTTGCAAAGTCACGGGATCACCCATTGCATCACGATCCATATCCTCGTTCTCTCTTTCTCTCCATTCCAACACCATGTTTTCCTGCCCAAGAAGCAATTTCACCATTAGACTTTGCTAAAAATCAATTTCATCATTATTTTTTTTTAAAAACCAAGTCTTTGCAGTAATCGTGACTGTGCAGTGTGCACAGTGCAATCCATTCATGGGTTGCACTGCAGACAAGCTGTGGTTAAAACACGCATTCACAGTTCCTTTGAAGGCTACCCGTGGTTCCGACGTGGTGCCTTTAGGGATGGTGAAAAACCCATTACTTGACCATTAAATTTAAAAATGGAATGCATAAAATCAAAGATGAGGAAGAGAAGAAGTACCTGCACTTCGTGGATTTGAAAATGGTCCACCGGATTGCTCACAATGATCGATCAAAGTAAGGAGGTAAAATGGCTAAAATTGGTTAAAAACTCAAAATGATATTTTTATTTTATTTTGAACTATTTATAGTAAAAATTTGAAATTTTTACCCACTTTGTATAGTTTAAAGTCATTTATTATTATTTGAACTAATGCCATGTTTTTTTCCTAGCTACTACAGGTCCTGGATGATCCAAAATTTTATTTCCGTTTCATATAGGGTAGGATCTAGTCTCTAATGTATACTTTGAACTCACACCTCATCGTCCGTTTAACCGTAGGATCTCTTTTTCATCCATGGACTATGATGTATAACCACTATTTACCTTATATACATCATTGTTCTTCCATCGATAAGACCTCCTTTACATGGGTAACCCTAGTTTAGAACATTTTGTTGTCTTTCTGGTACCAATGTCGCAGTTGTGTTATGTTGCATTATCATTCGTAGTTGTTTTTCATGACAAAATTAGCCTCATTTTGAATCTTTTTACCAAGATACACCTGATTATAAGGCTCCCCGCTCTTATGGAGTTATATTTAAGGCCTAGTTTGACTCCTTAAAATTGACTAGACAGCTGAATAAACTTGTTCGTTCATACTCGTTAAGGTAAATTGAATGATCATCCACATCAGTGGTAGGTTATCGCTTTTTCAGACCATGTGGATTATTGACGAAAATGAAAACTCTAGTTTCTTTGAAATCTAGAAGAGTATCTTCAGGCATAGGGTTATCTCTTTTGTGGACCTAGAGGACTAAAATTACAGAAAAGGAACATTTTCGAGCTTAGTTTTCTCTTTTTTGTGCTCTGGACCCAAAGATGAAAAATATCCTGAGCGTACTTTATGTCTTTGTCATGCTCGATAAACACTAAAGAACAAAGAATTGAATTTACTGTTTCCAGTCCCATTCTCGTAAATAAATGGAAATTTCTGAGTGATCTTTCCTTCCTTCACACTTGTTAAACTCGGTCTATATGCACCTTTTGAAGGTGCGTCAGTCTGGTGATAATTTACCCCTTTTTCAGACCTTGCTGACTAAGTACAAATAAGGTATACCTGGAAGCTAAGAGAGTTCTCTTGTGGATTGTTTTATACTTTTTCGGAATCAAGATACTAAATTTACAAAAAAACGCCCCCTTAGATTCTTCTTTGGAGTTTTTGGACTCTTAAAACTATGACAAAAACGATGAGCATTCACTAATTCTAGCTCGTAAAATCCATGAATTAGTGACATATCAAGAACTATTCTTTCTCCTCTTCAAGCTTGTCAAAAATGAAGAGAGACTCAAGCTGACTTTCTTGGACTCATTAAAACTTAACAAGAAAGGGAAGGAAAATTTTCACTCTTTGGGTTATAAGTAGTGGCATCATGTCATCCTTGAATAAAGCACTCTTTGAACTTCCCGATACTCATGTCTCATTTTTCCACTTCCAATTCATATATCACTTCGAGTTATTACTCCTCCACTTGTCCTTTATACATGGGGAATTTGTTCATGTCTCCTACATGATAGATAAGTGTAGTTGTACCATCTGAAAGTCTAAATCTGCCTTGGATCATCTTTGTGTCGTGCTCACTATTCAAGGATCCTTAACTCTATCTGATCATCATGATTCCCATCATTTTCATTCTTGAGATTACATTGTGTTTACATTTCCTCATCCAGTCTTTCAGTTACTCTTATGATCTGTTGAAGGATCCATTTCCTTCCTCCTCGTACTATAGCTTCTAATCATTATATCCTGAAGACAAAGACCTAGAGTTCCGAAGATGGTACCTTAGGATTCACTACTCATATTGGTGAATTCCTTTGCTTCTGTTTTCAGCATCATTCATTTACAGAAACTATGATGAATTACTTCCATGTTCAACTTAAGCTCACATATTCACAAGGTAGGAGTTGTACTAGTTACTATGGATTTGGACGAATACCTTAGGTTACAATCTCTACAACCTAAGTTGTGCAAGTTTGTGTTATGTTCTGTGATACTACTTACAGATATTGAAGACTCATCATTGTATATTGTGTCTTTGATCCACCATTGTAATACATACATGGACTTGTTGCCTGTACTATATGATGTAATCGAATATTGTAAAGGATCTAGTATTCCACTTTATTGAACATGGCATCCTCAGTAATGATTTTGTACATGAATTTGATCTATTTCTTTCAGGTACTTCTCTGTGACCTTGGAAACTGAGTTTCTCCAAGATAAAGATTGTAATGTATTTCGGTCATCGTTACCCTCTGACCTCATACATAAGGGGGCATCTGTTATACTATGCATGGAAATTCTCCATCCGAGTACTGACACTGAGCTTGTCGATACACAAAAGGACATAATGGACCAAAGTTTCCAAAAACCTATAGATGAACATGTTCCTTAATACACTTTGGTCCTTCCAGTCTTTCCCATGTTTTTTAAAGAGATTAACTTGTAATCGTGACTATTGACATTGCACCTTGCGAGTCATTCATGGGTAGCCATATATGCAACACGTGGTATATGATCACACTATGAATTCACGAGATTCCTTCACAGGAGTCATGGTCCATTCGTGACTTGCCAGTATACATACCTACGGTTACATTAAGCCAAAAAATTAAAAATTAAAACATGATTAGTCAGAGACAGTTGGGTTTGTAATCATAACGTCCCCAACCTCCCTAACCATCCTAACCTTCGTAACTCCCCCTGATCACCAAGTATAAATAAAGGGGATGGGTAGAGGTTAGGGGAAGCATCTCAAGAGAGCAAGGTTATGTTGAAGGAATACCTTTGGATATTTGGAGCAAGAGCACTCAGTTCCTTCGCTAGCAAAGGAGGACTTGTATCAGATGGAGGTTGTATCATTCAGTAATGCTTGTCAATAAAGAGAGAATTTCTTCCACAATTGGTGCATCAATGTTCTTATGTGTTATGATCCATGAATTATATTGTCATATTCTTGCAATTATTGTTAAGATTTATAATCCTCCATTGACCAAACTGTCTATTAGATTATTTTAGCCTAACTTAGGAGTCTTTTATTAATTATTGGGTCTACTAGTACCGCTGGGTCCACTTGGCCTAATGGGGACACATGTACCAGTCAATAGAGTGTGGGGAACACCAATAGAAACTAAATGAGACTGACTACACTTCCATACATCACATTAGGTGCCTCCTAGGCCAATCCCTACATTTTAGGTGCCACTGGGATTCCCGACACCAACCTCCTTCAGTTGTTGGGAGTTGGTAACTAGTTAAGCTTAGTTACTCTTCAATTACATTCAATTAGTTATACTCCAGTTCAATTAGTGTTAGTTATGGATGGCTGCATGTGGGAAGGAGCTAATTCTCACCTACTTCTCACCTACCACTGGAGTTATACTGGTTCAACTGATTATAACTGATGGATTGGATGAATTAGACATTTGAAGTTAACCACTTGGACTCCAATAGTGATTTAGACATATTTAGTTAGCCATGCATTCAGATATAGTTAGAGTTAGTTGGTAGATTCAAATTCATCCCTAATGAATTCAAATTCTTCCTTACGTAACACTATTTTAACAACAGATTCTATAATGAAGATAATATTGTAATTCTATTAGCAATACTTGTCTGTTTCCTACACACTTTGATTTTTTTAGGTTGTATAATTCATTCCTGTTCACTTCATAATAATTAATAATATTATTGCACTCATTAATTGATGATATAAATGGAACAACAATTCTAACATGGTATCAGAGCCATCTCAAACAATCTTCAATTCTGTCTACTCTCCATTCAACACCAGAAGCAGTTGGGTTTCCAAAGAAGTACCGCAAAGAGTGCCTTTCTTCCTCTGAATTTATTCAGAGTGGTGGTGTAGGCGTGATGGACCATGAGAAAGTGTTCATGTTAAGAGGGGAGGATTAGTTCTAAAATAGTTCAAATGATTTTGGTTTTGTAGTGAAATTTCTACAGGTGCTACATAGCTTGTGTGAAGATATTGTCTTTTCCAGTAGGAGAATTATGGATTCTCAACCTTCTACACCTCAGATCCTAACACCCTTCAATTATGTTGATTGGAGGGCAGATATGCAAGTATCCTTGTGCAACAAGGGTTACTTTGGGACAATGCTTGGAATGGAGATTGATCCCCATCATCCAGCTGAGAAATCAAGTTTCTAAACTGCTTAGATGAAGCTTTTGGTTATCTATGCACTCACATATCCAGAGATCCCCTCTTTCACCTTGAAGGTTTGAGGACTCACAGGGAATCTTGGGAGAATATTGAAGTCTTGTTTGGAAATCAAGATGATCTTAAAGGACACATTCTAGAAAAAGATTTGATAGCCTTACATCCTAGCAGTTTTGAGACCATCCAACAATTATTTACTAAATTCAAGTCTCTTGCACTTCAATGTAGATAGTGTGGAATAGAAAGAAAGGATGATAAACATGTGCTCTCCATACTCAGCAAACTAGGTACTGAGTATTCTGTACTTTTCTCAATATTCCATTCCCAATTGGAAGACTCCCTCATTTGATTCCTTTTTCGAGTCCTTAATACAGGAGTAATAGAATTTGGTCCATATGGGATTCATCAAGACTTCCAAATATCAAGCCCTCTTAGTGGCAGACTCTACAAAAGTGCAAGCTAAATGGAGACCTAAGGGGAAGGATCCTAAAGCACCTTATTTTAATCCTAAATAGAATCAAAAGACTTCTGAAGGAGCTTCGGGCTCTGAGAAGAATAAAAAGTTTGAAAATAAGATGTGTTCCTATTGTATGAGGGGTTTTCATCCAAAAGACTCATGCATGAAGAAGACCCTCGACTAGTTGAAAGCTCTATGTGTATAGAAGAATATTTCCCTTCCATAAGGTGCATAGTTTTCTGATGATGAAGAGCATACTGAAGAACATTAGAGATTCCATGCCTTGCATGCAAGCCTCACTCCGTCTAAGGCTTATTTGATAGATTCTGGAGCATCCAACCACATGGTTGCCTCCAGGGAATCCTTCATCACTTCCCCTCTATCAAGAGGACCTAGAAGTCATATGGGAGATGAATCTAAAATCCCAGCTATTGAGAGAAGTTCAGATAAAATATAGCATGATGAGTTCATTCCCTCTCCTACAGCAAAGCAAATTGTTGAAGATGAAGAAGAAGCAGAATTTTCCACACATTCAATTCGAATTGAAGAAAGTCTCCTTGGAGTGACTCCCACTCCTATTGCGCCAGAATTTTATGAGATCTATGATATCTCATATTCTCATAAGGATTATCTAGAACAAGGAATTCGAATCTCTTTTTTTGAATAAAAAATATCCTTCCATTCTTTGCAAAAAATCTCCAGTGATTCTTCTATTTTAAATTTTGTGAATAGTTTACCAGTGATTGCTTCATAAAATGAAGAGGAATTAGATTTCTCTATCTCTAATGAATATGTTTCTGGTGTGCTGATAAGTAATACCATGTATATTTTCGAAATAATATCATATTGTAGGAGTGATCCATTCACTCTCATTGATATAGAGCTTCCAATAAATTTCTACATGATTGCATGCACCAATTTTCAGATTTTTGAAGAAGGAGAAAATTGTGCATCTACCATATCGGTGGAGCACACTATTGGATGTGATATGAACCTATGTGTATCTGATTTATTTGTATCTGATATGATATTATTTGGTTCAGGTTTTAAATTTCAAAGAGACTTTAGTCATGCTTGTAGCTGGTCTCATCAATTTTGGTGTGACAAATCAAGTACTGCAAGTCTTTTTCAAACTTGTTGCTGGGGATTTGATGTTAGTTCTCTCTTATGAGTTTGCTGATATTATATTTTGTGAATCATTGAGTATTTCTGAAGATGTATCATATTATGTATCTCAAGCATTCACTCTCCATAGTCCCAGGGCTTCTCTACCTATCTATTTAATCACATGCTCATCTCCTCACAGAACTAGTAAAGAGGGAGACATTTTGCATTTTCCTGGACACTTGCTCCTAAAATTTGGGGCTGATTTTACCTCACATGGTTTTCTGTTCAAGAATGAAATATATCAGTTGTTTGGGTTTTCCTTGCATGGCTTGAATTCTCAAGAACCTTTTCTCTCTCAATAGTTGATTTCAGTTGCTCTACATGGGTCCAATTTTCATCTAGCAATTGTCTATATTTCTGATTCAGTTGAGAATATTCTTCTTCTTCCAAAGAGGAAAATTCCTACAGAAATAATCATTCATTTTTGGATTCAAAGGTTCACATGCATAGATTCAGGATGATGTTGCACAGAAGAACCATAATACTGCTTTGTTGCTGCAAATTGCAACAAAAGATTTTTCAAGTTTTTAACTTGTATTTCCTGATTCCTGCTGATATTGACAGGAGGGGTTTATTAAGAAGCATTTTTTATCTTTTAGATTGTATATGGGTGAATTTTTTCCTTGTTTCTAGGGACCATGGCTGTCCAAGTTAGGATTTAGGGGGGGTGTTATGATTTATAATCCTCCCTTGACCAAACTATCTATTATATTACTTTAGCCTAACTTCAAAGTCTTTTATTAATTATTGGGTCCACTAGTACCATTGGGTCCCCTTGGCCTAATGGGGCCACATGTACCAGTCACTAGAGTGTGGGGAACATCGATAGAGGCTAACTCAGATTGACTGCACTTGCATGCATCAGTTTAGGCGCCTCCTAAGCCAATCCCTACATTTTAGGAGCCACTGGGAGTCTCGACACCAACCTCCTTCAATTGTTGGGAGTTGGTAACTAGTTAATCTTAGTTACTCTTTAGTTACATTTAGTTAGTTCTAGTCCAGTTCAGTTAGCGCCAGTTATGCATGGCTGCATGTGGGAAGGCACTAGTTCTCACCTACTTCTCACTTACCACTGCAGTTAGACTGGTTTAACTGATTATAATTGATGGATGGACTGAATTATACATATGGAGTTAACCACTTGGACTTCGATAGTGATTTAGACATATTTAGTTATCCATGTAGTCAGGTATAGTTAGATTCAGTTGGTAGATTCAAATTCATCCCTAATGAATTTGAATTATTCCTTATGTAACACTATTGTAACACCGGATTTTGTAATTAAGATAATACTATAATTCTCTGAGCAATACTTGTTTGTTTCCTGTGAGATTTGATTTGTTCAGTTTGTATAATTCATTCCTCTTCACTGCATAATAATTAAGAATCTAATTGCACTCATTTCTTGATGATATAATGACACAACAATTCTAACAATTATAATGTTTCATTAATCTTTTATATAACATCTAAGATCTATGCAGGAAGGTATCTATCTCTTTTGCAGGTGTTGAGAACCCTTGAAGCTTCTAGAGCATTTGGAGTGAAGGTTAAAATCTAGGAACAACCTTCATAAATAAGGTGTTTTATCTTTCTTCCCTATTTCTCTCTCAAATTCCTAGATAGTTGTATGTCTGGAAGTTTGATATTTGTATGTTGGTGACCCCAGACCCTTAGGTCATAAGGTATATTTTCCACGAACAAAAACTATATATTCACTTAATTTTGTGTGTAATTTAAATATTTCTTATCATTTTTCTCACTATTAAGAACACGAGTAACATCAATGCTACACACTAAATATAATGCATTGATATGGGTGCTGAAATAAAATAAGAATATCACACATGGTGCAATGGTGCTTAATGACATAAGGCACCATGTCAATTTTATGACATAAAAACTAAAAGATGTACTACATTATTAGTGTGTGTAGAATTCTAAGATACTCCTGCAATTAGGCACGTCGATAACATTAATTCCCTATAATAAGTATAATGCACCAATAGTAGTGCTTCAATAAATTAAGAGAATCATACATGGTGCAATATCTAACACTAACCATATTGTTACATTAATATAGTTCTTTTAAAATATAGTTGGTGCATCATTATTAAGACACACCACTCATTTCTTAAAATTGGTGATACACCTTAAACATACAAATGCATTGGGATAGTGCATCCTTACATCGTAGAGATCACTTGATAGTGATTGAGAAAAAATATGAAGATAATTGAAATTTAAAACTTTAATCCACAATAACAGTGTATATTAATCTCATCAATCATACAAAGACATAAAGCAAACCATAGAACATGGGATATACCCTGGGAAAACCCTCCACTAATTCTGAGTATTAAAAACCCAGCAAACAATCTTAGAGTATGATTGATAATCGACAAAGAATGATTACAACACAATAGCTAGTTTCCTTCTTTGAGAGCACAAGAGAGTAAAGATCAAATGGAACACTGTGATGATATTTCCAAGTGAATAACACTTTAATAAAAAGTCAAATTAGGTCATACAAGGAAGGAAACGAATATTTACATGCTTCAGTAAGTAGTTAACAATGAGAACATTGTTTTATCTTCAACCATGCATCCTCACTGAATTGGTGTCAAGTTGGAACTCCAAAATTATCTCCCACAAAGAAGATATGTGCCCTCCATTAATTCACTAAGTTTAATTGTCTCTAACTGAGTTGTTAACTAAAAGAACTGAAATGAATGGAACTGCATGCAACTAAATGGAACTACATGAAATTGAAAGCATACAACTGAATGAAAATGCATGCAATTGAATAGAATTGAATGCAACTGAACACAACTGAATGTATTTGAATAGAGATAAAAGTAACTAAATGTAACTAAATAGAACTGAATGTAACTGGAAAAAACTGGATGTATCTAAACAGAATTGAAGGTAACTGAACAAAAATGAATGTAATTAAACAGAAATGAATGTAAGTGAATAGAACTGAATGTAACTAAACAGAGCTGAATGTAACTGAACAGAACTGAATATAATTGAACAAAACTTAATGTAACTCAATGTAACTAAATGTAACTAGTGCCTCTCCATCATTTTCATCTTCCACAACCACTTGCATAAATTAAGGAGTTGATTCCTTAATTAACTGAACTTGTTTTATCACAGCTAAGTCTCAACTGATGTCTTATTAATTCAAGTTCACTTGGAGGCATACATGGGAAATTCAAATTCTCTCTCTATCTTTGTTCTCATATTAATTTTCTTTGCATGTTCCATATGTGTTTTCATTAATTCTATATCATATTATACTCATAATAATTGTATCAAACCTATGATCATATGTATTACCCTAGGTCATATAATCACATGCTAAAGTAAATCACTCTAGGGGTAGCTAATCCCTAAAGGAGAATTGTGGCACTTGTTGACCATGACTAGCCATACATCACATAGTATATCCTCTAGACTTAATACAACATAAGCCATTTGAACTTAATACAACATAATTTTTGGACTTGATACAACACAATTCTCAGACCTTAATAGAAGGTCGTGATCTTAACCAGAAGATCTTAGTACAGGCATATCTCTTGAATATGACAATGTCATGTGAAATTAATACAGTATAAGTTTCAGACTTGATACAATACAAGTATCAGACCTTAATACAACATAAGGTCATGGGAAAGATGTGCGCCTAATTACAACATAGATTCTGGACTTTACTACAACACAAGTCTTAGACCTTAATACAACATAATATCATAGAGAATAACTCCCGGATCTGTACTCTCAACACTCCATCTCAGCGAGGGGGACATTCTCTACCATACCAAGATTATCTAGGATGTGTCTAAACTTCGTCATGGATAGAGGCTTGTCACAAATTTGCAATATTATCATCAATAACTATGTACTGGAACTCATTTTACATGGCCATGACTTCAATGAAGTATAACTTTATCTCAATGTGTTTTTATCATAACACACATATAGGTTTTTCAAGAAATATTGACTATTAACACCTAATGACTATAGGCTCATGTATTTCACCCTAGTAGGTAGCTTCCCAATATACACTACTCCTAAGTATGTAGTACTATCCACAAAACACATTTTGCTTTTGTATTACTCTTTGACATGCATCTTGCTTCTGTAGTACTAGCCGCAATACACTTAGATTGTGTAGTAGTAGCCTCAAATTACATCGCTTATCACAGGATAAAACAATAGCTGGATAACACGATCATATAATAGATATTGCATGTATAAAATTCAATAAAGGGCCTATCCTAATGTACCTCAAAGGTACTCAAACATATTCTTAGTAGTAAGCATAAAACACAATAGGTTTGCTCAAAAGACCAACTAGCTACCTACACATAGTAGCATCATCTGGATCCAATCCAGGATAAAGTTTCTCTAAACTAGAAACCATGGATTTAAATCCATCACATACAACATTATACAACAAATGTGTAATAACATGCATAAATAAAGTATTATCTTTTCTTTCACTCTTTAACATTTGTTGACTTGAATAATATTCTGTTATCTAGAGAATTTCTCTATGAGATTTCCATTCTCTGTGATGTTCTTCAAGTCGTGATCACTTTCTCAGTGATCATTCTCTTTATATTGCAGCACCCCAACTAACTCTCTGAGAGGTTTAATTGTTCTCTAACGATCCATACTATAAATCTTCTTGAGTTTCAATAGTCTCTGAGACTTTGACCATGTCTATGCTCATGTGGATTCTTTCCACAAGATATCACAACCCCTAGATTCCTGAGTCATGTACCATGACTAAATAATGTGTCTTCACTAGATACTTCTTGTGAAGACACATCAATACCCCCTCTTCAACTAGAGGAGTTTTTATATACTATACAAATCTTTTCCCAAACAGATGCTTTGTAATAATGTTGTAAATGCTGCTCATCTGTGGATATGTACCATGTCTCGAATATAACTGACTAAAAACCTCAAAAATCTTTACTTCTTTTCAACATGCTCTATCTAGAGAAACACGTGTGATCTTCCTCGATCACTATACTAGTAAAATTCCATATATCTTTGAAACTATATTTGATTGACCAAAACATATCTGAGTCCACATACAGTTGTACCAAGCAAGTACCACAACACATGTTATGTACATGTATATGTACAGACTCTAAAACACATGGCTGGTATTGGGACCTGTGACTAACCAAGTTCATCTCAACTAACTTTTGAGATCTTCCAAATCTGATCTAAACTTCAGATTTATATTCATATAGATGGCCATATAATTTTAATCCATCATCCTGAAACTCTTCAGGTTCTCTACTGCACATTTTCCATAATTAAGGAAAATTTTATCTAGTGACTACCACACCTCTAATCATAAGAATCATAACAAGATTATTGAATATTTTTTCTGATTTTCTTTTCGAATTACGGGCATCATGCATATCTCCTTTTTAAATAGGTACATCAACCAGTTACATTGGTTCTTTAGGCTAGCAAGACTAGAAACACCCTATCACCATGTAAATGTGAGAATCATAATCTAGGTCCTCCATCACGAATACTTATTCTCATATATATATGAAGCTCTTATTTGACACATGAACCTAAATAAGATAGAATATCTTCAAGAGTCTTCACATCTATCATAATAGAATTAAATCCATATATTTTGTCTACTTCCCAAGAGACATAGGAACCGAACTGTTCTCTTTCAGGCTCACCCATTTGAATGACTCTATATTCATGTCCTTCTTTACTTTTTACATAAGGGATATTAATTTTCCCTACTATAACGAACATAAAATAATATTTAAATAACTATTATATAATTAATAATAACTATTAAAATCAATATTAATTATTAATATTAATACATATTGATATTAATAAATAATAATTAATAATTAATAAATAGTTATTAGTAAACAATTCTAAAATGACCCATCCTTTCATGGATAGTATCCAAAGTGCCTTTACGATTAATATATATATGGCACTCACTTTGTAATCTATCATCATATCTATTCTATCATCAATTTATATATTATTATGGCTTATTTAATATTCCAAGTCTTTTGGTAATATTATTTGTGTAAGCGAATAATTATTTGCTTCAAGTGGTATAAGAGCAAGAACGAGAGGGAAAAATAAAGAATAAAAAAAACATAAGTTAAAAAAAGAAAAGATAAAGTAAAACAAGCACATGGTTTTGCTTTCCAGCTTCAACTGGGTTTTACTTTGATTTGAATTATTATAATCTATTTATAATAGTTCAATTTTTTGTTTCATTAGATAAAATAATAAAATAAAGATTTGATTATATAATAATTAATTATTATTCCTTAAACCTCACCATTCTTAATAAAACAAAATTCCTCCCTGCACAAGAAAAATGGCAGAAATGAATGAAATTAAAGAAAGAATGATGAAATTAGAGCTTAACCAAGCCCAAGGTTCTAAAAATATTGAGGGTTTACACTCAAGACTCAACCAAATCGAAGGAGAACTACACAAAAGTAAAATCGAATTATCAGACACTATCAAAAAAGAAGTCAACGAAGCAGTATCTTGGGAGATGGAAGGTGTAAAAAGAAACATCATAGTATTGTTAGAATCCGGGTTTAGCAAACTCGAGCATCATTTGGAAAACACAATTACTACATTAGTGTGCAATATATCAAAGGAAGACCAACCATCCTCAACTTCAAGGCATCATAAGACAATTCCTCCCAAAAGAGGAAGTCCACAAGAAGAGTTCGATCATGATCTCTCTCCAAATCATGAGAAGTCACTTTCTCCTCCAAAAAGGAATGGATATCAAATGAAACCCAAGTTAGAATTGTCAAAATTCAATGGAGACACAAAATGGAGTGTGGCGTGGATCAACAAGGTAGAAGAATTTTTTTCCATACACAATATCACAGCTGACGAGGAAATGAAAAACTTATGCCTCTATACAACTAGAAGAGCGGGCTTACAACTGGTACATGTGGTGGAAGGTTACAACATAGGAAACTAAGAGCAAGTGGAGAACATTCAAAAATGATTTATTTAAGAGGTTTGAAGACTTAAAAGAAAAAGACTTCTTCACAAAACTTACTAGACTGCAGCAAAAAGGCGATGTCGATGAATACACCAATGAATGGGAAGCCCTAGCGAAACGTGTTCCAGAACTCATAGACAGTCAACACCTCCAGACTTATGTGTACGAACTAAAACCCTATATAAGAGATGAACTAGAGCTACTAAATTTATCAACCTTAGACAAGGCGAGACGCAAGGCAAAAATCATTGAAGAAAAATTAAAAAAGGTGTGGAACAAAAACCATGACAAAGATAGAAGGTGTATTCCAAATACCAAAAACAACACCAAATACTAGCCACCACATATAAGGAATGAAAACAAAACCACCTTAGAATCCCAATGGATGAAAGAAGGAAAGTGTAAGTATTGCGGAGAGAAGTGGGACCCAAGACATAGATGTTTAAAAAAAGAGACCACCAAGAACTTATATCAATGTGAAGCAGAACAAGAAGACAAGTCAGATAGCAATGAATCTGACATAGAAGAAACTCGTGACATCGAAAATCCCTTGTCCTATTCAGAAGATGAAGAATCTCCCAAAATATCAATTGCATCCATAACAGGAATACACCAACCACAAACATTAAAATTAAAAAGGGCATATAAAAAATAAAAATGTTGTAGTCCTATTCAACATAGGAAGCACCCATAATTTCATCGACGTAAGTGTTGCAAAGAGGTTTAACCTTTTCATATATCCAGTACCCAACATGAAATTAATGGTAGCAGATGGAAGGAAGATCAAAAAAGTAGGGAAATGCCACAAAGTTAAGCTACAAATACAAGACTATAACCTTGAGTCATAATTTTATGCAGTGCCCTTAGGAGGAGTTGATGCAGTATTAGAAATTTAGTGGTTGCAAACACTAGGTACCTACTCATAAAACCACCAAAAACACTTTATAAAGTTTAAATGGCAAGGAGAAAGATACAAATTATATGGGTTCCAACCCCCTCGCACGCAAATTGTGTCATCCCACAAAATGGAGAAGCTAATTCGAAAAGGAGCACCAACATATGTCATACAATGCCAGGAGATGGAATTATTAAATTCAAAAGTAGTTAAATAATATCATCCATAGATCCAAGGATTAATCCAAAAATACAAAAAAATATTCGACGACCTCCCCATGGAGTTACCACCAGAAAGGAACATCGAGCATGTCATCGAAATCAAGTCAGGATCTAGCCCTGTCAATGTTAAACCCTATAGGTATCCACACCACCATAAGACAGAAATTGAAAGATTAATCCATGATTTATTGAAATATGGAGTGATTACAGAAAGTCAAAGTCCTTATGCTCCACCAGTAGTACTGGTATGAAAGAAGGATGGATCATTTAGGCTATGCATCGATTACAGAGGACTAAACAAAATAACTATTAAAGACAAATTCCCCATTCCATTTATTGATGAAATGTTGGACTAACTGCATGGCGCAAGGTACTTTTAAAAATTAGACTTAAGGTCAAGATATTACCAAATCATATTAAGGATAGAAGATGTGGCGAAGACAGCTTTCCGAACCCATGAGGGACATTACGAATTTAAGGTAATGCCTTTTGGGCTAACTAATGGCCCAGTGACATTTCAAGCAACCATGAATAACCTATTCTAGTCATTCCTAAGGAAGTTTGTATTATTGTTTTTCGATGACATCCTTATATACAGTAAGACATGGAAGGATCATCTCACACACCTAGAACAGGTGCTCTCTATTTTAAAAGAAAATCAGTTCTACGCCAAGATGTCCAAATGCACATTCAGTAAAGAAGAAGTGAGCTATCTTGGACATGTAAGAGGATGTTTTAATCCTTATATCAGTCCTATATGAGTATATATCAGTCCTACATAAGCCTTATATCATTCCTATATCATTTGGCAAAATATCGACTCATGGGATTGATAATATGCCAATAAAGATAGAAAAAACAATGTATATGCTAAACACAATTCCAAGTCCAGGAATACAGATCTATATGACAGTCATGAAACATAAAAACACTTTTAGATCTGATTTATAACAACATATAAAAAATGTAAGTTACTCATCTGTGTTGTTTGTGTGGGCTCCCTCTTGATCTTTGCACCCTTGCGAAGATAGGTGGATTCCTTCCACTAGTACAAAATGAGGAATTAGCTACTATGTGACTAAAACTTATAGCCACCACAAGCTTTTCAAGTGATTTACTACTAGATATGAGTAATTTTGATTGACCCGACTATAAATTACTAAAATTAATGACTAATTTAGTCACCAGTTAACAAATATGACTAAATAATAAGTGACGAAGTTAAAAATGACTAATTTAGTCACGACATAAAAAATGACTAGCTAGAAGAATATGAATTATTCATTTATGTTAGTCATTTTTTATTGTCACTCCAATAAAGAAAAATTGCAATTTTGGGACTCTAAAAAGTCTTGTAATGGATAAATGGGGGCTTCTAAAATGAAATTCTCTTCCCAAAGGTTGCAGTTCATTAAATAACTGAACTTATGACCCATTTCACAAAACTTTCCTATGCATATGTTTTCATACAAAACAAATCTATGGTTGATGAACTAGGAAAAGGGGTTGTATTTGATTCATAATAAGATATGTTCGTCCGAATAGAGTCTTAGGAAGATGAGGTATTATATCCCCCTCACAAGCACATTCACATTTATTTTTTTCATGTTTTGTATCTTCAAGGTTGGTATATATAAGAATAAAATAAATCATGGAAAAAATAAGTTTATTATATTGACCAAACCCATCAATATCTCCATATCAATCGCTTGTACAATCTCATGCTTCATTTTACATTCAAACAAACATATGCTACAGTTCTTTGCATTTTCAACAAGTTTACTTTATTGACCAAACTCATCGATCTCTTCATATCAATCATTCATACAATCTTATGTTCCATTTTACATTTATAAGAAATCATACGATATAATTCTTTGAATCTTCAACTTGATAAAAAAGAATTCACACATGGTGTATATCTCTCCATCTTAAACCTTGATTAATTCTGTAACTTTGTTTTTATTCTTCAACTTAGTAAAAAGAAATTCACATATGGTGTAGATATGTGAGTCTCAAACACTTATTAGTAATTTTGTAACTTTGTTTTTATTTTTGTGTAAGAAGTTAAAAACATGCAAAAATAAGTTTAAAAAAAAATTATTACATTGGAATATTTTGTCTTATTACAAAATAATATTTTGTTCTTATATCATTAAAATAATAAATTACTTTACGAAAGTAATATAACAAAAAGATGTAATAATATTTTGTCTTATTACAAAATAATATTTTGTTCTTATATCATTAAAATAATAAATTACTTTACTAAAGTAATATAACAAAAAGATGTAATAAGTTGTTTCATAGTTCTCTTTTATATAATAATAATAATTAATTTGAGTAGTAAAGTCACAGTCTTTGTTCTGCGGGCCAACCAAAATACAAATGAGGTTGTGATCAGTGATCAAATTTGAAGGGTGGGTCTTAATTTCAATTGGAAGGGAATTTATTCTTGTAGCCCTTCAAAGATGAAGGGAAATATAAATAATTGTACTTCAATTGACAAGTATAAATTAACTAATCATTTTCAACAAAAAAAATGCAAAAAATAAATATTGTTCTTCCAATGTTTTACAATTTTAAACAATTGAGCATTCCTTAATAACTACATGAAAAAATGATATATTTTCAATAAAACTTATTTTGAACACATTAATTTGTCATATATGTAACATTAATTTTACAATTCAGTAACATAACAACTATTCTATTCTATTGTATTTTTTTCGAGTTGGAGCACACTTCATTATACAAAAAAACTACTTAGACTATGCGATGACCATATTGGGGCATCCCCATGATCTTATGCTTAGTGCAAGATGTCGTAAATAGATATAGTCTTGAAGAAAAACTAGAACCATGAGAGAATTACTTAGTGTTATATATGTACAAAGGAAGCCACTAAGCAAAACGAGGCTATAATAAACCTACAACCAAATATATATATATAACCAACCAATAACTTGATTCAATCATAGAGAGGGAAACAATCCAAGCTTGAGAGATGTAAGAATGATGGGTATTGGGAACCTATGAAAAAATAATACACAACTCAAAAAACATTAAAAAAAATCCTACATACCAAGCAAGTTAGCAATGCTAGCATAACCAGGGTCATGGCAACAAATTTTGTTGTTCAACACTTGTCGTGATAACATACACGTATTGGATGGAGGGACAATGGAATCAAGCCTAAGTCAACTGAAGCCTTGAAACTCACTGCATGTCTAAGTCTCAACAATCCACCTTTCTTTAAATTGAAGCAAAACACCAAAATAAGTTTATTAATGGCTAGATTTGAGAAAGTTCTAGGTTTGAGTAATTAAGGTCTTGAGGCTCTAAAATTTGTTATGTTTTATACTAGTCCATAATTCAGTGAATAGGAAGTCATGGGTAGGAAATTTAAGTAATTTAATAAAAAAAATTAATATGTGTACCTCTATGTCGAAACCATCTTCCATGCTGATGCGGGCCACTACCTTCTTTATTGTCTTACCAAAAGGCATGATAATGAGGAAATGACCTAAAATTATGGACTTCACCTTCAAAGAATGCCTTGCAATCACATTGGTAAGGAGTGATAAGAATATCACAACAATCCAATGTGTCAAATCTCCATTGAAAGTGTCAATTCAAGAATTATATAGTAAATTTAATATAAGACTTACTTATAGTTTTCTCTTACTCTTTGTGTCTTGACATATTTGATATTTTATGGAATTGATATTATAAGGTGAGGATTTGCATGCATAATAATCCATAGTTATGACTATGAGACGAGGATTTAAAGAGAAGAGGATGTAAACACAAGTAATTTTTATATTTATTTTGTTGGCGAGCGTCGAGGACAAATGTTGTGAGAAACCACAAATGTTTGGAAGGACGGAGGGAGATTACATCATGATCATGCCACCCATCAAATTGAAGACTATTCTTGAGCCAAAAATTGTTTTTTTTTTAATTTTTATTAATAACCATTGGTCCAAATGTTTTTTCTAAGTCATTGTTTGTCCATATCGTGTGCCCAATGACACCTCTCTATAGAAATGCATAAATCGACCTTTGTACAGTTTCTGATCCTAGCTACAGGCCATTATTTGTATTTGCATGACATTAAGTGTTGTTTATAGTTGTTGTGAGTCTATGATATTCATGCAATAAATGAAGTCTTGTAGAGGAGGACTCATCAACCTGACCTTTTGAATTTCATTTTGACGAAAAACTACTGGACATTGGTAGCGAGGTTCACATAAGTAGTAGGCACAAATTTTTGAGCTTGTGTCAGGCCTAGTAGTAGACTAGTAGTTGTTCTTTGTTGTTATAGCATAGTCTTCGACACTTTGTCAAACTTTATATTGCATCCACAAGTGACTCGGGAGTTAGATTCACATCGCAATGGCTAGTGCCTCGTAGTTATCTGTCATCACTGGTCATCTTGCACAACTAAGCACTGAGTGCATGATTATAATTTATCATATTTCCAATATTTTGAATGACTAGTTGAACTTTAAAGCATAGGAATTTCAACATCTTGTGAAATCTTGAGAAATTTATATGAAGGGTGATTTCAAATGTTGCCCTTTTTTTGAAATTTTGATATAAATTTTGCCTTCTTTATTCGAAGGTTAAAATTCAGATTTTAAAATTTTTTTTAAAGGTAATTTTAACTTTACACTTCTAGTAAGGGATATAACCTTTGGAAGGGTTGGAAAGAGTTCAATTTTGAACGCTGATTGTGATTCACCATCATATTTAATATTTAAAAAAAAAAAAAATTTGAGAAATTCTCGAAATAAGTAAACTCCCCAAATTATCAACCAGCGTATCGACACTTGATGGTTGGCGGAAATGATATTTGTTTCCTGGAAAGGACGAGAGATCGAGTCCCCTTGCCTCCAGTGGCCTAGATTCATATAGTCGTGCCAGAGAGTGTCGACCTGTTCAATATTTATCGTGAGTGTTTTCACTCTTTTCATTCTCGTAAAGAAAAAATGGCCGATATCCATAAATAGTACTACTCTTTTCTCAACGCATACACCCACAGATCGATCCCTTGCAGCTGCAGATTGAAGATGGATGATGCACCATGGCCCTAGTCCAAAACATTTGCAGGTATTGAATTGTTATTTTGACTCTCTCGGCTCCACGAAATAAGGTAAAAATCTTGTTCATTAATCTTAATCTATTTTTAATTTTTGACATATTTTGAGGATTTGAACTCCAACCCTTACGCCCTAGTATCAAGAAGAAAATTACATGGCTTCTGGTCAAAAAATTTTGATTCAGCCATTTTTTCCCCGATACCTGTTAGGCCGTGGTTTTGTCTTTGCTGGAAATTGTTGAAATCATGCACAAAACTTGTTGATCTGATCATTAACTATTTTAAACGGTCAAGATTTCCTTTTTCTTAACCTAGGGTTTCAGTTGGAATTTTCTATCGGTGGAGTTTGTCGTGGCCGTCTGTTATGTTGTTTTAGATACATTTTTAATCGAGGTTTTGTCTTGCAGGGAGAGTGTCCCATTTGGGGTAAGGTCAAGGGGTTTGAGTTTTAGAAAATGATGATGAGCGAGAGGAAGATTATAGAGCTGGAAACGGGATGGAAATTTATGCAGAAGGGAATTACGAAGCTTAAGAACATTCTGGAAGGAATTCCTGAGAAGCACTTTAGTTCCGAGGAGTACATAATGCTTTACACATATCCTCTTTTTTCTTGATAAATATTCTTACTGGTCTTAGCTTCAAGGGCTTTTAGAAGTGTGAATTCAATATTCCTGTGTGTTTTATTTTAGCGTTTCTCCAATTTCTATCAAATTTAACATGTCAAAGATGTATGCTATCCTTTACTTTAGCACAGTACTATTTACAACATGTGCATGCAAAAGCCACCGCAGGATTATTCGCAACAACTTTATAACAGATACAGGAAGTCTTTTGAAGAGTACACTACTTCAATGGTGAGTTATTTGTTGTTGTCTTTCAGGGGTCTTTCATTTTTTCATAATGGATTTAAATTTTCTCTTTATCGATGATTGCATTTTTCCTTTTGATCTGAAGCGTTTCCATCTTGTTTGTTATTTTATTTTTATTTTTTTGCAATTCTACTTGGAAGTTAGAGTTCTTGTTGAAAATTGATGGCTTACCATGCTTTTCAAGAAAAAATTGACACTATGTATATAGGTACTCTGCATGGAGATGGAATCCTCAACAGATCAATGAAATATCAACTTCTTGAGCTCTAGAATACAATCAATAAAAGTGGCAATATAAGGAGTGCCTAGTCCATCTCTTTAAATAGTAACAATTGTAGGTTGAAAAGAAATAAAACAAGATAAAAAGGGTCAATTGTAGAAAATATTGACAAATGAAGAGACACATTGAAGAAATGGGACTACTCTTAGTCTGAGCCACTAGAAGAGTTTAATACAATGCTGTCTATCACAATGAATTTCTTGATTTTGAGCCTAAATATGTTTTCAGGAGAGTGCCTTTTAATTTTCTAATTTGTTGTTCGAGTTGGTATCTTCATGTCGATTTTGCTGCAACCCAACACATAACCTTCCCCTGGACTATGCACTATGAACTGTGCATCTTAAGAAGTCTTATCAATGTTTAGTTTGCATCCACGAGTACGTTTATTTTGTTTGCATCAATTATGTATTTTAGTGAAAATAATATGGAAATAAACCTCAAACACCACAACTGAGATTTTAGGAGTATATTAGATACATTTAAATTTAATGTACTTCAGGCAAAGCTGATATGTATTCAATGTGTTGAAACTAAAAATGCAACATACATGCCACCAAAGCAAGCACATGAGGATGTAACCAATAATTCGAAATTGTTTCTAGGGATGTCTTTGCTAGGAGCTAATACATTGCAAAACGGTTTGGTAATCATTTCAACTCCCTAGGAAATTAAATATGTTATTGAGACTTTGTCAGTGAAAATCAAATACATACACATTTCTACAAATGGAAAGTGAATATTGTAAATAGCTTTCTACTTTTCTTCCATATCTTTCTTGTAATCCAAATCTTGCCTTCTTGGATGAGATATTTCTTTTTATTTTAGCTTTCCTTCTCATCCAAGGTTTCTCTTTATGGGTGAATTTATAGAAAATCATTGTATTCTATTCTTTAAGTACAGAGTGTACATATTGTATACGTGGCAATTTTTTTTCTCTCTTGTCCTTTTGTGATATTGTGTTCGTTTCTTTCTCTACTTTCAGTTGCGAGCTTGCATCAAAATGGGAAACAATCATGAACTCAATAGTTTTCCCATGCACTTCAATGATTAGAGATTATGCAGAGGTTTTTGTAAATTTCCAAAGTAAAATATGCACAATTGATTGATGAAATGACAGTTGACATTCTCATGATAGTTTGAAAACTTCGCCAATCACAATGCCTTTGATTTACTGGCAAAATATCAGACAACCCATCTTGTATCCAATGTTGATATTACACTCATAAATCAATGAAATAGTATTCAATTACTCAGATCCAATTATGCCATTCATGTTTCTTTAAATTATGACTGTGGTGGGATTAAGGTGTGATTATCCAATTTTTCAACAAGGATGCATCTTTTGCATTTCAGGGGACATCTGCGGTGGTTTTGTCAGGGTTGGTTGCATCATAAAAAGTGATTGGTGGAACATTGACTGGTCATACCTTCCTCTTCCTAGGCGTTGGAGAGGTAATTCTAGCTTTTTGTGTCAGGTACCATGAAAATAAGTAAGATATGAATTACTTTACACGTAATCCAAGGAAAGCAACCCTTCTAACCACAAATCAACAAAAGGGATAACCATAAGGATAACAAAGGAGGGAGGGACCAAGGTTCAACACAGGGCTAAACAAAAGAAGAAACAACTCCTAAATCCTCTCTCTCAAGGTATGTGGTCCACATGTCACATGCAATAACTAGAAGTTCATGACGACCATATAAGGGAAGTTCATATTGGATGCAGTGATCCTTTGGTCCTTTTGACTGTTCCTAAGGTCAACTGCTAGTGACTCCATCAAGGGGTGGCTAGTCCCTTGAGGAAACAACCTATCTCAACCATCTCTAATACCTAGGAGAGAAGGGAATCACACATCACCATCATCTTGGTTAGCTGACCAAGATCCACATGGTTAACTAACCAAGTAATTCCTTAGGGATCAACTAGGGGCCCTAGATAAATGCTAGGGGCTTATCTGACTTGGTCCTAGACCAAATACCCTAGATAACTACTAGGGGTATGCAATGCTTGGTCCCAGACCAAAAATCTCTGGTGTAACCAACTAGGAGGCCCTACTGATTAGTTAGGGACTTTTTCCATAGCTCATACTGCTTGGTCCTAGACCAAGATCCCTAGATAAGCTAGGCGCCCTAGATACTTTCTAGGGACTTACACTACTTGGTTAACTGACCAAGAACCCTAGTTAACTAACTAGGGTTCCATCTTGCCATATAATATCTCTCGCAATTGCATTATCTTTAACAGCATGATCCCATGTTGTTAAAAGCATGTCAAATATATCAGCCATGGGTTGATCCACCTCCTATATTAGGTCATGGTAATTTACACCCGCATGTAAACATATCCCACTACTCCAGTATAACCCATTCAACTTGCTCCCACTATTAATAGACATCAAGTGGAGTGCTCTCCTCTTAGCTCAAAATAGACAAGATAATATCTAGAAAAAAACACATTTGATGAGACTTCAAAAAACATAATGGATAAGATTCCAAAAGCAAAAAGCATAATGGATAGGATTCTCTCTGTAAAATATATGTCCTCGTTGATTGATTCACCTACTCTAAAGGTCATTGTAACATACACTCACATGTAAATATAACCCATTGCTGCATGCACAAGTCATTCAATGTGCTGCTGCTATTTTAGACAAGATGCCCTAATTTTACCTATTTTTGCACTTTCACAAAATTACTTAAAATTTCTATTTTTTATTCTCTATCAATACATGAATCTATCCATGTTAGCATTTTTAAAAGTTAGAAACCCTAAAAACAAACTTTTTCTAATCATCACCGGAATTTGCACACTACACTCCTTCAAAAAGAGTATCTAGTTAAGCCACCTAACACGAGGACACGCAACACGAAACATGAAAATATGAGTGTCCGACACAGACACGGTGACCCCCATAATCAGGACATAGAGGACACATTATATATATATATATATGAAAAATATAGATATATAGATCCAATTTTTTTTAGAAACTAGAACATTTACAAATATTCAATAAAAATTACTAATTAGGAATTAGAATCAATACACATTACACATTCTATCATTCAAAAATCACAATGAGAAAAAAGATGATGGCTCAAGATGTCGAAACCATATTTATCATTAAGACATCAAAATCAAAATGTATTACATAGATGTCAGAATGCCAATGGCAACTAGTAGCAGTAAATAGTAAATACAAAAATGGGTAGATCATATATGAGATCAAGATGGAAGAAACTCATATTTCAATAGTCCTTATCCATGCCTGAATCAACAAACTCATGACTTCCCTGACCCTCTTCTTCCTCCTCCTCTCTGCCCATCAAACAATATGCATCTTGCAAGTGTGGAGGATGACCCCTCTATAGGACATGATGTCAACATGTGCCCAACATGTGTTTTTTCATGTCTCGATTCCAGGACACGAAAAAACATGTGTCGGGCACGTGTTGACATCGTGTCCATGTCTGACACGACCCTATGAGACACAACAAGGGTTTTGGAAGTGTCCAGTTATTTAGGTATCTAGAGACTTAATTGGCTTTCTCTAACAGGAAGTTTCCCAAAACAGCAAACTCAAAAGTGAAGAATACCCTTTTGGAAAACTACTATATGTGTTTTCAAATTTTCAACATTTTTCTAAAAATGGTAAGTTTCTAAGAATAGATTTTTTTTCAAAATAGTGATCTCCAAATAAAAAATCACTAGTGTTACTGAGGGTTGTGCTCCCCACACTTTCAGGTTGATGAAACTCAATGTGAAATGTTTTGGTGTCCCCAAAAATATAAATTCAGTGAAACATGATGCAAAATGTTTTGCATAAAATGAGAAACATTTTACCTCTTTGGGGGACTACTGGGTACCCTCCCCTTCGAAATCTGGGATGCTTGGTAGCCTGCCTAAAATTTGACTTGAATTTTTTTAAAGAGTTGAACAAAAGAAAACCTTAAAACCTAAAACGCTAATCTAAGTTGTGTTTGTCAAACTTTTCATTATGAAATACAATTATATGTATTATTTATGTTTTGGTATTTTTATTTTTTAATTTTATATTTTTTTATGATTTTAGAGATGGGGTCGCCAATGCTAGGGATCGTGACTTTCTCCATGACACCCCTAAAATTTGGGGTTATCTCCACATGTTCCTATGATGTGTTTCCCTCTCACGCATCCCCATGTCCCAGAAAATTGGTGAAACATTAAAAGTACCCATTTAAATAAATCACACTACCATGCATGTTACAAGTGTCGAATGTTATATGCATGCATGGAAATCCTACTAAAGATACAACTTAATCTCGAATTGAAGGACTGAATTTGGTGTCTCTCAATGCTAATGAAAATGTTGGAAAGTAGAACTCGGTCTGATTTCAAACTTCTGGAACCAATAGACATACTAGAGAAAGTGTTGGATCAACATTGAATATGCATGCACAAATTCATTGGTAACACCTATCAATGTTGTAATGGAGATTTTACTTTGTGCTTCTCTATATTTTGCTACTGAGGTTGGGAGTCTCTTGCTGGAGATCAATGGAGGCAACATTTCCTCTAATTTATGACTGAGGTGCTAGTTGTAGTTGTTTCGATTACATGAGAGGAAAAAGAAAGCTAAGTCAGGTTTACCTGCGTTCCATTATGAACAACAGAAACAAATGAAATCATTAAGATCATCCCTACGACTATTGTTGAGTATAAATGTAAATTGACATCTGAGGGTGGGATTTTTTAGAGATTTGGCATTTGGTTTTGCTAGTTTGGGCAAATTTTAACAATATTTTCTATTATTATATTTGGTTAGTTGGGGATTTAGAGGGTAGCTGTTGATAATTGGTTAATAGTAAACACATTTTCTCGTGACATTAGCGTCATGTCTGCAAGAGCAGCCTTGGTTTACATGCTAATGATGTTTCTTAGTTTTAAATATGGTAGCTTCATTTGTTTCTGCTAGTTAATGGTATAATTTATGATTCAAAATAAACTTGTTTACATTAGAACAAAAATGGTCAATATTTGTAGTTCTGCTTTTACATCTAAACTTAGGAAATCATATTACTTCTTTTGTGTGGGTCAATTCAATGCAGTTTCCAGGACTAGGCTTCAGTGGCTATTATATGCCCAGTCCTCCAGTGGCTTGGGTGGAGGTACAGAAGGCTCATCAAGAAGTGACAATTTAATGTTAGATGAGAAGTCATTGGAGGTAGAGCTAAAGAATGCTATTTAGGGTGAGGACTATGCACAAGCAGCAAGACTTCGTGATGAGCTTTAGATTCTGCATGAAAACAATCAAGCAGGTATTCTTGCTACCAATGCACGATTTTACAAAGAATTTGAAAAAGGTGACTTGAGTGCGATGCGAATGATATGGTCCAAGGGAAATAATGTGCACTGCATACATCCTGGTGTTGGCTGTATTTCTAGTTATGATATTGTTATGGAAAGATGGGAGTTGACTTTGGGACCTGAATTGGATCTTCCACTTCAAATCGAATTAAAAAATGTGGAAGTATACATCAAAGGAAACCTTGGTTTTGTTACATGTTTAAAGCTTGTGTGAACTAGTGGAAATAACTGGGGCAAACAAGTAGCTACAAATGTCTTTGAAAAGGTTGAAGGAAAATGGTACATTTGTCTTCATCATGCTTCACACATTGCCTCCTAGCACTACAGGTAATGTTTTGTATAATTTAAATAATTTTGCCAAATTTATAAATCTCATTGAAAATATGGAAAGAAAGCCGATAGGTCTTCCGTCATCCTGCTTTCCACATTGGTTATTTCTCAATTCATGAGTTGGGATACTATGGGGATTAACTGAAAAATATATTTATTTTTTACGGTTGAACTGATAAATTTGTCTATGACTGCTCTTTGGCTCCTGGATCTGTGAATCTTTGACGTATATGTATATTGATTTGTGATATAATATATGTTGCATTTAAAAATAATTATGGCTGGCATGCTGGCTTTTTCTTTTATTTTTAGTTCGTGTAGCTTTCTACTAACAAGGTTAGAAATATACAGCCTATAGATGCAATAGAAATATGTATATAGTATACACAGTAAGTACATGTAATGCTACAATGTGGTGTATACTTAAGTCTATAATAAATGAAAAATGTACTTGTGTTACAATTAGCCTCAATGGCATGTATATGTATATTGATTTGTGATATAATATATGCTGCATTTAAAAATAATTATGGCTGTCATTCTGGATTTTTCTTTTGTTTTTTGTTTGTGTAGTTTTCTACTAACAAGGTTAGAAATATACAACCTATAGATGCAACAGAAATATGTATACAATATACACAGTAAGTACATGTAATGCTACAATGTGGTGTATACTTAAGTTCTAATAAATGAAAAATGTACTTGTGTTACAATTAGCCTCAATGACATGTATATGTATATTGATTTGTGATATAATATATGCTGCATTTAAAAATAATTATGGTTGTCATGCTGGATTTTTCTTTTGTTTTTTGTTTGTGTAGTTTTCTACTAAAAAGGTTAGAAATATACAGCCTATAGATGCAATAGAAATATGTATACAGTATACATAGTAAGTACATGTAATGCTACAATGTGGTGTATACTTAAGTCTCTAATAAATGTAAAATGTACTTGTGTTCCAATTAGCCTCAATGGCATGTATATGTATATTGATTTGTGATATAATATATGCTGCATTTAAAAATAATTATGGCTGTCATGCTGGCTTTTTCTTTTGTTTTTTGTTTGTGTAGCTTTCTACTAACAAGGTTAGAAATATACAACCTATAGATGCAATAGAAATATGTATACAGTATACACAGTAAGTACATGTAATGTTACAATGTGGTGTATACTTAAGTCTCTAATAAATGAAAAATGTACTTGTGTTGCAATTAGCCTCGATGGCATGTATATGTATATTGATTTGTGATATAATATATGCTGCATTTAAAAATAATTATGGCTGTCATGCTGGCTTTTTATTTTGTTTTTTGTTTGTGTATTTTTCTACTAACAAGGTTAGAAATATACAGCCTATAGATGCAACAGAAATATGTATACAGTATACACAGTAAGTACATGTAATGCTACAATGTGGTGTATACTTAAGTCTGTAATAAATGCAAAATGTACTTGTGTTACAATTAGCCTCAATGGCATGTATATGTATATTGATTTGTGATATAATATATGCTGCATTTAAAAATAATTATGGCTATATGCTGGCTTTTTCTTTTTTTTTTTGTTTATGTAGTTTTCTACTAACAAGGTTAGAAATATACAGCCTATAGATGCAACAGAAATATGTATACAGTATACACAGTAAGTACATGTAATGCTACAATGTGGTGTATACTTAAGTCTCTAATAAATGAAAAATGTACTTGTGTTACAATTAGCCTCAATGGGATGTATTCAGATGATGTTATCAAAGATTGACTTATCTATACACAATTACATTCAGTATAGGCAATGACAAATGTCTTTGGTCCTAAAGTTATTGAGGAGGATAAAATAAGCATTGCATACAAGGTCTAAAATTACTCTAAATAACTGCACACTCCATGTAGTTACTGATCAGATGTGCTACATTTTCAAAATTCAGCTCATGGGTTCCACTGATTTCCATGTCTTCAACTTCCAAGTCTGAAATTTGGCTCTGAGCTTGCCAAACCTACACTGTATTTATGCCAGTTGCACTGGTGATCTGAGTCATCTCTTAGCTTGATACTTGGTAGTTCCTGCAGCAAGGCTCCTAGAATCTTGGACTAATCCTACATATCTCATTTAAATATGTTAGTCCTAGTTATTTGGTTTCAAGGAGACTGAAATAGAGTTAGAAAGAAAAAGAACAAATTTTGAGATGGACACCAAAATGGCAGGAAATGACAAACAATTAACACGCACATATTGGCCAAAAAATAAATAAGAATTTTTTCAAATCATGGAAAGCTTTAAGATTTATAATTTGTACTTTTCCATATTTAAGAGGTAGATCTTGGAGAGTTTTCTAGGAGGAAATGACAAACAATTAACACACACATATTGGCCGAAAAATAAATAAGAATTTGATCAAATCATGGAAAACTTTAAGATTTACAATTTATACTTTTCCATATTTAAGAGGGAGATATTGGAGAATTTTCAAGGACTTTCTCGACAAGATTTTGGTTTTTTTTACTTTTATAACAAAAATACACTAAAATTCATTCTAAGGCATTCTAAGATAAGTTGCTTTAAATCTAGTAAACTGTTTTTGGTCACTTAGAAGTTTAGTTTGAATTTTGACCTTATTGATAGACATGATATTCAAATTTTCTCAAAATGCACATAAGAACTCCTGCACCATTTCTAACAGCTTATAGTGAACATTTTTGTTGTTGTTTGCTTGATTGAACACCATTTCATATGCTTCCTTTTGTACACAATGGTGGTGTCATTGTCGGTTAGATAGGTCAAAGAAAATTAGCAGATTTTTGTCTCTCGACTGAGCTACAAAATTTTGATTAGTTAAGTTATTGTTCAAACAAATATTTTTCTTTTATAACAAAAATACTCAATTTCTAAGGAGTTCTAGCATATCAGGAAGGAATAGGAAATACGGATGTATTATAATTTATCATATGTTTGCACAGGGGTTCAAGTAATATGATGTTCTCAATTTTGTTTTATAATCTTAATTGGATAATTTTCCAAGTTATGTGGCTACTCTTAGTTTTTGGTAGCTCAAAGATACTTATGTGCCATGTGCCTAGATGTAGGGGTCTAAGAACACGAGATCTCATTAATGACATAAAGTGACTCTATTAAATGTGTTTTAAGTGACTTTATAATATTAAAGTGAGTTGTACTTTATATTATTAAAGTGTACTTTTATCATTTTAGGGTTAAAAGTGACTTTTTGAAAGATGTGATTTTTATATAGTCATGACTTAAGTGATTTAAGTCATCTTGAGATTAAATCACAGCCCTTGATTTTGTCGGCTAAGATCAAATCTTGGCCATAGAAGATGAAAAGACAAAGTAGTTATTCTAAGTAAATGATAAAATAGATTCCATGAGACTCATTTGCAGACATGCCAAGAGAGTTGGAGAGATGTGTGAGGGGAACGAATTTCCAAGAGAGTGCAAGAGGTTGAGCTGAGAGAAAGAGGAGGCACACACAAAGATGAGGGCACATTTCTAATAAAAAGAGAGGGCATGCACTCCTACAAATGAGCTGCCATTAAATGTTGTTAAGTGCTGCAGTTTGAGGGTATATTTTTTAGAAGAGAATAAGTAGCACATAGCTCAATAAGTAATCAGATATTAAATCAATTTGTTTTGCTGCTGTTGGAGGGGTCCATTCTACTATAGAAGGTTGGATGTACAGTCTATTGATGGCTCATATTTTGAGAGAGTTCTAGATGTTGAAATATCTTTTTTGCTGCAGAGAGAATGTGTTCAATGTTCTTGTATAGTACTACAATCAAGCTAAAGTGTTGTGTGCTCTAAAATTGAGGTACATTTTTTAGACTATGACTGAGGAATGCCTTACAGGGTTTGTGGGCACTATTTCCAAGCTGGGCATAGTTTTCTAGGCGATGGACCGAGGTACTTGTGAGTTAAGTATTGTGAATTTAATGCTAATATGTACTGTTGCTCTGCCTATGCATTATTGTTCTTAAAGCTCAATAAAATAAATTTCTCTGTTGCTTGTTTTTCCATGGTCTTAGACCAAAATCACTATGTCAAATGTTTTATTGCAATCTGTTGTCATGATTTATTTTCGCTGATAATAGTATTCTTAGTACTATGTATTAGCTTACAAACATAAAAAATGTATGCTAAATAAATGTCTTGGCTCGTTTTTCCAATGTCTTAGACCAAAATCACAATGTCAAATGCTTTATTTCAATATGTTGTCATGAGTTATTTCCTCTGATAATAGTATTCTTAATACTGTGTATTAGATTACAAACATAAAAAAAATGTATGCTAGAGAAATGTGGTTGTTTTTATGCATGTAGAAGATTAAGATCAAAGTGTACGAAGTGTTTGACGAAATCTGTTAGTGAAGTTAGTGCATAGATTTTGATATTTTTAGCATGGTATCAGAGCTAGGTTTTTGAGTTTGATAGTGGTCAATTTTGGTGTAGCTGTATATGCAAGAGTATTGTTGATTGGTACAACTGTGTAGTGATTTTTTGACACAATGGGCGCAAATGAATTGTTGAGATTTGGAGTTTTTTTTCAGTTGGTTGGTGAAAATGTTTGTAACCTTTGGATTACAAGGGTTCAAGTTACTTATAAATTTTAAGTCAAATTCAGATATCTTGGCATGACTCTAGATGACTCGATAGATAGTTTAACATTGGATGCATGCTTGTCATTCCTATAAATTTCTGGGATTTTTTCATTTTTCATAATTCAAGCATACAAAATAATGATTATCAAGTTACTATAGATACATAATGACTTATTTTGTAATCGTCCTTCAAGTATTTCAAATGCATTTATTAAGTGCAAGAAGGACTTGAAGGACTAGTACAAAGTAAGCCATTATAGATCTATAGTAACTTGATAATAATTATTTTGTATGCTTGAATGATGCAAAATTTGTTTGAATATCATCATTATCAAGTAATAACAATTTCTTAAAGGGTGCTAGCTCAATGGTAGAGCACCTACATAATTATAGGCAGGAGGTTGGTGGTTCGATTCCTCCATGCCCTATCATAAATCTGTGACTACATAAACAACTAAATTCTCATATATCCAACTATTAGTAGTTAATTTCCTGTATCTTATAGCGCGACTAACATTTAGTCGTATATAGGTTAGTCATTAATATGTTATCATCTAGAAGTTTACTTAGTCGTATATTAAGTCATTAATTGTTACAATCAATGACTAAATTAGTGACCAAATCCGTGACTAAATCCATGACTAAATTAATGACTAAATCATTAACTATCAATGACTAAATCAATGACTAAATCATTTACTATCAATGACTTAATCAATGACTAATAATTCAAGCAATTAATGACTAAGTGAAATACGACTAGCTATAAGATAGTGGAAATTAGCTACTATTAGTCACCGACTCAAAAATAGTCGTTTATAGCCTGATTTTAGTCATTTTTTTAGTCTTTAATTTCTCATTTTGTACTAGTGTTCTTTATTCACTGCAACTTTAAACACTGCAAAAGAAAATTTAATGCATGTACTAGAAGGTGTGTCTCTGCATGGGAATAAGGATCCATGAAACCAAGATTGAATTCTCTTATTCACTAAAGGAAATATTCCTTTTGATCATGCTCTTCCTTGGATGATTTCTCTTGAGAAGGTTCATATCCTTCTATGGCGGTGGATGCATGAACTCTTCCTTATTTTATTTTCCTTGCATTGCAATCCCATATGAAGTGACCTGCATTCTTACAATAAAAACATATTAGTTTTTATTTTTCCATACCTTTATGGATCTCTTTCTTCTTTTCACGAAAAGTGTTCTTGGGAGAAAAATGATTTCTTTCTTTCTTGGTTCTTGTCATGAGGGAAATATTCTCCTCCTTAGTGCTCACCATATTATTATGGATGTGTCCTTATTCTTGGATGCAATCATGCCAAATTATTTTTAAATTGGGATGCTCTTCTCTTCCATCTACCATAGGAAGAAAGGTCTCTTGTGAGGAGGGGAGTCAGCCGATGCTAGTTTGTAGAAGATCCTCCTCATCTGTCTCTACACCAATGCTTACTAGTTGATATTTCACTTGTGAAATATTTGTGAATATTGATGTCACAGTCTCATCCTTATTCATCTTCATGTTGCATAAATTATTCTTCAAAGCCTTCTTTTGAGTAGGAGTCTTCTTCTCATAAATATTTGTGAGTGTTTCAAAACACTCCTTTTTTGTCTTCAATGGTGTGATCACCGACAAGAGGTTGTCCTTCACGGAGTCATATATAATCCTTTTTTTGCCTTTTCTTGATTATTCTTGTAATTTGTTCTTCCTACAATTCTATTGGATTCTTTGATCATGGAGGTCACAAAAGAATCAAGATCATGCTCTTCAAGGATATTGATCACCCTCTCCTTCCATTTGTTTAAGTTAGATGTTCCTTTGAGTTGATATTTTGGTGAGATGGATATTGATTCCATTGCTTAAAGTTGTTTCTCAATACTTCAAGATATATAGAGGCTTAGAGTGTTTGCCCAAAAATAAGCTCTTCCATGCCCTTGCTCTGCTACCATGTTAGTGATTGAGAAAAAATATGAAGATAATTGAACTTTAAAACTTTAATCCACATTAACAGTGAAAATGAATCTCATCAATAATACAAAGAAATAAATAAAACCATAGAACACGAGATATACACTGGGAAAACCCTCCATCGATTCAAAGGATAAAAAACCAGCAAAAACTATTAGAGTATGATTGATGATTGACAGAGAATGGTTACAACACAATACCATATTTCCTTTTCTGAGAGCACAAGAGAGTAGAGATCAAATGGAACACTGTGATGATCTTTCCAAGTGCATATCACTTTAATAACAAGTCAAATTAGTTCATACAAGGAAGGTAGAGAATATTTGCATGATTTAGTAATTAGTTAACGCTAAGAACACTATTTTATCTTCAGCCATGTGCCCTCACTGACTTGGTGTCAAGTTGGAACTCTATAATTATCTCCTGCAAAGAATATATTCGCCCTCCATTAATTCACCGAGTTTAACTGTCTCTAACTGAGTTGTTAACTGAATGAACTCAACTGAACTGAATGGAACCACATGCAACTGAATGGAACTGCATGCAATTGAACATTACTGAATGTAACTGAACAGAACTGAATGTAACTGAATAGAACTGAATGTAACTGAATGAATTTAAATGTAACTGAAAAGAACTGGATGTAACTAGTTCTTCTCCATTAGTTTCATCTTCAAAAACCACTTGCACAAATTAAGGAGTTGATTCCTTAATTAACTGAACTTGTTTTATCACAACTAAGACTCAACTGATGTCTTATTAATTCAAGTTCACTTGGAGGTATACATGGGAAATTTGAATTCTCTCTCTTTCTTTGTGCTCATATTAATTTTCTCTGCATTGACCATATGTGTTTTCATTAATTTTACATCATATCATACTCATAAGAATTGTTTTGAACCTATGATCATATGTATTACCCCAGGTCATATAGTCACATGCTAAAGTAAATCACTCTAGGGGTGGCTAATCACTAAAGGATACTTGTACCATATGTCGACCATGATTAGTCATACATAACATAGTATATCCTCTAGAATTAATACAACATAAATCATGTGAACTAATTTAACATAAGCTTCGAACTAGATACAACACAAGTCTCAGACCTTAACATAAGGTCATGATCTTAACCATAAGATCCTAGTACAAGCATATCTTTGGAATATTACAATGTCATGTGAACTTAATACAATATAAGTTCTAGACTTGATACAATGCAAGTCTCATACCTTAATACAAAATAAGGTCATGGACAAGATCTGAACCTAATTACAACATAGATTTCAGACTTGATTGCAACACAAGTCTCAGACCGCAATACAACATAAGGTCATGGAGAATAACTACCGAAGTTGTACTCTCAACATCACTAACATAATTAGACTTGTTGACCCTAGGAAATGATAGAATAATTTTGTTCAGAAAAATGAATATTACGATCGCAAGACGAGCAAAGACCATGATGGAAGAGGATGCGAAAAAAGAGTAGGAGAGAAAGTCAAGACCATAAGCTCAATAGATTTTTGGATAAGAGGTAGTTAGACTAATAGTCTATTTTGGGAATAAAGTATGATTGTAAATCGGGCTGATAGTTACTATATTAATGTACCAAGATGTTTTGAGTTAGTAGAACAACCTGTTGACTGACAATTAAGAACTAGTCGACGGGTAAAAAAATGAATTGTAAAAATCTCACAAGGTCGATCCAAGCTATGTGTGGATAATGAAGAAGGACATAGAGAGAGAGGGACCTGATGAAGAGATACAATATTGTAAGTTTTAAAACTATGCAGAGAATCAAAGCATATAGATTATTTTAAGAAAAATAGATATCACAACACATCATTCACACATAAACACAGATATTTACCCTGGAAACCCTTAACCGAGAAAACCAAAAAACCTTGGAGCCACACCTCCTATTTTCTCTTCATTACATTATGAAATCCTCACAATACAAAATATAGTTATTTCACAACATCCAAATACCCTAATCCATTAACCTGGATTAGAAAAAGACTCCAATCCCTTAACCAGGATTAAATTCATATTTTTAGACAAATTCTAAAAATAGCCACAAACAACTATAAATAGCCATAAAATATATAAATAGCCAAAAGATGCTTTTGGGATCGCCGAGCTGCAGCGCTGACATGCGTACCTCCCCTCCATACACACATGCAAAGAATATAACATATACCCAACATAGATATGAGAGCATGAGAAGAATAAAAACCTCATTGATATTGTAAAGACTATCTAGAGAAGAGTTTGCAAGCTATGTGCATAGACCAAAGGCATTTAAACATTACTCATTCCAAATGAAGAGCACATTTGTAATTTTTCTTGTATGGGTTTCCACGTTAAATATGTGACAAGTTTTTAATTTTTATATATGTGTTTGTTGTGAATGAAATATTATGAGTTTGTCAAATATCTAATGGTATAATAATGTAGAATGTCGATTAATATGTGTTAGAATATATATATCTTACTTGCCATCTATGTGTGTCAACAGATCAATATCCTTTATTCTCTGATGTATGTGTGACACCAGAAGTCCATTCCTTGGTTTCAGTTGAGTGTCCTCATCATGTTGTGATAAGAATATTTCCTTCCATAACTACAGAAACCTGGTTCTATAAGTCCCCATAGATATATGGAGTGAGACCTCACTTGCATCATAGTTGTTGCCAATGGAGTTATACTATGCTGAGATGATATCTTGGGCTTTGTTGGAAAATAGGGAATTATGAACTTGGGTCAATAGAAAATACACCAACAAATGGTTCCATTCTCGAGACCTGAATCATTATAAAAATAATATGTTTTGGAACCTGATGAAACCATAACTTCAAGATTGGGTTAATTAAAAAGAAAAAGAGTTAGCACATGAAGAAAGTAAACGATCGAGACTGAGCTTGACAAATTGGTTAGAAAAATATATTTACATAGACATTCATGATGTTTTTTTAGTGAATTTTCCATTATATTCCATGAATGGTTGTCGAAGCTAGAAACTCAAAAGAAAAATTTTCAAGGCGAAGCACCCATAGAGTGGAGTTCTTAGTTTATCCAATGGCTAAAAAGAGTTAATAATCCTATATATAAGGTTGTCAACTTCTTTCTTGATATTATTCTATAGGGATATATTACTGAGATTGCATTCGATACTATAAGGTCATATAGTGATACATAAAGAGAGTTATTCCAAGAACCTCGAGGCCGCTATTTGAAATCCTTGCACCTATGGATAAATATGTTGGTATGTGTAAAATGGATTCTGAGGATGGAGACTAAAGGATAAATCCTTGTGTGCAGAGACCCGGGGTAATGTTTAAAGAAACACTTAAGAAGAATGGACAAGAATAAGTTGATATCTTTCCTATCGATAGTTAAACTGAGAAAGAAGGTGGACACCTGAGGAGTGGAAGATTATTTCGATAGAGAAAGAGAAGAAGGAATACAACAAGAATATGAATTTTTTATGTGACCAAAAGGAGGGACTACGAATTGGCACCACATCTTGATGAAGAATCCTACGATGCAGAGGAGGAATATTGGCTTATATCTAAAGAAGAACAAGAGAAGGAGTTACTAGATCCATATCAAGATTATGTCATACCCACAACCCTATGTACATCTCCAAAACCCAAGGTAAGACCTAAAAACACATCACCAAGTGGTTTTGTTGATCATAGTAACTTTAATAATTGAAATCATAGTCAAGGAATTCCTACTAATGGATACCACAAGTACACATAATGGAAAAAAGTGATATAAAGTTACCTATATTCAATGGGAATCGGATAGAGGACCCTGACCAACATTGGTTCCTATGCGAAGTTGTATGAATAGTGCTTGGGTCCAATATGAGGCTATAAAAAGAGCCCATATGATCACAACCTTTATAGGTCGTGCACTTAACCAGTATATGAAATTCTCTATGGTCCCAACAGTGATCCCTAAAAAATTATTAGATCATATCTCAATGGGACTAATAGAAGAGTTCAAAAATACGAATTCTGAGTCATAATGCATCACAGAATTAAAAGAGATCAAGCAGTTATCGACTGAGTTTGTTTGGGACTTTGACCAAATATTTAAAACTCTAATGGCCAAAGTAAGTTTTCATATTTCATATGTCCAACATAAAGAATGGTTTATTGCATCGATACTACCGCATATCTGTATTCCCATGAAGCAATAGAATATTGTATCCCAAAGCTAATCTCTTGAGATTTCGATGAAGTTGGAAGCTCCACCGATCAGAGAAACTGGTCCGAGATTTATCCAAATACAGTGGTAGATTGCCAAACTCACATTCAAAATATAAGATATCAAGAAAGGAGAATAAGTACAAGAGGAAATACGGTGTACAAGATGCAGAATTGAAGGCCATCATAAGGACTCGTGTCCAGCATTCATGAATTATCTTGCATCAAGAGCATCGAATCCTATAAATTCATAAAGAATGTCCTGATGTAGAATTTATCAGAGCAGAGGACATCTGTAAGAGGAATGATTATATTTACACAAAATAGTAAGTGCATCAACCAATATTTATTGTAAATTATGTCGATCAGTGGTTCACAGTGAGAAATACTACATGGCATATCAATTGTTGCAGGAGAAAATAGTTAACACATATCTAATGAAAAATGACGAATAAATGCAACCCAAGCGATATCAGGAAAAATACCCTCAACCCAAGGGTGGTGGTATTTTTAGAGCTCAAGGATGAGGAGGAGGATTTGGTCGTTAAAGGGGCCAAGTCATTTGTTATAATTTTGGACAGCTTGGACATTTCACCAGAAATTGCACTAATCCTACATCGACATGTTCATATTGTAAAGCACTGGACCACACTGTCAAATAATTCCTCTAGTTGACTGGTAAGTGGAAGGCTAGAAACATTGGAAACCAGAACCCACGTCAAAGTTCCAATCAAAACATTCATAATATTTTTGCTAAACCTCAGGTGCCTTGTTAGAATAATCAACCCATAGTTAGCTACCTTAGACATTAATTAATCCATTTTTGTCTTATTTGCCTAGTTTCCAATATTCCACTCTATGCAATTTGTCTTCCACATGTCCTAGAAGCCAAAATTGATAAATATGAGTCATGGAGCACTTGGGAAACCTCTTGGAATCCATATTTAACATATCTACTTTATTCCATATCCTCCCTAGTGCATGTTTGATTTTTCTGCTTTATTGCCTGCTTTATTGAGTTTTATGGCAAAAGGGAAAGTAAGACTAGGTGCAGTTGACTTGTTTTTTTCCCTCATCATCCTCCATTATTTTCTCCTAATAAAAGCATATATTAGTTGTATTTCCATCACCTATTAGCTTTCCTACTTGACTTTTCCAATTCATGAGCTCCTAGGCAGATTTGGAAACTGCTTTATGCACCTATGGGGGATTTGACTAGATTTAGTAAGCCTGCTTTTGAATATTTCGAATGGAATCCTTATGTATTTGAATATCTCATGTAATTAGTTATTGAAGCAGCCTATGAATTCACAAGGTTGGCTATTGTACACTTATTCAATACAGATTAGTGTTATGCTCCAATTTCAGTCTCATTTGTGTGTAAATTTGCATGTTTGATTAGTAATTTTGTGAGTGCAATTGATCTATCACCTGGGTTCAATTTCCACATGGTATCAGAGCCTTTGTATATTGATTTCTCTCCTTCCATATTGCTATTCCAGGTTTGACATCTTGACTGGGAGCTACTCTGCTGACTAAAGGGACAATTTATGAGCTATGGATCAATCTCAGAAGATCATCTTGACTCCATTTAATTTATTTGAATGGAAATCAAAGATGGAGATACTGTTGAGAGTGAAAGGCCTCTACAGGGTGACTATGCCAACTGAAGCAGAGCCCAATGCAGCTACAGAGAAAATTAAATGGCACAACAGGAGGGATGAGGCTTATGGTCTCTTGTGTCTGAGCATATCCAGAGACCTCCTCTTCCATATTGATGGATTGACCTCACCAAATGAAGTATGGGAGAAGCTTGTAGATATTTTTGGTAAGATAGATGAGATGAGAGGACATCAAATCGAGAATAAATTGATCTCCTTGAGTCCCAGCAGCTTCGAATCCCTGCAACTCTACTTTTCCAAGTTTAAAGCCCTTGTTTTGTAGCTAAAATAGTGTGGAATTGAAAAGAAGGAGGAGCAACTAGTTTTGGCCATACTATCAAAGCTTGTCCCTAACTATTCAATGTTTGTTTCAAGCTTCCATGCCACCAAGTTAATAGCTCGAGCCTGGAAGATGCCTAAGCTTGCAGAGTTCATGGAATCCCTAACACAAGAACAAGATAAACTGGTGATGATGGGCACCATCAAACCTTCCAAAGACCAAGCTATGGTTGCTGAAGATTTGAGGGTGGATTCAAAAGGAAAGAAGAAAGCTAAGAATCCACCTGAGTAGAAGAGAGACAAGAACAAGTCTCAGGAGGATCCCCAAGGCTCCAAGAAGAACTTTCAGAAGAAGAAGAACAAAGGAGAAATGAGCAAGTGTGCATACTATAGTAAGGGATTTCACCCTGAAAGCTCCTGCATGAAGAAGCAAATTGACATGCTGAACCAACTCCTAAAGAAGAATAACATCTCCCTTCCTGATAGCTCAAAGAAGAGGGAAGGAGGATCAAATTCAGAAGACAAAGAGAGAGTTCAAGCATTGGTTGTTGGCACATCAAGCTCACCTAGCTTCATCAGAGACTCTGGAGCTTCAAGACATATGGTTTTGACCAAGGAGGCATTCTCCTCTCTTGACATGTTGAAAGGTCCACCAATAGTTCTAGGAGATGACTCTCTCACTGATAGTTTGGGAAAAGGAAGGATTGATCTTGACCATGGTAAGTTCAGCAATGTATTGTATGTTCTAGGTCTTGCCTTTAACCTCTTGTCAATGTATCATATGACCTACACAGGGTCTCCAAAGAAGGTCATATTCTCCCCTGATGATGTTGATATCATGGAGATCTCGAGTGCTAAATTCATTGCAAAAGGAGTTGTAGATCACACTTCGAAGGTATACTGGTGTTCACATTTTCTACCCTACTCAAACCCCTCTACTCTTCTAATTCATGCTAATGAGGCAAGCAATATTTGGCATGAAATATTTGGCCATCTTAACTATAAGTATCTTTCTGATCAAAGTGAAAAATAAATGGTCATAGGGTTACCAAATATTAAGTTTTCCAAGGGAGTCTGTCAAGGTTGTGTCCTAGGAAAACACCCAGAGCATAAATTTGAGAGAGCTAGTCATGAGAGAACCTTTGCACCTCTTGAGTTGATCCACAGTGATGTTGCTGGTCCATTCCTTCATATGTCAATGGTTCAGGCCAAATATGCATTAACTTTCATAGATGAATTTTCCAGGCATTGTTGTGATTACTTCCTGAAGCATAAGTCTGAAGTTTTTGGCCTCTTCAAAGTCTTTAAGGCTTTGGTTGAAAACCAATCTAGAAGGAAACTCAAGATCATCATATCTGAAAATGGTGGTGAGTATGTCAAGTCTAAGTTCATTCAATATTGTGAAGATGTAGGTATTCAAATGCAGCATTCAATCCCTTACATACCACACCAAAATGGTGTTGCTGAAAGAAAGAACAGATCGTTGAAAGAGATGGAAACCTGTATGTTGGAGGCTAAGACTTTGCGACCAAAGTTTTGGGCCGAGGCTATAAACTGTGCATCCTATATCTATAATAGGGTGCCTCATAAATATCTTGATGGTATGACTCCTTCCGAATCATGGAGTGGTCACAAGCCAGATGTGACCCATTTCAGGATTTTTGGCTCAAGAGCTTGGGCTAGAATTCCAACAGAAAAGAGGAAGGATTTGCAGCCCCAAATCCAAGAGTGTCTATTTGTTGGGTACTCTGAAGATTCAAAAGGGTACAAGCTGATCAATTAGAGAACAAACATTCCTTCATTGAAAGGAGTGTTCAGTTCCAAGAAGAGCCTTTAGCAACAGTTGAAGTTGGAGAGTCTTCTTCACCACCAGAACCATTGAATGTAAGTGAAGAGACAAATAAGTTTTCTTATTATAATATGTCTAATAATGATGATTTAATTTCAGATCCTAACAGTCCTACAAAACCAAAATGGGCAGCAAATACCATTCATGCATCTGGGGAACTAGCTAGAAATCCTAGTGATCCTAGGTGGACTAGATCTCAGTTTGAGAGTACCCTGAGTGTGAAAGACCCTTTGTTTGCAGAGAAATGCTATCTGATGGTTGAATTAGACCCACAGACATATTAATATGCAGCACATGATCCAATATGGCAACCAGCCATGAAAGAAGAATTCATCTCACTCCAGAAGAACAACACTTGGGAGTTGGTTGATCTTTCCCCAGGGAGGAAGCTAGTCCAATGTAAGTGGGTTTTCAGAATTAAGTTTGCTACTGATGGTTCACCTTTGAAATATAAGGAAATATTGGTAGCCAAGGGCTGCTCACAGGTACATGGTATTGACTACAATGAGACCTTTTCACTAGTGGCAAAGATGGACTCCATCAAGCTAGCCTTAGCCATTGCAGCTTCGAAGCAGCGGGAGGTACATCACATGGATGTGAAGTGTGCTTTCCTGAATGGATATCTTACTGAAGAGATTTACATGTAGCAGCCTCAAGGGTTTGTTACTAATCCATCTTTTTTGTGCAAGCTAAAGAAATCATTGTATGGGCTTAAGCAAGCCCCCACGGCTTGGTATGCCAAGATTGATGTATTTCTACTATCATTAAGTTTTGTTCTATGCAAGTATGATACAAATGTTTATTTGAAGCTGATTCATGGTTCTTTGATTATTATTGTCTTGTATGTGGATGACCTTCTAATTACAAGAAGCTCAAAGAAAGAAATTGCCTCCTTGAAGGATGCAATGAACCATGCATTTTCTATGACTGATTTGGGGTTGTTGAGCCAATTTTTGGGTCTCGAAATTGCTCAATCCCAACATGGAATAAAATTACATCAGTCCAAGTATGCTTTGGATTTGTTGAACAAGTTCAACATGAAAGATTGCAAGCTAAGCAAGACTCTCTTCCTTTCAGGAGTTAAGCTTGAAGAAGCAGGTTCTTCCCCTATGGTAGATAGTACACTGTATAGACAACTGATTGGGTGTTTGTTGTACCTTTGTTGGGAAATAGGGAAGACCCGGGTTTAATCCTTAATGTCACACCAACAAAAGACCCACAGAGTTGGCCCTTTAGGCAACAACCTGCGCGCAAGTTGCAGTCTCACCCGAAACAGCTATGGGGGTGCCGCAGAATCAGGTTTCTGCAAGCAGAGAGGGGGATTACTATACCTTAGCATTTTAATAACCTTATTAATCAATAATTAAAAATATTTACCATTCATTCACATACAACTTCGTAGATAAATAAACAGTCGTGACTTGCTCAACCCACTACAGGGAATTCACAGCAAAGCTAAATATTAGCAGTGATCTAACTTATCAGATGTATACAGTTATTAATGCATAAAAGAAACTGAAACAGAAACAGCACAAGAAACCACAACACCGGATATAACGTGGTTCACCCCCAGTGTAGGGGTTACGTCCACAAACTATGTTCTATTCAACTTGCTACAAAACCACAGTTTGATCTGCGCACTCAACTACAAATCCTTTCAGTCCTTAAAAAGCCGCGCACACAGCAGCAGGCCCTTGCGCACACAGCTGCAGGTCTTTCCTCAATCTTCTTTACAAAACCCTCTGTGCACACAGCTGCAGAGGTCGTCCACGCACACAGCTGGGACTTAACCTTTCCTTTCCAAAATCAACCTTAGCTTCACCTTAATCTTTCTTTCATCATAAAACCTAACCTATCTTCTTTACACAAGCGCTTATTTATACTGCGCAATTTTACAAAACCATGGTCTTAAACCATGGGCACCCAAAACCCTAAACCCTGGATTTCAACCAAGGGTTTTATTACAAAAAAGGAATTTTAACTTCCCCCGACACCCCTAAGACTGTTTTGACCTGTAACTTCACTTACAAACTTTCTAATTAACCGTGGAGTTACCCAAACATGGAGTATGCGCCCCAACAGGCCCCTAAGACTCACTAGTGGCCCATCCCGGGACACTCTTCAGTTTCTCTGGTGGCAGAATTCCACTGACGAAGCATAGTGTACTACTTGCTGAAGCTCTCCATGCTGCTGTCGGCTGCCTACTTCTGTCCTTTGTAGAAGTTTTGCTGATGAAAGCCGTCGTGATCCACCTGCAACACCATCCTTAACTCCAATTGCCGATGCCTGACCATCTACAACTTTGGGGTCCCCTGGGATTGTGTGTCCCACTGCAGAAGGAATATAGCTGCCATGGTTCTACTACGCCGAAATATTGCATGGCGGGATTCCCCAGAGTCTTTCTGCGAGGCCTCATGCCCTTTGTTGTTCTACGTTAGAGCAAACTCCTGTCCGTCTTTGCAAATTTAGAGCAAATTCCTGCCTGTCGATGTACTTATCTAGGTAAGGTTGTACTGGCGGAGCACTCAGAAGGTGCTGCAGACCTCTATCCCTTACTTCTCGTACTAGCTCCTGAACTTTACAGTCGTTCGACATGGTTCGGGCTGAATATCTCTCAGATGTCCTTAAGACAGAAAACACAAGTCGAGATGGCTTCTTATAGAATCCCGAGGCAGAATTTGTCATCATGATGCAGTAATGATGCAAAATCTGATGAAGTTCCGGAAATATTCTCCACGCAGCGCCGGATTTTCCCAAAATCTCATTATGACAAGTAATGAGAGCAGCTCTCGTGCCAGCGCCGCCGAATGCAGTATGTCCCATCCATCACATTTTGGGCTGCGACACACCTTGACACCCTTCGACTCCGACACAGCCAGACCCTGCGACCTACGACCAACCTGTAACTTCGCATCCTTTTAGACAAAATAGACTACGATAATCCATAATGCTACGAGCATCTTCACTTATTTGCTGGGTGCTACCTCCTATTCTGAGGACCTGGCCTGTCTATGTACTTTTTTAAGCGGCTCCCATTTAACATAGAGGAAAAAATCTCACCATTTAACTTAGCTAGCTGGACTGCGCCCCCGTCAGTAACTTTCTGTACCACATACGGTCCCTTCCAATGTGTCTTAAACTTTCCTGGGAACTTCATGAATTTACTGTCATAAAGGAGCACAAGATCACCCTGCTGAAAAATGTTTCTTCTTGATGTGTCTGTCATGCCACGCTTTTTCTCGAGCTTTCTGCACCTGTTGTTGGAAGCCTGCGACAAATCTATCCTCTTTAAGTTCTAATATATGTTTCAGTCTCTTTGTGATTATGGCTGGATCATCCATCTCGGTGAAAGCAGATATCCGGAGGCTGGGAACAATGTATTCCATGGGCATGACAGCTTCTTGCCCATAAACTAGTCGAAAGGGTGTATGACCTGTCAACTTTTTGCAAGTAGTTCTGTAATCCCATAGCACTGCTGGAATTCAAAGATCCCAATCATTCCTGTTAGCGTTACAAACCTTTGTCAAGGCATGCTCAAGGATTTTGTTAAAAGCTTCGACAGTCCCATTTGCTTGTGGGTGATATGCGGTACTCTTTTGATGATACACCTGAAATTCTTCAGTCAATACTTCAATAGTCCTGTTCAGGAAATGTGACCCCTGATCACTCATAAGAACTTTGGGACACCCAAATCTGGATAAGATGTTGTCGAAGATGAACTTCGTAGCAGTAGCAGCGCTACAGGTCTTGACTGGTTGAGCTTCGGCCCAACGGGTAAGATAATCAGTTGCTGTAATGATGTATCTGGCTCCTGACTTTTTTGCAGGGGGGTTGATAGGACCAACAAAGTCAATGGCCCATTTGTCAAAGGCCTATAATGTTACTTGCGGAGCTAGGGGCATTTCATCCCTCCTAGATGGTTTACCTGTCCTCTGACAGATGTTGCAGTTGTGGCAGTATTCTCTTGCATCTTTGTGAAGTGTGGGCCACCATAAGCCGGCTGTCAAAATCTTTTGCGCTGTTGCTTTTCCTACATAGTGACCTCCTGCTACGCCAGAGTGTGCTTCAGCCAATATCAGAGGTTTTTCGTGTTCCAAAACACATCTGCGCAGTATCTCATCTGGTCCCATTTTATACAACTGTCCTGCTATTAAAGTGAAGTCCGCGGCTCGAACCACCAACTGCTTCTTCTGCTGTGTGGTCATCTCTGGAGGGGGCATACCTATAGACAAATACTGAGCAATATCCTGGAAATATTCATCAACTATCTGGATAGCAAATAATTGTGCATCGGGGAGGCCTTCATCCAAATTGGTAGGTTCTTCGCCTGACTCGAGCCTCGACAGGTGGTCAGGTCCTAGGTTAAGTCGTCCAGGCTTAACAATGATCTCAAAATCATATTCTTGAAATAGAATTAACCATCTGCATATTCTTCCTCCTAGCACAGGTTTGTTAACTAAGTACTTCAAAGCAGAGTGGTCAGTAAACATCTTAAAATGAGATCCTAGCAGATAATGTCGAAATTTTTGTAATGCATATACCATAGCAAGACCTTCGCGTTCTGTCGTAGTATAATTTTTCTCTGCTGTAGACAAATTTCTGCTGGCAAAAGAGATAGGGTGATCGATATTACCTGTGCCTAGCTGAGCGAGCACAGTACCTAAAGCAATAGAGGATGCATCAACATGCACATGAAACTCCTTGTTCCAGTCAGGGAATACTAGGATAGGGGCAGTGACCATTTTTTCTTTCAGAATTTTGAGGCTTGCTTGGCATTCTAGGGTCCATTCGAACTTAATATCTTTCTTTAGCTGCCTTTCCATTGGGGCAGTAATCTTGGCATATCCTTGGATAAATTTCCTATAGTAGCCGGTGTGACCAAGCGTTGTGTGAAGTTGTTTGACGGACTTCAGAGGTGGCAGGTTCACAATAATAGCGATCTTCACAGGGTCCATCATAAATCCCTACTTGCATACCACATGACCAAGTAGAATGCCAAAAGGTGCACAGAAGATGCACTTTTTTAAGTTCAAGGAGATTTGGTGCTGTCTGCATTTGTCCAACATAAGTCTCAAACTAGTTATATGGTCTTTTACTAGCCCAAAAATAGTCCAATCATCAAAGTAAACTTCTAAGAATTTATGTATGTATTCCTTAAACGTGGAGATGACTACTCGAGAAAATATGGTAGGTGCATTCTTCAACCCGAAGGGCATGACAGTATACTGGAAGGATCCCATTTCGGTAGCAAAGGTTGTCTTGTGTCGGTCCTCTGGAGCAATTCGGATTTGATGGTAGCCAGAAAAACCATCGGTAAAAGAGTATATTTCTTGACCTCCGACATTGTCGAGCACTTCATCTGTAAAGGGAGTGGGGAAAGGGTTGTGCAGACAGGCATCATTGAGTTTCCTTAGATCGACACAGATTCGGATTTCACCCTTAGTCTTCTTCTCCTGGACGACCATAGGGGTGACCCACTCAGATTCTTCAACAGGTTCGATTATTCCGGCAGCAAGCATCTTATCCAACTCTAGCTTAACCTTTTCCTTGTATTTTGGATTCAATATATAAGGGCGCTACTTCACAGGCTTCGCATCAGGCTTCAGGGGAATATTCATTACACCAATATCTCCCAGGATACGTTTCATTTCAGAAAACTTTGTCGGAAATAGATCTTGGTATTCGTGGAGAAGTTGAGTTACCTTTCTTACCATCTCGTCATCCCAATAGTCGCCAATGGTAGCAAACTTAGGCTACACCTTGGATCCAATGTTAACTGTGCGCGTCTTCAAGGGCTGCATCACTTCGGGAACTTCGACTGCCGCACCATGCATGTCGCAGTATCCTTCTGACTTAGGGATATCAAGATGGCGTGGGTCCTCTTCCTCGTCAACTGTGAAGTTATAACATTCGACTGTGAGGGCTTCTTGTGTGGCCCAATCAGGGCGATTTTCTGTCACTTCTTGTTCGTTAAATACCTTAGTATGGATGATCCTGATAGCTGCGTCTAGGGCTGGACAGACATCATTAGTAGAGAAAGTATTGACAAAGCTATGAACAAGACAGTCCCAACTTATAGTATCTTTGCGAAGTTCAGCTTCCGCATACCAGTTCTTCGCCAATGGTCCCAGCGTGTGCACAAATCTATGTACCCACTCATCCCGAGGGACATACTTCCATGCCTCGTAGCATTTGCTTAAGTGGTCCTGGGGGCAAGTTTTTCCATCAAACTTGCTTCGCACCTTTGCCAACTGGTCTGAGAACCGCAGGCGAAGGAGCTTTTGACATGCTTCCCAGGTAGGGATCTGCTTCTTATGGCTCGTCCACCATCTGACTGCTGTGGCTCTGAATGCTGACTCCAGGGCCTCCATTTTCTATAGGTCAGGTATCTGCTCCGAGAATTTTACAATAAACGGTTCAGGATCTGTCGAACCATCATACACAGGTATAGTTCTGGGTTGTGAGTCGACCCATCTGAGAGACTTGGTAGGGTAGACATTGCTGCCCCTATGGTGCTCAGATAATCGGTGTTTCCAGCTTTCTAGCTCATCTTCAGATTCTGTCATACAGGAGCTACCAGATTCCCACCCTGCGGCCGAAGGATCCGCATAACCTTCTTCCTACGCAGCGATAGTAGAGATGGGTTCCGCATCAGCTTGATCCTCATGTCGGAGTGGTTCTGTGTACCTTTCCCCTTGTGAAGGATCCAGGGGCAGGATGACCTTGAAGTCTTTCCCCTCGAAGACCATATGTCTCTTCTTTAGGTTGATGACTGCGGCATTTGCCATTGCCCATTCAATTCCTAACAGGGCCGGGTAAGGGTTGCTGTCATCAATGATCTCAATTACTTCGAAGTCTGCGAAAGTACTGACTCCGTCAATATCTATTTGGAGATCCAGGAATCTTCCTAAAGGTACAATCTTTTGCTGGTTAGCTAGCCTCAACTGTATAGGGGACCAGGCAAGGGTAGGTTTCCCCATTTGTTCCCAGGTTTGTTTGGTTAAAACATTTACATCGGACCCTAAGTCCAGAATAACATCGGTCATATCATAGGCCCCTATCTGAGCAATCAATCGCATTTCCCTGCCAGTCCTGCTGACTCGATGAACAATTTTGTCCCGACCATAGCTTTGCAGAGATTCGCAGGAAGCGATGACGTTCTGCAGCTCATTCAGAGCATCTTGATTTCTTAAAATTTTGAGGCAATTTTGTAAAAAGGTAGACAATATACTTACTTTATCCAGCGAAGCTTTGCGGGGCGGTGACTGAGGCTGCGCAGGTGCACTGGGTGGGCTAGGGCCAGCAAAATCTTTCTTGGCTTCCATAAATGTCTCTTTCTCTCTGGAAATATCAAATGCAGGGATTTTCTCAGGAGCCTTATGAACTAGACCTTCGACAGGTCGGGTTGGTGTATTTTGGATGTGTGTCATAACTCCACTTCTTGTAACGACATTGATGGTCGCAGTAGGGCGGGGTTCCAAAGAAATCATCTGGAGGTTCTGAGTAGGGGTAGTCTGTCGTGCCTGAATCTTAGCTATCAACTGGGGGCACTGCTCAATCACATGATCTACTGCGCGGCAATACCGACACGTCGTAGTGGGGTTCCGACAGTCGCGAGCCAAATGCCCAGCTTGGTTACAATTGTAACACAGGAATTGGCTTCGGCCTCGCCCGGCCATGCCACCACGGCCTCCAGAAGTACCTCATCCAGAGGCACCCCCCTGGTAACCATAACTATAGTTACTTGGGCCTTCAGTGTGCACCCGGTAAGCATCATAGGTGCGACACGCATCCTCATTATGACCTACAGATTTGCAAAAATTACAGTAGGAGTTCTGAGGTCCCTGTCCATACCTTTGTAGCAGGTAATAGTTCTCAGGTTGGTGCTGACCTGTCGTTCTGTAGAGCTCACAATAGAGAACTTGTGGTGGAAAGGGGTTCGGCGCACCTGTCTGCAAGTACTTGTTTACCAGAGGGCACCGTTCCTTGTCGTGACCTTCAGTCCGACATTGCGTACACCAAACCTCTTTGCGATCATGTTTTCCCTTTTTCATCTCGCGAAGTTCTAGGGCCATCGCGGCTAGCTGCGCTTGGATTTGAGCAATCCCAGAGTCATCCCCGACAGGGGTATTCTCTAGTTTCATTGCAATTTCCAGAGCCTCCTGCTGGTCAGCAACCTTCTATTGCATGAGTGGGGTTCTGATATGTGGTAACAATGCTGCAATAAACCATTCCTTGTGCTGCGCAGAACTAATAGTAAAACTGACTTGGTCCAGTAGAACTTTGAATCTCTGATCAAAGTCCCACACTGATTCGCCGCGTCGCTGTTGAATCTCCTTGAGTTCAGTGATGCTTTGCGACTCCGATTTAGGCTTCTTAAATTCTTTGATTATGGCCGCCTTGATCTCGCCTAAAGTAGGGCTCTGAGTGCTAGAAAATTTCATGAACCATGTCAGAGCCTGGTCCCGAAAGGAAGTAATGAGCTACGCGGCTCGTACATCCGGATCTATAATTTTCTTCGCGTTCCATACTGCTTCGCAGAGAAACCAGAACTATTCTGGGTCCTCTGATCCCGTGCCTTTAAAGATGGGGAGTTTAATGTCATCAACGAGGTGGGCCATGGAGTTTCTGCGGAGGTTGGGAGGGGGACAGGACATCGATGGGGGGGGATTTACGGGGGAAAACTGGCCTATGGCCAGAATACTCGGGCCTGGTTGACTCTCAGACTGCGATGGAATTTCAGGGGTAACGGAGCGGCATTGCAGGGTGACCGGAGGATTTCCCACTGAAGGGTTTTCTTCGGAATCTGACTCTTCAAGGTTTACAGGGGTGGACGCAGTAGCCTGACCTAAGGAAGAGGGGTCAAAATCTCTCTTATACCTTTTTCCATTTCACAGCAACCCACTTTGCTCGTCGAAGGGAGTGTCACTTGCAAACATATGTTAGTACGACTAAACTAATAGTCTGATTCAAACAGCAATATACCCTTTTCAGCCAATAGTATTTTAATCTTTAAACTTAATAAATTCAAAAACTTACCGCGGGGCCCTTTGAAGAACTGTCGTTCAGCTTCGCTAAAGGAGCTACTTGTGCCAAGGGCAAACTCCGTCACAAAGGCTTCCAACGTTCGCGTCGTCCAAAAATCAACAGTGCGGGATACCTCATTGTTCACATGTTGCACAAGATTGACCCTCGCCGGGGTCCACACGGGAACCCGTCGAGCTTGGAAGTTCGTCCTTCGCTCTGTTAACCTAGACAACCACTGGTGCAACTCTATGTGGATACTACCAAAGAAAATTTCATAAGCATCACAAAAAACATACCTTTGTAAAAAGTCACTTGCACTACACCGCGGATTGGCATTCTCTTGCTGCGCAAATTTCAAACAGATCTCAGCAAACCAATCACTGATTTCCTTCACAGAGGGTCTCCAGAACATAGCCCTTGAGGTACAATGTAAACCCCTCTTGAGCAGGTATTGAGTTCAACCGGAAACGGAACCAATTTATTGGGCAATAGGGCAGACCCGGGTTTAATCCTTTAATGTCGCACCAACAAAAGACCCACAGAGTTGGCCCTTTCGGCAACAACCTGTGCGCAGGTTGCAGTCTCACCCGAAACAGCTATGGGGGTGCCGCAGAATCAGGTTTCTGCAAGCAGAGAGGGGGATTACTGTACCTTACCCTTTTAATAACCTTATTAATCAATAATTACAAAGCTTTACCATTCATTCACATACAACTTCGTAGATAAATAAACAGTTGTGACTTGCTCAACCCACTACAGGGAATTCACAGCGAAGCTAAATATTAGCAGCGATCTAACTTATCAGATGTATACAATTATTAATGCATAAAAGAAACAGAAACAGAAACAGCACAAGAAACCACAACACCGGATATAACGTGGTTCACCCCCAGTGTAGGGGTTACGTCCACAAACTGTGTTCTATTCAACTTGCTACAAAACCACAGTTTGATCTGCGCACTCAGCTGCAGATCCTTTCAGTCCTTAAAAAACTACGCACACAGCAGTAGGCCCCTGCGCACACAGCTGCAGGTCTTTCCTCAATCTTCTTTACAAAACCCTCTACGCACACAGCTGCAGAGGTCGTCCATGCACACAGCTGGGACTTAACCTTTCCTTTCCAAAATCAACCTTAGCTTCGCCTTAATCTTTCTTTCATCATAAAACCTAACCTATCTTCTTTACACAAACGCTTATTTATACTGCGCAATTTTACAAAACCATGGTCTTAAACCATGGGCACCCAAAACCCTAAACCCTAGATTTCAACCAAGGGTTTTATTACAAAAAAGGAGTTTTAACTTCCTCCGACACCCCTAAGACTGTTTTGACCTGTAACTCCGCTTACAAACTTTCTAATTAACCACGGAGTTACCCAAACATGGAGTATGCGCCCCAACAACCTTACACACACTCGACATGATCTTTCTTATGCAGTAAGTGTGGCTTTAATATACATGGATCAGCCTCATGAGATCCATTGGAGAGCAGCCAAAAGTATCCTTAACTTTGTTCAGGGAACAAGAACTCATGGGATCTTCTACAAAGCTAAATCTGATCTTGATTTGATTGGGTTTACTGACAGTGATTGGGCAGGTGACAACACAGATCAAAATTCAACATTAGGATATGTGTTCATGCTTGCTAAAGGACCAATCATCCGGTCAATCAAGAAATAGAGTGTCATTGCACTCTCATCTACAGAAGCAAAGTACAGAGGTGTTGTAAATGCAGCAACTCAATGTTTATGGTTGCAGGGGTTACTTGGTGAGTGTAGCTTCGAATCAGAGTTCTAAACTATTATCTATTGTGATAATTAGAGCACCATTCGAATATTCAATAATCCAGTTTAGAGACAAAGAACCAAACACATTGAGATCCATATGCACTACATCAGACAGCTTGTGCATGATGGCACCATTCACCTACTCTTCTGTGCATATTCAGAACAAGTAGCTGACATCTTCACCAAAGTTTTTTGTGAGAAGACATTCAGCAATCTCAAATCACTACTGGGGATTTTTGATCATGCTGTAAAGCATGATTGATGAAAATATTTTCAAATTTTGTTTTACTGTCCATGTTTAAGGGAGGATTTTCCCACTGGGTTTTTTCCTCTTTCCTTGGTTAAATGGACATGCAGTATGTAAAGGGTGACTAATATTTGTTGCTAGGCCCTATAGTTTTCTAATATTTACTCATAAGTCAGGATTAATAGGGGGGTGTTAGAATAATCAACCCATAGTTGGCTACCTTAGATGTTAATTAATCCATTTTTGTCTTATTTGCCTAGTTTCCAATATTCCACTCTATGCAAGTTGTCTTCCACATGCCCTAGAAGTCAAACTTGCTAAAACTGAGTCATGAAGCACTTGGGAAACCTCTTGGAATCCATATTTATGATATCTACTTTATTCCAAATCCTCCCTAACACATGTTTGATTTTTTTGCTTTATTGCCTGCTTTACTGAGTTTTATGGCAAAAGGGAAAGTAAGACTAGGTGTAGTTGACTTGTTTTTTCCCGTCATCATCCTAAATTATTTTCTCCTAATAAAAGCATGTATTAGTTGTCTTTCCATCACCTATTATATTTCCTATTTGACTTTGCCAATTCGTGAGCTCCTAGGCAGATTTGGAAACTGCTTTATGCACCTATGGGGGATTTGACTAGATTTAGTAAGCCTGCTTTTGACTATTTTGAATGGCATCCTTATGCATTCAAATATCTCATGTAATTATTTATTTCAGCAGCCTATGACTTCACAAGGTTGGCTATTGTACACTTATTCAATACAGATTATTGTTATGCTCCAATTTCAGTCTCCTTTGTGTGTAAATTTGCATGTTTGATTAGTAATTTTGTGAATGCAATTGATCTATCACCTGGGTTCAATTTCCACATGCCTAATATTGTTTTCATAACAAGAGGAGGTGTTACAAATGGAGGAGATCAATAAGTGCCATACGGACAACCAAGAGTTTGAGCAACACCACAAAAGAAACTGTTATCTGATGTCCAGAAATAAAAGGAAGCGTTCTTGGACGTGCGTCATGAGTTCATCGACATAAATCAAGCATTGAATTCTACTGTTGTCCAAATAGCGAATGAAGGACCAATATTGGAAATGCCTCAACAATTTGAACAATTATTTAAAACAAAACTGACAGAGAAGGTTAGTAAGTTGAAATATTTCTTTAAAAAAATTTAGCATTGATAAAAGATAAGGATGATGTGGGATAGCTAGCAGCTTTAGTAAAAGAACCTCAAACAAGTGTGTGACTAGAAAATAATGTTAACCACATTGGTAAAAGACTGAAAATTGGTCGCGAGCAGGGTAGTTTTTAGGGGTGAAATTTCACCAATTAGCTAGTTTTTGGGTTTTTTCAAAAAATAAATTCACTATTTGGTCATTTTTAGTGTCTAATATCGCCTATATTTACATAGAATATGTTTTTTAATCATAATATTCACCAAAATTTACACATTTCAGTATTAATTTTATGTTTCATATTTAATGTTCTCCTACCTATCTATAAACATGTTTTTTTCAATCCAAATCAATCACCTATAATACTATACTTAAGTATAATATTAGAATCCTTAAAAAATACCCTGGTCGTGAGCTAAGGATGAATGCTCAGATAGGTGACTATGACATGGATTATATCATTCTGGACTTGGGATCATATGTTAACATTCTCACTAGAGAGACATGGGAAAGTATGGGAAATTTGAAACTAGTATGGTCTCTTCTTCAGCTGAGATTAGCTAACCAGATGAAGGTTCTACCTATTGGTCGATTGGCACAAGTTCCTGTCGAAATAGAGGGACTTCAGACCTATGCATATTTTGAGGCTATAGATATTTTTGATGATACAAATCCGTATCCTAGACTTTTTGGGATTGACTAGGCTATTGACAATCAAACATTATAAAATTTAAGAAGAGTATATTAACATTTGAGGATACATAACTATGAGTGGTCGCTCCAATTGATCCATTGGAAGTCCAGAGATATGTTGAGTAGGTAAACAGTGAAGGAAATAATAGATATTTGGAACATATCTACAATATCATTTCTGCAATGGATGACTATGTTAATATGAAAGCCGACATAAAACTCAGTTGGTGAAGTATTAGTTCCTACTCCTCAGATTTAGGAGAATATCTGGAGAACTAGAAGAATCAACTACATGAAGTATCAATGCGGAAATGTGCAAGAATCATGAAGTTTGTGTGACAAGTAGGTATTGAGGTATGTGAAATACCTACCTATGAAGGTTTAACTAACTTAGAATCCTTTCTTACATATTTTTAATAGAAAATATATAAACCTCGGTGCTTTTTATCCCTGTATGTTGCATTGAAGGCTACACCTGCAAGATGGTGTGTTTCTCATAAGCAATCTAATTCAGATTGGACTCAATGTCGAAGGTTGATGGAATTCTAATTTGGAGAGAAAGTTCTCTATACATGTAATAAATATACATGAATAACTAATCATGTCAATCATATTGATAATTGTCACGCGACATGGGAGACGGCACCACGAGAGGAATGGTTCCATGAGTCCATACACACATTGAACATGATACCTAGAAACCGGTATACATCGGTTGAGATGCGATGAGAAACAGTTGACTGGGAAGAGCTAGCTTTTATTTTCGCACATACATTTGGGTTTGTTGATGATAATCCAAAAATATATGTTGCTTTGAAAATAGTCATAACTAATATCTTTGAAGAAATTCATGTGTCGATAACAAGTTTCCATTAGAGTAGTGCAACCGTTCAGCATTGGATTGAGTGCTACAATATAACAGGTGAACCTGATGATGATGATCCATGTGACATAAATATTCCTAAGTATGAGGGTACTCAAGCAGTGGAGGGTCAAGAGTATCAAGTGACAAGTTTATGAATCCTCTTAAAGTAAAGAAATTAAATATTGGCTCTCCAGAGAACCCAAAATTTTCCAATATCGGAGATTATTGGGATCATGAGACCATATGGAAGATTACTGACTTATTACATGAATTACAAGATCTGTTCCCAACAAAAATTTTAGAAATGAAGGGAATTGTTGGTGATCTCAAAGAAATGGACATTCCCCTGAAGCCTGATGCCAAACCTATCAAACAGTGACCATACATACATAATCCAAGATATAAATAAAACGTCTAGATAGAGTTAGACAGAATGCTACATGCAAGAATTATAGAACCTGTCGAGTAATATCAATGGATTAGTCATATGGCAGTGCAATATAAGAAAACTAGTAAAGTTCATATCTGTATCGACCTGATGAAACTAAATGATGCATGCCTCCATTATCCATTTTCATCCCCATTTACAAATGAAGTGTTGGAGACCATTAGAGGAAAATAAGTATATTCATTTACTGATGGATTCTCTAGTTACCATCAGATAATGATTGCAAAGGAAGATAGGTACAAAATGACCTTCATGACATAATGGGGATGCTTCCAGTACATGATAATGCCCTTCGGTCTCAACAATGCTACTGCTATTTTTTCTAGAACAGTCGTAGTTTCTTTTAAATATTTCATCCACAAATTTCTTCAAGTATACTTTGATGACTGCACAATATATGGACTAGTAAAATATCACATCTCGAGTCTCAAAATAATGCTCAACCAGTGTAGACAGTTCCATATTTCTCTTAATTTAAAGAAGTGCATTTATTGTTCCCCTTTTGGCATGTTGTTGGGTCATGTGGTTTGTCGAAATGGAATATTGATGGACCTTACCAATGTTGTGATTACTGTCGACCAAGCACCACCCTCGACAGTCAAACAGTTGAGTACTATCTTGGAACATATGAGGTATTATAGAAAATTTAGATGATATATAGAGGTTACAGATCCTATGGAAAAAAATTTGAAGAAATATGTCAAGTTTCAATGGAATGAGCTATGTCAAGAGAGTTTAGATGTTCTTAAAAATAAGATGGTTACAATACTTAAATTGGTATTTCCATCCTGGAAAAAAAAATTCATGTACATATCAATGGTTCATATTTCACACTTGGAATTCTAATTACACAGCCAGGTGAGGGTTCTACTGATCACCATATTACATTTTCTAGTAGAAAATTGTCGACAAAATAAAAATAATTATACCACTACCAAAAGAGGACTTGCTATGGTATATGCTGTCCAAAATTTTTGACATTATATGTTGGGAGGACAATTCCAAATGTATACAGATCATTCTGCATTGAAGTATTTTGTCAATAAGCCAGTGTTGGGGGGGAATATTTGTTGATGGCTTCTCCTATTCCAAGAATTTGACTTTGAGATTATTGTCAAACTGGGTTGACTAAATTCAGGACTGGACCATTTGTCGAGGTGAGAAAGTTGAGAAGGGCCTGTGAATCTCGATGATAATATTCCTAACGCACAATTGCTTGGAGTTAATATGATTGATGATCACTATAGAGATATTGTACATATTTTAACTACATGATATGCACCATAAGGATTTAATACAACACATAATAAGCAATTAATCATAAAAGTTGCATATTTCCAACTGATTGCGTGGCAATTATATAAGATGGGACCGAATGAAATACTCTGTAGTTATGTTATGGAACATGAGTGCTCATTGGTATTAAATGAATCACATGTTGGTGTCTTAAGAGGTCATTATGCAGGAAAAGAATAGTGTGCAACCTATTATAGGAAGGATTATGGTGTCCTACTATGCATGCAAAATCTAGGGATTATTGTCGTAGATGTGATATTTGTTAAAGAACTGGAAAACTGTCGCAACGAGATGAGATGTCATTGGTACTACAAGTGGTTTTGCAGTCATTTGATAAATGGGAGGTTGGGTTTGTGGGTCCCATTAACCCACTAATCACTGCAACAAACTACTTAACTAGATGGGTTGAAGCAACACCAATAAAGGATTGTACTACTGTAATATTTTTATTTTACCATGTTGTGACCCAATTTGGATGTCCACAGATTTTTGTAAGAGATCAAGGTACACATTTTGTGAATCTGTTGATTGAGAAATTAGCTAAGGAATTTCATATTTAGCACCAGAATAAAATTCCATATCACCCACAAGCCAATGGTGTTGTTGAAGCATTCAATAAGATCTTGGAGAATGCATTGACAAAAATATGTAATGTTCAGAGGGATAATTGGGATCAGAAGATACCTGCGGTATTATGGGCTTATCACACAACATGAAAAATGTTGATAGGAGAAACTTCATATAGAATGGTTTATGGACAAGAAATTGTCATGCAACTAGAATATATTGTACCCAGCCTCAGGATAGCTACGATTACTGAGATGGAATATTTTGGTGTCATAGAAGAAAGATTCTTGCAGCTAGTACAGTTGGACAAACATCACTTTGTCATAGGCTATCATCAGTGTGTCAAGAAGGAGCAACATAAATCTTGGAATGACCATCACATTTAGTTTAAACAATTCCATATCATACATCTTTTCCTCCTATATGACAGTAAATTTTTTAAGCATCCTAGGAAGCTTCTAACACATTAGTTTATGTTATCATATGTAACAATGAAGGAGGTGCAGTCGAGTTACATAAGTTAGATGGTACACCCTTCAAGGGGTTTGTAAATGGAAGCCATCTAAATCCTTATCAGGATAGTTGCACTTCGATTGAATAAAACAAGGAAGGTAAAAATTCAAAAAACAAAATCGCAAGTTTATGATTTTGTCGCAAGTATAGAATGTTGTCACATACTATATGTCTGTCACAAGAGAATTTTTGTTGCAAGAATATTTTTGTTGCATGATAAACTTTTGTCACAAGTGACAGTTGAATAATAGGTAATTTAAGGTAACAGGAGATTTCAGTGGCATGAGTTTTGGTCATAGCTTCCATTAATGCACAATAACTACCTATTGTCCTTACAAGTGAAGTGATGGTTTGATTAGAATTTTTTATTGCGAATATTGGAAATATTGCTCCATGTGACAGAATTAGCATCCACCTTCTCAATTTATTGTAGACCCACATAAGAGAATGACTTCTAGCATGTGTAAACCTATTTCATCTTCACGTCGAAGTGTGTTCATTCATTTGCATCCAACTGACTAACTTTCTTGAGCCGATACATCTGTTTGCAACTACTTTGAAGCTGAATCCATGTGATTGTTATGGAAATACCTAGGTCAAGCACAAGTATTGTTCATGCATATGGAATGGAGGTTCCTCCCTCCATGTTATTATTGAAGAGGTTCCATAACTTTTTTCGTGATCGACACTAGCCGTCCCATCACGAAGAAAATGGAGTAGTCGCAAAACTACTCATAAACAAAGAACACAATCTCCCCATGATGTCAAAGCATCATGATCTGGGTCGGTAACCATGTTTCCTATTTATACTACACCAAGGATAGATGAGGCACCTAAATTCAATGTTAGTAAGAATGCAAAATATTTTCTAGTAAATCCATCCATCCCAAAAGGAGTCTATGTGATGGCAGACATTATGTCAAACTTGAAAAATATGGGATTTGTAGACCATGATCTGTGAAAGTTCCCTGAAATCGACATGTCACATTACATGACCATTGTACAAGATACTGAAGATGGAACTATTCACTTGGTCCCAATGGGGTGGTAAATAGGACTACACAAGTCTATATTATTGTCGCTAATGCACATGCCACATTTGGGTCGCACTGCAGAAATAAATACGTGTGTCAAGCAACTATTGGTATGTTTCCATGGACTATGCCTCTTGATGGATCGAAAAAATTTCAATGGATGTCGACCTAATAGACTCAATATCAGGACTTCCTGTTGCAATGGTTGACCCATCGCCCTTCTTCAATGGAAAGGAACAAGATACGAGCCTTGTTAATTGAATGAAAGAAAAATATAACTTTTCCAGAGATAAGAGAGGCTTATCCATTGCCTCTATCAATGACACTATTGTTTGGTTCATCTAAAAAGTCTTATCAAGAAAAATTCTAAGGAAGATGTGACCAAATGAGTGTACTGATGAAACAATTGTTGCGATAGAGCAGTGTGTTGTGGGCATCCAGATGAACTGGTCAACCTACCTATTGAATGAATTGCTAGAAGATGCAGTTGATGCTCAATAAAAGGGTACTCCTTTTAAATATTCATGGATTTTAATTTTGATCTCATTTGTCACATGGGTAGATTCACCAACTCTCAGGGGGTGGATTTTCATGTACCATGTCGAGGAATTGATACCAAAATCTATGGTATGACAAGGAAAATCTGCACCAATAGAGGGAAAACAATACTAAATTCTACTTACAAGGTGAGGCACTGAGGTATTACATTGGAAGGTGGGTAAGGATTATTGAAGAGACTGTACAATGGTTCTACCACATTATAATATTTTTGGTCATGTCTCACCATAGCTTCCTATAGTCGCAACAAGACCTTGAAAATCAATGGATCACTATGCAGCCTTATCTATCCATTGAAGATATTGAAATAATTGTTCAAGATTAGCCCAGAGAGTGGAGACAAACTGTCGCAGATGATCAACTATATGCTGAAATTGAGCTATGACAAGATCAAACATCAGGAAATCAAGAAGGATATCCACAAGGATAATACATCCCAAGAATCTCCCCCTATGATAGAAAAGGAGAATCTAACGATACCCCAATAGATATAGAATTGGGGGATAAGAGAAACAAATCCAAACAATCCAAGAATAGTCATAAGAAGCGAAAGGCCAAAACAACATTTGGAATTGTCATTCTTACAAATGATGACTATAATCTCATTTTGGATCAAATGGAGGAAGTGGTGAATAAAACTTGCAAACAAACTGATGAAAGGCATACTGACTTGGTCAGTTGCATTACAAACTTGCTGCATACTCTTTGTGTCACAGTAAAAGAAGTTCAAGTAGCGGTCGACCGAGAACCATATCTGGTTGTTTCTCAAGAATAATTTGTCCCATCTAAGGAGAAACCTATTGAGGTACATTCAAAACCGCCACACAGAAATATTCAAGTGATTTCTAAGGTAATTGACTTAGGTATGCTATAACATAACGCCATGATCAAGGATATTGGTCATGTGATTCTTGATTTTTTTGTAATTCTAATGTATCTACTGCATAGTATTCAACATACTGTAGCAGATACCCCCCGAGGTGTAGACCACTTGGCAACCATGCACTTCTTAAGGTGTACAGGTTGTTAAGCACATCATGGGTTCAAACCTCGTTGCAGCCTGAGATGCGTTGTGGGGGTTAGCGTATTCTCTTGGAGGTTATAGTGGTAGCGGTTGGAATCGACCCCGTGTCACACAAGTACAAAACTAGCTAGTTGCTGATTACTCCAGATACAAAAAAAAACATACTATAGTAGAGGATATGAAGACAAGACAGCATGTGATGTTTGACCAACTTAGGAACTACAATAATACCATCACGTCGCTTCAAAAAAGTCAAGAAGATAGAGCAAAAATAAAAAACATGGCAGGACAATAAGAAGAGGTTGGAAAAATCCATCACACATACTTGCAATGAATTCTATGAAGAGGGAATAACAACTGAGATGCTTCCAGAGGCCAGAATTCTCTGACTTGGGGAGGTAGCTTTCAATCTCCACAAATGAGTTGTGGAGCTGGAAACAATGTTGACTCCCAGTACACCCCTTGAAGTACTAGAAGCTCGATGGAAGGCAATGATTAAAAATGCGTGGAATATTTAGGAGCCCAAGGTACTTTATGACAAAGCATATGAATAGGTTTCTCAATCATGGGAAGCCTTAATGGATGATATAGAGCTGGAACAAGTAACAGAGAAGCTTCATACTACCAAAGAAATTTTTAATAAGCTAAAGAATGAATTAAAAAAAATTCCTCCAATAGAAAACATAAGCAAGGCTATTGATTTTAAAATAATATACCGGCAGGTTTCTAAACTACACACACAACAACAACAAAGAATAGACCATGTCGCGACACTATAGACTGAAGTAGAGAGGGTTACATGAACAATCCACCACATCCATGAAAGGGTGTGACAAGAATAGAAACTTCAGAACATATTAGGTCTGAACTTGTGGAACAAATGCAGAAAGTATAAGAAGAGGTGCAACAAGAAGATGAAGTAATGAAAATATGTCAAGAGTTTCATAGTAAACTTGACCTGACAGAAATTTGGGGCCGAAGTGGCTTAGGAAAAGCCACAGGTGAGCTTTGCACTACAACAAAACCCTGTGATTAGCATCTCTTTTAGCTTCCTTTTTAGCATCCACCATCACTTTTAGTGTATTTTTTATCATTTTTTGGACAAAGTGGGTGCTTTTCCATGGGATGGCTCTTTTAATGGCATTATTTGCATCCCTTTTTAAAAGTTGGTGCTATTTTGGATGCTAATTAGCATCCCAATTAGAGTCCCAATTAGCGTCCCAGTTAGTGTCCCAATTAGTGTCCCAATTAGCGTCCCCAATAGTGTCTCAAATAGCGTCCCAATTAGCATCCCAATTAGCATCCCTTTTTAAAAGTTGGTGCTATTTTGGATGATAATTAGCATCCCAATTAACATTCCAATTAGTCTCCCAATTAGCGTCATAATTATCATCCCAATTAGCATCCCAATTAACATCCCAATTAACGTCCAAAAAAAGCATCTCATATGACGCCCATAATAGCCTCCAAAAAAACGTCTTGAATAAAATAGCACCATATATTAATCCAGGTTTAGCGACAAGAATTGCACCATGAATTTCAACAGGAAAAACATCCAACATAGTGCCAAGTATAGAGCCAAGAATTGCACCTAGAAAACATCCAACATAGTGTTATGTATAGAGCCAGATATAGCGCCTGGAATAATGCCTTAAATTTTGAAAGAACCTAGATAGGAATTGCACTAGGTTTAGAGCTAGGAATTGTGTTCAAAAAACATCTGACATAACGTCAGATATATCAATTCCAATGTCAATGATCATGATTCATGTCATAGTACTTTTGGATCTTGACTTATCATAGTGGCACCTAAATGATCATAATCATAGCACTTTTGGATCTTGATCAATCCTAATGAAGGGTAAATTACCTTAATGTCACCTAAATTTCTCTAATTCCATTTAAGTGTCCCCAAAAATATTTGATAGACCTTAATTGCACCTAATTGGACCTAACAACATGATGATGATGCATTAATATAATTATGATGCAGCGTATGGATATGATTTGATAAGTATAAGACTGTATCATACATTCTTGTGAGGTAGTAGGGCTCCTTGCTCATTATTATCGCAACTATATTATCGATGACATTGATGATGACTATGATGATGACAATGATGTCGATTTATTGTATGATGATGATGACGATGTGGATTTCAACGATGATTATGCATGTGGTAGCACTTTTGGATCATAATTAATTCTAATGGCACCTACATGTCTGTAGCGGCATCTAAATGACCCTGTTATCATTGAAATGACTGTAACGACATATAAATGACCTTAACAATTATATGACATGAATCCTAATGGCAATGAGTGATTAAGAACACTAATGGCATATGAGTGACCATAATGACAATGGTGATGATGATTTGATGTACTTAATGCCGACGATGATGATGATAATGAGGATGATGATCAATTTGATGTTGATGTACCATATGGAATTGATGATCACGATGATGATAACATCGATGTCCACGATGATCATGCTTGTCATAATACTTCTTTATACTGCAGGACTTGATATATTGGAGTTAATAATAAGTAATAGAGGTTGTGAGGTGTTGACCATAAAAATATTGTTAGCCATTGGGTTTTACATTAACTGATACCAAAATTTGGTTTAGTAGTTCCCCCACACCCCACTCCTCCACCCCCCCCATACACCCCCTTACATAAAGGTAGCACAATACCACCTATCATGGTGGTACCAAAATGTCACCCTACAAGTTTGTTTTGGACAACCCCCCATCCATACCCTCATTTTTACCAAGAACATCGAAGGCACAAGAAGTGGATATCAATATTAACACAAAATCTAACTTTCTTTGTACTCTTAAGGATGTTTTGGTCTTGGTTTAAAATGGAATGAAGAAACAAGCATTTCAATAATGCTCATAGTGTTACTTTGAAGAAGTGGATCAATTTGTTTACATCTTTGGCCTTATAAGTAGACATCTCTCAAGGAAAAAATCAATTATTTTCTCAAGCTTTATGGCCCCTATCAAATCTTCCATCATTACGCTACACTGTTGACCAAAGTTTGATTCCCATGGGATTTATTTTACATAGTAAAAGAGTGATTGAAAACATAGAGGTAAATTCCCAACTTATAATACTATAATATGGGAATTCACATGGACACACACACACATTGCATATCTAAGCTTATCTCTATGTACTCTTTGAGAGTGACTTTTACTTGTCACTTTAAGTTAATCACAAAGGCATTTAGAGATACGAGTTGAACTTATAACACCAAGACACAATGACTTGTATAACTATATTACAACCCTAGGGTCACCTCCATATTCTATTTAGGTCTACCATTTTTAATGTGTAGGCCCTACTTTTTGTCTACAATATTCAAAGATGAACTAATAATATTTTATCACTCACCCCCTGGGGCCTACTTTTTTTCTACAATATTCAAATATGAACTAATAAGCTTTTATCATTCACCCCCTTTAAGAAGGTAATGAGAAAGCAAGTGTCTCAATTCATTGAGACCCGTAAAAATGTAATCGTGAATGGATAAACAATAACAATAACAATCAACAATTAATAATAACAATCATAGCCTCACACTTCATAACATAATAATATAATAAAAAAGGCACTTGAAACTAATAATATAATAAAAAAGGCACTTGGTTCTTAATTGAGGTCTAATAAAAACCCTCGACATCATCATCACCATCATCATTGACATCATAGTCACCGTCATCATCATCATCATCATCATCATCATCTTCATCATGATCTCGATCATCATCACCATCTTAATCATCATCATCATCAGCTTCATCATTTTCATCATCGTCGTCATTACCATCATCATCGTCGTCGTCGTCGTCGTCGTCGTCGTCGTCGTCATCGTCATCATCATCATCAGTGTCGGCATGACCCTCTTCCTCATCAACATCTTCATCATCATTGTCATCATCATCATCACCATCACCATCATCGTCACCATCATCATCATCACCATCATCATCATCAAATAGACACCAAATTAGCTATCATGACGATGTCCTAGCAAGCTATGGCTTATATCAATATTACCTTATAGCTTTCCCCATTAACTAGTCTTTGAACTTATTATTGTATTAATTCAAAGAACTAATGTTTTCCTCATTAGTGCTATAAACAACACATCCCTAAATGTACTTGGAAACTTATTCTTTCATTTTAATCCAATACACATACCTCTATAGAGTAAGCTGTAGACCCGGTTCCAGGACCATCCTTAAACCAATTGTAGGCTTAGGCAATCAAACAAGGACCATCCTTAAGTTCATGGATGAGAGTTTCATAAAGTTTACAGAAGACATGAAGTAGATGATGCAACTACATTAAACCCATGGAAAAAGGACCATGCACACTAAGTTGGATACAACAATCCACAACCCTAGAATTTTTGAGGAAGAAAAAAATGTGAACCTTTGGGGAATAAGAGGTAACACCCCTGCAAACTTGTCAACTATATGATGATGACGATGATGATGATCATTGTCATCATCATCACCATCACCATCATTACCATCATCATTATCATCCTCATCATCATCATCATTAGCATAATCATCATAATCACCATCATCATCATCATCATCATCATCGTGTCCATCATCATCACCATCACCATCATTACCATCATCATTATCATCCTCATCATCATCATCATAATCACCATCATCATCATCATCATCATCATTAGCATCATTATCATCATTAGCATTAGCATCATCATTATCATCATCGTCATCATCATCACCATCATCCTCAACATCATCATCATCCTCATCGTCATCATCACAATCATCATCATATCATCGTCATCATCATTGAACTGTGATCATCATCACCATCATCCTCAACATCATCATCATCCTCATCGTCATCATCATCAGAATCATCATCGTCATCATCATCGACATCATCATCACCGTCGTCGTCATCATCATCATCATCATCATCATCATCATTATCATCGTGTTCATCATCATCGTCATCATCCTCACCATCCTCCTCCTGCTCCTCCTCCTCATCATCATCATCATCGTGTCCATCATCATCACCATCATCATCATCATCACCATCATCCTCATCATCATTATCATCCTCATCATCATCGTTTCCATCATCATCACCATCAACCTCATCATCATTAGGGGTTATAGGTCATATGTGTTATCACAATCATAGATTAGGGGTTATAGAGTTTCTATTCCCATTATTTACAAATCCCTGAAATGCACTTCCATACACCTCTTCCATGTACATGGTAGTCCTTTCCATGTACAAATCCCTGAAATAATGATGACAATGATGTACAAATCATTACCATCATCATCATCGACATCATCATCGTCATGATCATCATCATCATCATAATCATATAATGGTCATCATCATCATCATTGACCTGTGATCATCATCACCATCATCCTCAACATCATCATCATCCTCATCTTCATCATCATTAGCATCATTAGCATCATCATCACCATCATCATCATCATCATCATCATCATCATCAACATCACCATCACCATCATCATCATTAGCATCATCATCGTCGTCGTCGTCATCATCATCATCATCATCATCATCATCATCATTATCATCATTGACATCATCATCGTCATCATCATCATCGTCATCATCATCATCATCATCGTGTCCATCATCATCACCATCATCATCATCACCATCATCATCATCACCATCACCATCATCATCATCATCGTCATCATCATCATCGTCATCGTCATCATCATCATCTTCGACATCATCAACAGCATCATCATCATCATATCATCGTCGTCATCGTCATCATTGACCTGTGATCATCATCACCATCATCCTCAACATCATCATCATCCTCATCATCATAATCATTAGCATTATCATCATCATCATCATCGACATCATCATCACCAATATCATCATTAGCATCATCATCATCATCATCACTATCATCATCATCATCATCATCATTGACATCATCATTGTCATCATCCTCATCATTATCATCATCATCATTGTGTCCATCATCATCACCATCATCCTGTATGCAATATGAAGTGGAAGAAACTATTAGGTAGTCAAGCACAAATCACTCATTCAAACATCAACTACTCAATGAATTAAAACCAAGAGGATACAATCAATGGACAAAGGCATCTAGAGACATCCTAGGAGGAAACCAATGAGGACATTGCTATAAGGATGTCTAACACAAGAAGTGAATAGAATGAAACGAAGTCCAACTTGAGAAGAAATGAGATATACTACATTGTCAAAGATGTCAAGTCAACAAGAGTAACTTAATAAATAGGGATAGTGGTAAGGATGTGCTCCAAAAACATTTGTTACAAATTCTTGCCCTTTTTATTCTTCAATGTTAGATTTTCAATGAAAAAAATTATTAATGTGTTAAGGATAAGGAATTATATATGTAGTAACTTTTTGGTCAAATGGATGTTTATACAATACTATATAAAGTGGATGCTATGTACTTTTTGTTAAGTGGATACTATACAATACCATGATTAATATCAACCTATGCATTAAACAACAAATGAAAATATTGCCCATTCGTCCTTTCCTCCATCATGAGCCACGAAAATATTGGCCATTCCTCCATTTTAAGCCATGAAAATATTGGCCATTCCTCCATTCCTCCATCGTGAGCCCATTCCTAGAAACCTGCGGCCAGCGGATTCCATCGTGAGCCCATTCCTGGAAATCTGCAGCCAGCAGATTCCATCGTGAGCCCATTCCTCCATTTGCCAACGAGCCACAAAAATATTGCCTCTATAAAATATTAACAGGTACCCAATTTTTATGAGGCATTTACACTATTTTTGCATCAGGGGTAGGGGGAGATTAATGGTGTTATGGAAATTGTGGAAGAGGAGGACTGGGAGTGTATAATTCTTGTTGAGGGTATAATTCTTGTTGAGGACTGGGATGGCATGCCATTGGCAGTATTTTCTGTTGCCATCAAGGTTTTACGACATGGCACCGGCTAAAAGACAAAGAGGAAAAATAGCTGCTTGCAAACAATGGAAGCTTGAAGATCTTGTGCTCGCCAAGGTCAAGGGATTTCTGGCATGGCTCGCTAAGGTACGTCGATCTATTTCTCATCCCCATTTGTTTTCCCTTATTTGATGTATGCGATGTATGTTGTTGCTGTTATTTGCATTTTCCACATCAAATTATATGTTGTTGTTGTTTTTAATACCCAATTGTTGTCCAAGGGTTTGTGTGAATGTTCATATATTTTCATAGGGTTTCATTTCCATTGCGCTGATTGCAATGGCTATCGGCATCTTTTTCGATTGCCCAATATGTGCCGATATTTTCTTCTTAATCCTATAATTGCAAAACCTGGTTGTTGCACGGGGATTCTCTGAAACCCTGCATGAGAAATCAAACCCTATCAGATATTAGTGTTTAAACCCAAGCAATGGATGCAAGTTTGTGTTTTTTGGTGTTTAAACCCAAGCGATGGATGCATGTATGTGTTTTTTAAGGTGAAATTGCTTTTGTCTAGCTCCAAGAGGATTACAATTGGCCCGAATTCATCAGGCCCACAAGCAGCATGTTTTTGAGTGGATGTGCAATATTGGAAAAGACCATGAACCATGAACCATGAAATGACCTTATGAACCATGAACCATGAAGTGAGCTTATGCATATGACTTGTGGAATGTGTGATGTCTCTCTTGCTGAGATGTGACCTTCTGCATTTGACCCATGGAATGTGTGGTGTCTCTTTTGTTGCATGCTAGGCCGAGACTCTATGAAGCTGACCCGTGACTAATTTAGGTTGATCCAAAACCATTTTTCTGCTGAAAATATAGGTCGTGTTCAGTTCTGTGGGATACTCTTGGACTGTTAGCTTTGGCGTCATCCCTCTGGGGATGCTAAACCTTATTTGTGACTATGTAAGCTTTATCCTAACGGATTGTGACTATGTATGATCTCTCCTAGATGGGCCATGGACTTTGATGACCTCCCTCATCCTTAAAGTGGGCTATTGTAACCTCTCCTAGCTAGGGTTTAGGCTAATTCACAGTCCTACTAGGACTAGCTAGACTAGACTCAGATACTTTGAGGATGACCTTAGTACGACTATGTGCCCTAGCTAGGCCGGGGGTATCTCTTCAATCTAAGGTTATGCTACCAATTTGTTGTCAAAAAGTGTGAGAAGCTAATATGTGTCCACTCACATTCTTGCTTTTCCTTGGCCTCATGTTGGCCAAATTTCTCTTCAAAGTGGTGATGGAATAAGAGGAAGTGTTGTAAGATTTTTTCTTCAACATAGAGTGTTCTTGGAGGATATTAATGACCCTCCCATGGAGAAGGAATGTTGACAACATTTGCAATCTTGTCCTTATGTGATGTCAATTAGTTTTATGGCATTTCCATTGGATAAAAAATAATTATTTTGATTCCCCTAAAAAGTTGTTTGAATCATTAAAACTTTATTTTGAATCAATTCTTAGTTAGTATACATGCATAAGGATTATCATTGATGGATTATCTTTATTTGTCACTCCCATAGTCTACTGGCCACTGATTGTACTCTCTAATCATATTGATCTATTCCTTGGCCCATTTGTAGCCCACTCATGGCATGGGATAGAATTATTGGAAATAGGCAATAATCCAAAGAGTGACTGAATTCTTAGAAGTTGAGGCAATATGGTAGCACAATATTGTTGAGTAAAAGAAAGCAAAATTAGGAAGCAACCCAGTACTAACAAGCATTATTTAGAGGTGCATCTATTTAATACAATTAAGTACATTGGGGACCTTGAGTTCCAATTTCTTTGTTGGAGCTTCCCTATCGAGCTAGGGATGCCCATACAATAGCATAAATTAGTTGGGCTAGGGATGGTGAGGCATATACTAACCAGTAATTGCATTTTACAGAAGATTTATCCCTGACCCTAGCTCTTGCAAGAACTAATAGAGGCAACATTCTAGTGGCCTAATCCTTTTTTTAATGTACTTAATGTCATGAGGGACCTAGAAATGGATAAGATATTGCATATGGATCAATATAGACCTCTCAAACACCAATAGGGCATATTGGGTATACTCCCAAATTGTGTAGATAAGAGGCTTTCTAACAAAGAGATCATACATGGGGTAATCTACAAGATAGTCAAACCTAATAATCGAGGCTTTTAAAAGGATTGTCATTGGATTTATGGAAAATCCTTCTCATATTATGATACCAAGAAGGTATATTGTGTACTAGCATAATTGATTTTCATTTTGTGTTATTTTCTTGTTTGCATGGATTCCAACAACCCCCTTATTTTCTTATTTGCATGACATCTTTTTAGAGAAGGGGATTGAACATGATCATAGAGCTATATCAAGTCTCATTCTCTCCTCTCCATTCTCTTTGTCCCTTTTAGAAGGGATATTTAGCCTTTAATAGAAACACCCAAGAGAATAGGTCAAATTTAGGATGGAAATTGGCTTCAAAAACTCCCACCACACTCCCAGGCTACAGACCAATGATTGTCTTGGAGCTAAAACACTTGTAAGGTTGCTGGAAATTATTATAGAGGGTTCAACTACTTGGACTACCATGTTCACCCTATCTTAGCTAATAAGCATTGACCCTACCATCCCGAATAAGCCTGATCATTATGACCTAGATTTATTGGAGATAATGGAATTGGTGTTGATATCTCTGTATGCTATTATCAGATATATAATTACAAGGACTAAAAGTTGACCAATTATAGAATTCCTTTTCTGCAGCATGGGCTCTCATCACTTTGTGTTCTCAACTTGCTTCCTAATATGTTTGTTGAATTACAAAATGTCAATCTTGCATTATGAAAAACATAAGCACTTTGAATCCTTAGAGATGGCTTGTTAACTGTGCCACTGAAGCTTTTCATTGGCATTTATGATTCAAGTCTGAAGCCTTGGGTTTGAGGTTTCTAGTATCATTTTGAAGAGGAAAGGTAGTTTGAGAATTCATTGTTTTCACATGTTTCCTATGATGTATGGTGTGAAACTACATACTCAGTTTTAACTTTTGACATACCCTTGTAGAGTTTTATGGTTTTGCACATTTATTTCTATTGCATGTAAGTTGTAATGATAACATGTTGTGATGTTGCATGGTATGTTTTGATAGTGTAAGAAGCTCTAAACTTGTATGTTTTATATGTTGTTTTAGTGGATGTTGTAGTACTATAGAAATTTATGATTTTGGATATCTCTTAACTGCTCTTTTTGGAAATATATTCCAACCAACAGTATGGTTGAGACTGACTGATCTATATCAGCTTGTTTTTGGTTAGCAAAAAATGATGTACTTTATTTTTGAAATTATATTTTAGCTACAATAAGAAAACTTACATGCTTATGATCCTTACCGCCCATGACTCAGGAATCACAGGTTTCAATATTTTGAATGATTAACATTGAAGAGCATTTTGTATATCCACTAGAAAGACTATCCATGGTGTACAGCAAGAGTGAAGAAACTTTGTAATATTACTGCTTGTATTGTAATTTGTTTCTTGTTACATGACATGAAAAGTACATACAAGATGTCTTCAAAAGACGAGAAAAGTTCATACAAGATTTCTTGTTTCTTTGAATAATATTTATGGAAAGTGGCAGCTTATTTTGCATGCTCATGATCCTTACTGCCCATGGCTTAGGTTTGAATATTCCCAATGACTAACATTGAAGAGAATTTTCTGTTATGTACCCACTAGAAATATTGTTCATGGGGTACAATAAGATTGAAGAATCTTTGTAATATTACTACTTGTATTGTTTTTTGTTACTTGACAAAAACCAAGAAAAATACAAACAGCCTTTCTTCTTCCCTTCCAATTTTTTGGAAAGCATGCATCTTGTAATACATAAAAAAAATACTAACATCATAGTGTTCTTATTGGATAGTTGCATGGCCCGATGCATATTGAGATGACATCTTGTCCCAAAATTAGTGAATAGTACCAATATTTCTTCCTTAGCACCGATCTCTAGCAAGTAAATATATTTCCTGCACATCCTCATTCTAATTGAACATAGTGTAGCTAACTTAGTTTTAAAATCATGCATTTAACAAGAGCAGATGTTTCCCTACATGATTGTACTCTATGCCCTCAAAAGACATCCTGCATTGTCAGTCCTGATTTATGAAGTTTGGTTTTGACTTCTATTATTTGGTTATTTATCCTCCCAGCCTAAAACTGCTTACTTAAGTGACATCCGTGCTCTCCATATAGCCTGATAGTCCATGCATTTTCATCTGCATTTAGATTATATTCTGGAAATAGCTTCTTGATCCTTCAAGATTGTAAGAAGTGATTCATATGTGAAGTGGCCTTTTGACTCTTTGACCTACTTTTGGCTCACGAAAGGGAATTCACTTGATTAGACCTAGGCCCACTTTTGTTGCAATTAGATACCTCAAACCTTTTTCCCATGACATAGAGGCCAGGGATTGATGGAAAACTGGCTGATTGATTTGGTTAACTTGTAACTTTCTCACATCCTCATTTGCATCTAGTGATGGAACGATAGGCCAAAGTGGCCAGAGAAAGAAGGGGCCAAAGCCCAATGCCATAGCATGGCTAGGATAAAGGTCCACTTATTCCATCATAATCTTTTTCAAAGTCAATTTTGATGAACAAGGCATCACATCCCATACATCTACCCCAGAATAAATTTCCCCATATAAATCCTATCTAATCGGGTCTAATAATTGTCTGTAGAATATGTTTTAATTCTTAGAGAAAGTTCCTTTGCAATTATTTTTAAAAGATACATTTTATTGCATGATGGGCCTTTAGTTTGAAATCAATTCTACTTCTAGGTCACCGGCCTTGATTATGAATTTAATAACATCATTGTTTCAGATTGCTTCCTTGTATATCTGTAGTGGATTTGGGCCAACAGAATTCCAAGTAGTCTTCCAAAGCTCAATGGCAAGCCATCTAACCTGAGATTTGTCATTTTCCATTTATGAAAGTGCTATGGACAGCTTGTCTAAGTTAATAGTTGGTTGGGAAGTCTTGTCTAGGATTCAATCAACTTTTGCAAGACCTTATCCACTCAAGTTTGCATTGCTACCCTACTTTTCTCACTCCATTCACTGAGAGATTTCCATCCCATAACTCAACTTCAATATCAACCTGCGGGTTATTTCTCCAATCATTGTTCATGTGTCTTAAGTACTGGGATCTTTTTCAAGGGATTCCTCTAAGGCCATGCCTTAAAGAAGTATTTTGTTGGCTTGTCTTCTTACCACTTGGAATAAGTTTATTCAATCACATATTCACATGTTTTCCCATGGTGGAATCTCATCACTTTTCAATAAATCAATCCAGAGGTTTTGACTATGGAGAGAAGATTCCACACAAATGCTGCAACCTTTGCTGGGATGATTTGCCTCACTTTCTCTTTTACTTCTTTCTTGCATACTATTGTATGCTGGAGACATAATGATCCTATTAAAATGGTTCTAACAGATCTTTGTTATACAGGATTCATATTTGGATAGTCCCTCTTGCCGATATTTGAGATCTGATATCCTCTTAGTGCAATTCTTTTTCTTCAAGTACTGAAAGTAGAATTTAGTGGTGTCTTTGCCATCCATTTTTGGTCAAATCTTAGTCCCTTTAGCTTGATATTCTTAAAAAATATAGTTGCCTCTCTAACTCTCTAGTCTTATGTTGTTTCCCTAGACTGAAAAGTTTTTCTGCTCCATCTCTTGGGTGGTCAGTTGAAGTTGTTCCCTAGGATTGATTTTTTTGTTATGCTTAGTTCCAGAGGTCATTCTATCCCATTCTCTTAGAAATTTAGTTGTTGTTAGAATAACAGACATTGTATCTAATGTGAATCACCTATTTGTGAGGGCCCTCAGGGCACCAAATTATTTATTCTAGTGATTGCTTGAATGGACTTCTGTGACTCTGAAAGAGAAATGTAGAGTCTACAGGTAGTTTGTACTATGTGGAAGGCACTTGAATCCATCAGTATCCCTTTTTTAATTCCATTATAAAGGTGTTGACCACATCTTAAAACTGAACTTTTAATCTGACCAAGCAAGCAGATTTGCTGGAAAAGTAACCTACCATAAGTTGGAATAAAATCTATATTCAATCTAGCATAGATTGTAGCATGGATCCTCTTATTTCCTTTTTGTCATTTTTATCAAGTGTATCACCCATCTGCTGCTAGATGTTATTGTCTCCAAATGACATATGATAGTCTATTGCCAATTTGTAGTGGTTCCAAAATTCCTTGTTTGATGCACCCACTATGGTCATTTGTTCTCCAACTCTCTCTTCACACCTTTCCATTATTATTAAAATCCCCACAATAATATACTTTGTGGTAGAAAGTATCAGAGTTGCATTCTACCTTCTGGGATGTAGGTGAGTAGAGTGAATAAGACCATTTCACAATCTATATTTATATTAGTAATTTGGTAATCTAGTAGCATCTAGCAGCAGTGTCACCCCCTTTACTGAATGATGTGGGGGGTTGTACAAGATGCTAGTTCATAGATTGAGCCCTGATTGAATTCCTCTTTATTATCATATAGAGGTATTCTCCCTTGCAACTCCCATGCATAAGAGATGAAGTTGAAATTCATTTGAATTTTGACTCTTTCGATAATGATATTTAGTTGGCTTTCTTGAAGGGTTGATTGTATGAGGTATTTCTCCCACCTATTGAATGACCCGTCACATTCCATGACATCAATATGAAGCTTTGAAGCTTGTTGTCTATTTTTAAACCTGACTATCATATTTCTTTTAAATTTCGAACATCTACATTCTGAGGTGAACTAGTTCATCCATCTGTACTCATTATCTTTCAAATTAATATTGAGTATAATATTTTATTTCCATACAAGAGAGTTGTATGGATTTATTAAAAAATATTATTTCTAAACGTTGAATTCATTTGTGCAGGCACTTGGTGAAACAGCATCCTGGTTCAAAAGGGCCTTGGTAGTGGAACCTGTAAAGGGACACCTCCGTCTAAGTGGTTACTCTGCATGTGGGCAGGATGGTGGTGTACATTTACCCTGTCAGTATGTTGATGGTAAGAACATCGGTTTTCTTTGTTGTCTTCTTTCATTCCATGCATGAATTATATTACATGTAAGGTGATGTTCCTCACTGATTCAATCATTCTTAACATAGTAAATTTTTCTTATATCCTCAAAAATTAAATTGATATAAGGGGCAACACATGGAGTTTAAAACAATGTGGGGTGCTTCTCCATTAATTAGAAGTATTATCTGTAATGACTTGTACATCATTCAGCACACCTATCTTTTGGATGAATTTATCCAAAAATTAACATATCAATGCCACATGTTTAATATATGGAAATGCATCACTGTATTTAATAAATTGTGCCTCCTTGGGAAAATTAACCAATAAAGTTGGAAGGTCTTTCACCTTCTATTCTTATAACTATAAGTCATTATTGTGGACCTTAGTGGTTTCCCATGATTTTTTAAGGTCCTCCAATCTGGTAGTGATTTTGTCTGTTTTCATTGCTCACCTCAACTTGTCATAACTCATATTAGGGATCTTCTATTCATGTTCAATAACATCAACAACATGAATCATTGCAGGGTAGAATGGCTTGGAAATGCTAAATGGTAAGTTGCTTGATGGGAAATCCTTACCCATAACCCTAACAGTTTCTTCCTTATCCCCTCTTTCAATAATTAATTTGATGGAAGGTTATGCCCTAGCTCCATTTATGGGAACATAGAAAGATGATGCTCTTGTACAAGGTAAACCTGTTTAGGTTGAGTTGTGGCTGCAATAGGTTAGGTTGATTAGTTTTTTACTTGACTTCTCTTTCTATATCCCAACTCCCACCTTTTATTTTGCATGCCTTGGTAAATAGTTGAAATAGATATTTGCATTATATAGTGCAGAATTGACACACAATTATTGGAAATTACAGCCAATCCAATTCCTATGGGCAAGGTGATACAACCCAGCCAAAACAGGTCAGTGGAGTCAAAATAAAGGAGAAAAGGCTAATTTATGCACTTGTTGAATAGAAAATGACATGTGAATGGTGTTGTAAGACAACGCAAAATGCCCTTAATGACCTACTAATGACTATTGGTTCAAGTTGGGGTATTAATAGCGGTAAATAAACGACAGCTCTTTGGCTATTGTAGCAATTTGAAGCAACCAAGGAAGGAAGATCTGTATACCTGCAGTATCCGGCCCAAAGGTCAAAAACAATTTTTGTAGATAAATGTTGCATCCTTGGAGGTTGTTGTAGTTGCTTTAATATTATTGAAGATCTCAGTGGGGATCAAAAACATTTTTGTAGATTAATGTTGCATTCTCGGAGGTTGTTGTAGTTGTTCTAATATTATTACAAACTCAATGAGGAGTCAAAACACTCACTGAATTAAGCTTACTGCTGAAATGAGCTAACCATACTCAGTAAATAGTGGGGAGGGTTTCCAATATTTGACAATTATTCAGCTAGTATAAACGAAGATGGAAATTCCATACCAGAAACTTGATGAGCCCATACTAGAAATTTCCAGAGTCCATACAAAACATTTCCTGTTTTGGTAAAAAAATTAGCATTTTTTTAGCTTTTTCTATTTGTATCAGTTTCATTTCAGAATTTTCGCTAGTTTTATTGAATCCAAATGATATTCCCGATATTCAACTTTGTTGGGTTGATCCTGTGTTCAAATCATGTGACTTTGATTTTTGTTACATGTAGAAAGAATGGTCAATGAGGCATAGTGTTGACAAACCTAAAAGCTCAGGGGAAATTAGCATCAAAATAGATTTTAATAGTCGTGTCTCAGAATGCTCCCTGGCAAACTCTTGTTTGGCATCATATTCATATGGTGATGCTTGTTGCAGGTATAAAAGGGTGGTTTGGTCTATGTGACACTATCATTGGTGCTAAGACTTTTAGAATTCCCATGTCAAGATCACTCAAGCAGGTGTGCCAGGCTTGGAAGCTAGTATTTTAAGAACTTCATTGTGATTCTGATGACCCTCGTAGTGTTAGGGACTTAGAAGACATGCCCTTTCAGACATAAACTTTGAAGACAAGACAGATATGTATAGCTCCTTTTTTCTCAGGTTAAAGTTTGGCCAAAATAAGCTTTCATACATGGCGGTACTTGAGTGCTGATACTTTAGGCAATTGGATTCCATGGAGAGTGATTAGCCACGGCAAAAGGCACATAATACATGCAATAGAAAAATAAGCTCTTTGTACAATCATACCTCAAACCATCCCATGAAAAAAAAGCTTGGATGTGCAAGGTCTCACTTTGAAGGATTGGAAATGGTTCAATGTAGGACCTTTGACTACAGGCCAAAAGAGATTTACAATAGGACCCACATGAGTTTCTCTTAAATGAAGACTTAATGAAATATAGGTAGCCTAAGATCATGAACTAAGGTAGGTTTGGAAATTTCAGGGCATTAGTAAAGCAAGTACATACTTTAAAGCTAGAGTTATGAGATGGTTGGTCCCTGATAGCCATGCTTCATTCTACGGGTTATAATGATATCCTGTGCTCTATGACAAGACAAGAAATCAAGCATTTTCTATGGGGCTGCAAGAATGCCAAACAATTTGAGACTAGTTGTGGCTTTTGGATTTTGGATTGGTCATTAACTTCAATTAGGACTCTCTTTGCTTCAATTGATTCTTGAATTCGTGACCTTCTTATTGTTCATACTTATTCTATTTTTTACACCATTTCAATGTTCATACTTATTCTATTTTGTACACCATTTCAATGTTTTCCAAATTGGGGAATCCAACTTCTGAATTGTTCTTTATTCTATTTGGCACTTGATAGTAGTCTATTTGGTACTCAGAACTTGATAGGTTTTTTGGTGGTGGTAATTACAGTGAGTTCACGTAGCTCTCTATCAAGGAAAAGTTGAAATGCAACACCTCTTGGAACCTCATAGAAACAACAAAACATGAAACAATATTAAGAGAAATATAAGTATGGTAAAGCAAATACAAGAGATAATGAGATTAAACCTATAGAATACATCCACTACACCCCATAGTCATCCTTTGGATTGACAAAGCTTTGATTATGTTTTGAGAACATGTTTGGATAGGATAATTGAGAATTGGGAAAAAAATTTACATAATTGAGATAGAACATGATAGTATGAGCTCCTTAGGTGGTTGGAGTAGTGCATATTGTTGTATCTTATTGAGATGATTGCATATTGGTCTTGTGTGCACTTGTGTGCAAATGCTACCAACATTATATTGATGGTCAAAATGCAGTTTGAGTGATACTCAATTCAGCCATGTGATCACCAGTAGATAAATGTTCACTGAGGTTAGTCAAATAAGCTTATTATATTATGATGGGGATTTTCAGCTTTTTATGTTCTTATCATTTTGGCTTATGTTACAGGTATGATGCTGAAAAAGAAGTAAAATTATGATGGGGATTTTCAGTTTTTTATGTTCTTAGCATTTTGTCTTATGTGGTAGGAGTAGTGCATATTGTTGTATCTTAGTGAGATGACTGCATATTGGGCTTGTGTTGACTTGTGTGCAAATGCTGCCAACATTATATTGATGGTCAAAATGCAGTTTGAGTGAACTCAATTTAGCCAAGTGATCATGAGTAGATAAATGATCACTGAGGTTAGTCAAATAAGCTTATTATATTATGGTGGGGATTTTCAGCTTTTTATGATCTTAGCATTTTGGCTTCTGAATTTTTCTTTATGTTCTTAGCATTTTTCATAGTTCCCTATCTCAGCTGAGCATTCAAGTATCATCTAGAGATATGATTCTATAGCAATAGTAACCACTGATTGTCTAGGATTCCTGTAGTTGCTCATAACAAATACCCCAAGTTAGATGGACTTGTATTCCACCATTCATAATAATGCTACTTGATGCGTGTCAAATTTATGGAGCCTTATGCTAGTTGTATTTCAATGATTTCTAGTGAATGCATTGTGCAACTGCATAGTTGAAGAGAATTTGATGTTATTCATCATTGGAGAAGCTATAAGGGAAAGCAAGGCATGTCTATTAATGTTTCATCAATGTGATACTATAATTAAAAATTCAAGAATGGCAGTTATGTTTCTATCAGTGAGAGAGCGATGCCTTATTGTCCATACTTATTCTATTTTGTACAACATTTCAATGTTTTCTGAATTGGGGAATCCAACTTCTGATTTGTGCTTTATTCTATTTGGCACTTGATAGTAGTCTATTTGGTACCCAGAACTTGATAGGTTTTCTGGTGGTGGTAATTGCAGTGAGTTCACTTTACTCTCTATCAAGGAAAAGTTGAAATGCAACACCTCTTGGAATCTCGCAGAAACAACAAAACATGAAACAATATGAAGAGAAATATAAGTATGGTAAAGAAAATACAAGAGACAATGAGAGTACACCTATAGAATATAGCCACCACACCCCACAGTCATCCTTTGGATTGAAAAAGCTTTAATTATGTTTTGAGAACATGTTTGGATAGGATAATTGAGAATTGGGAAAAAAATTGACATAATTGAGACCGAACATGATAGTATGAGCTCCGTAGGTAGTTGGAGTAGTGCATATTGTTGTATCTTAGAGAGATTACTGCATATTGGTCTTGTGTGCACTTGTGTGCAAATGCTGCCAACATTATATTGATGGTCAAAATGCAGTTTGAGTGATACTCAATATAGCCATGTGATCACCAGTAGATAAATGTTCACTGAGGTTAGTCAAATAAGATTATTATATTATGATGGGGATTTTCAGCTTTTCATGTTGATCTTAGCATTTTGGCTTCTGAATTGTGCTTTATGTTCTTATCATTTTGCATAGTTCCATGTCTCAGCTAAGCATTCGAGTATCATCTAGAGATATGATTCTATAGCAATAGTAACCATTAATTGTCTAGGATTCATGTAGTTGCTCATAACATATACCCCAAGTTAGATGGACTTGTATTCCACCATTCATGATAATGCTACTTGATGCTTGTGAAATTTATTGAGCTTGTGCTAGTTGTATTTCAATGATTTCTAGTGAATGCACTGTGCAACTGCATAGTTGAAGATAATTTGATGTTATTCATCATTGGAGGAGCTAGAAGGGAAAGTGAGGCATGTTGATTAATGTTTCATCAATGTGTTACTATAAGAAAAATTTCAAGAATGGAATTTATGTTTCTATCAGTGAGAGAGCGACGCCTTATTGTTCATTATTATTCTATTTTGTACATCATTTCAATGTTTCCCAAATTGGGGAATCCAACTTTTGAATTGTGCTTTATTATATTTGGAACTTGATAGTAGTCTATTTGGTACTCAGAACTTGATAGGTTTTCTGGTGGTGGTAATTGCAGTGAGTTCACTTTACTCTCTATCAAGGAAAAGTTGAAATGCAACACCTCTTGGAATCTCACAGAAACAACAAAACGTGAAACAATAATATGAGAAATATAAGTATGGTAAAACAAATACAAGAGACAATGAGATTAAACCTATAGAATATAGCCACTGCACCCCATAGTCATCCTTTGTATTGACAAAGATTTGATTATGTTTTGAGAACATGTTTGGATAGGATAATCAATAATTGGGAAAACAAATTGACATAATTGAGATCGAACATGATAGTATGAGCTCCTTGGGTGGTTGGAGTAGTGCATATTGTTGTATCTTAGTGAGATGACTGTATATTGGTCTTGTGTGCACTTGTGTGCAAATGCTACCAACATTATATTGATGGTCAAAATGCAGTTTGAGTGATACTCAATTTAGCCATGTGATCGCCAGTAGATAAATGTTCACTGAGGTTAGTCAAATAAGCTTATTATATTTTGATGGGGATTTTCAGCTTTTTATGTTCTTAGCATTTTTTCTTATGTTACAAGTATGATGCTGCAAAAGAAGTAAAATTCAGAACTATGTCAAATGATTCTGACATTGCTACCCCATCTATATCTATGAAGCATATTATAGCGGTTGCACAAGATAAGAGAGAACAAGCACATTCTGCAGCTCTGCCACATTTTGTTTCAATTGAAGAAATTGAGAATTCTATTTCATTTATTTCCAATCCTTCACCAATCCGAGGGAGTAGTTCAGATCATAGTTCACCACTCCAACTTCACTTAAATGGTGAGGCAACTGAGGATACAAAGGATGTCATTTCCCATACAGAATCAAGAAGTCCCAGAGTTAATGTGCAGTAGTGGGGTCTGCCAAATACGATGGATCTGGAATCAAGTGAAGAAGGTTAAAAATCAGTTCGAGAGACACTTAGTGGGGATACAGAAGTAGCAATTTCCAGGGACACTTTTGAAGGAATGCTAGAGATGCTGTCAAGGACAAAGGAAAGTATTGGCAGAGCATCGTGTCATGCTATTGACTATGCAAAATATTGCCTTGCTGGTGAGGTAAGCTTGATATCTGTTATTTTCCAGTATGGTAAACAAGAAGCTCATTTTATTTTGGCTTACTATGGTTTTTTACTTTTGGAAAATTAATGATGAAAATTGTCAAGGATTAGAGTGAAGAATGAATATCTTGCATGTGGATCATTTCTGCATTTATAACGACTTATGAGAAATCCCATACATTGGGTTTCCCTGCATTAACTTATTTGTCAATGTATTTTTAGTTAGAACTTGAAACCTCTTACATATGGATGTGGATACTATATCAAAATACCAAACTGGTGTCTTCAGCAAGATGCACAATATCCCCTTCCATTCTCTACTACCCAATGATCTCTTGTTGGCCATGGGATTTACGTATCCTCCCTGGAATTGATTGTCTTGGATTGACTAAGCACAACAAAATATAGAAAGGCTACAGGATTACACTCACATTCTAATATCTATAATGTGTTTTTTCTAAACCACTCTACAATATTAGGATCTAGGTGGAACTCTACCACCTATTCTACATGATGACTTGCATTGATTTAGAGGCCAAAGTAGGATCCCTCTGGATGATAGATCTCATTTGTAACAAATGTGAAAATTGATGACCATGCATGAAGAAATTACCAAAAATAAGAAACCTCTTAATTAACTATCTTCCTATTGCATTGACAAGGCCTAATCTTTTATTTTCTACTTGAATTTACCCAAACAATGTATCCATATGCACCATGCCATAATTGCATTACGATTGGTTTCTATAAAGATTCATGGATTGATTAGATTAGATAATGTTATTGTATCCAGACTTTGATTTGGTATTGAATTTTATGGCATTCTATACCTTCCAATCTGGATTTTGAAGCTTATTAAGAAATGGCTCATTAGAATCTCCTATCACACTAAAGGCACGGGCTTTAGATTAAAGAAATAAATGTATGTGCCCATCTACAATATTTGAACTTTGCTGCAACCAATGTTAAGAGGTTCTTGTATTATGGTGCGCAATGTGGCTAAGAATGTGGACTTAAGCACCATGTTTTGAGCAATCATGCATGGGCCCTGTAGTGACATATTGGTTATTGATGAAGGTTCCTTCAATGTAACAGCACTACATCAGTTTATGTCTCAATTTGGTAGTGAATTCAATTTGTTCATAATATGAACTTGTTGGAGTGTGTACTAAGATAATGGAAATGGGTCATACATCAAATATAGACATCCTTGATGTCAGCATGAGGGCCCTTGTATCAATATCATTTTACAGATTAGATATATATCCAAAATAATTTGTTTCAAGCTCAGAGTTGAGGTGTTTAGGTGTTTAGCCAGAGAATGAGATCATGGAACCATGTACAAAGTTTCTAGGGATTTACCATGTAGCGATATTGGTTGTTTATGATGCCTCCTCTAATGTTATAGCACTAATTCAGTTGGAGATCAGATCAGTTATGAATTTAGAAGTTTATTATTAAGAACTTGGTGTGGGTAGTAAGATGATCCATTGGTTGTTTATGATGCCTCATCTAATGTTATAACACTGATTCAGTTGGAGATCAAATTAGTTATGAATTTAGAAATTTACTTAAGAACTTATTGTGGGAAGTAAGATGATCTATTATCATTTTCTGACCATTAGATACTCAAAGTTGTGTATTGATCATTTTTACAATTATAAAAGACTCTGTAAGTTAGGTTCCCAAATTCTTAAAGGGTGCTAGCTCAATGGAAGAGCACATGCCTTACAAGCAAGAGGTTGGTGGTTCAATTCCTCCATGCCCTATTGATCTTATAATATCGGTTACAAACAACTAAATTAGTAAGCAAAAAATAAGAGATAAGTGACCAAACAATGGGAGATAAGTGACTAAACAAAATGACCAAAATTTGTATATAAAACTACTAAAAATGACTAAATTATTGACCAAAAAATGAGAGATGCGAAACTAGACATTAAAAATGATGCAACATGTGGCACTAATGATGAATCCAAACATGGCGTTGACATGGTATAAAAATAAGATGCAAAACTAGGCATTAAAAAGTATGCAACACGTGGCGCTAATGACGAAGCCAAACATGGCATTGATATGGTAGCAAAATAAGACATTACTTTGGATGCAAAACATGGCACTACATACGAATAAAAATATGGTGCAACAATAGAATAAATATTTGGCATCATTTTGGTAGCAAAACATGATGCAAAAGAGGAAGAAAAAATTGGTGCAAATTTGGAAGTGAAAATTGGCACATATTTGGAAGTAAAACATGGTGCAAAATGGGATGCTAAAGTGCTAGAAAAAATGGATGCAATATTGGATGCTAATATGGTGCTATTAAGGATGCAAATATGGCACTAATGGGGATGTCATTTAAGAAGCAAAAGAGAACACTCGCTAAGAAGCAAAATATGACATTATTTAGGAAGAAAACCTCGACGTTTTTTAGGAAGCAAAGTTGGACGCTATTCTTGAAGCAAAAAAATAGACGCTATTTTGGACGCCACAAAGGATGCTATCTAGGAAGCAAAAAAAGACATTTTTTGAGATGCTTTAAGTTTTGTCCATGACGCGTCCTATTTAGCATCTAGTTTGACCACTCAATGTCAAAAAAAAAATACACTAAAAAAGGACTCTAAATGGGACGCTAATTCCAGGATTTGTTGTAGTGTTGGGGTCCTATTGGATCTCAGAAAAGATAACATAATTTTGTTCAAAAAAATGAAAAATTCGGTTGTAAGATGAGAAAAGACCACGATGAATGAGGCTGCAACAAAAGAGGATAAGAGCAAGTCAAGATTAGGTTCTCAACATAGTTTTGGATAAGAGGTAGTTATACTAATGTTTTATTTTGGGAATAAAGTATGATTGTAAATTGGGTCGATAATGCCTATATTAATGTAATAGGATGTTTTGAGTTAGTAGAACAACCTGTCAATTGAAATTTAAGAACCAGCTGACAAGTAAAACAATAATTGTAAAAATCTTATAAGGTCGATCCAAGTTGTGTGTGGATAAAAAACAAGGCCTGAGAGAGAGAGGGGGAACTAATGAAGAGAGACCTAGAAATAAGAGCATGAGAAGAATACAAACCTCATTGATTGCAAAGAATATATAGTGAAGAGTATGCAGGCTTTGTTTGCAGACCGAAGGCGTTTAAACATTACTTATTCTAGAAGAAGAGCTCGTTTGTGGTTTTTCCCATATGGGTTTCCACATGAAATATATGTCTTTGTGTCTTTGATATCTATGTTTTCTTTGAATGAACTATTATAAGCCTGTCAAATATCTAATCGTATAATAATGTGTAATGTCCATTAATATGTATTAGAATTTATATATCTTACATGTTGTCTATGTGTGTCGACAGATCAATATAATTTTATTCTATGACGTATGTATGACACCAGAAGTCCATTCCTTGGTTTCAGTTGAGTGGCCTAATGATGTTGTGATAAGAAAATTCCCTTCCATAACTGCAGAAACCTGGTTCTGACAGTCCACATAGATATCTTATGTGAGACCTCACTCGTGTCACAGGTGTTGCCGATGGAGTTATACTCTGTTAGGTAGATATCTTGGGTTTTGTCGATGGATAGGAAAGTCTAAACCTAGGTCAACAAAAAGACGCCAACAAGACTATTTTAAAAATTGATGTACGACGCATTAAAAATACATAGACACACCATCAACAATGCGCACATATTATGCAACACATTTCCCAACTAAATGTTCTTACATAATTTATAGGTTTTTATGGTTTGGTTATATTATCCCTAAGCACCATTATTAATACTTTAATATAAGATTATTAAAGAAACAAAATGTCATGGAATGTTGTACATTTTAATTTTTCCCAATGCATTTATTATATCCATAAGAATTGTAACCAATGCTCAAGTATATTATAATGTGCATTGCTAAAGGAAAGGGTGTGATAAAAGAAATCAATCTTTTCAAATGATTTTTTAATATTAGTCAAGACTGTTAACAAGGCTTCCTAATATTATCAAGTGCACGAAGATAATGTTGCTGTAATGTTCTTTTTTTTCGTCTAGTATGTATTTAGTATTTTGAAGCACTATGTCTAGTGCTTGTGTATATTATAAAGTGCATCAAGAAACAAATGTGTTATTTATAAACTCTTTGTTTACCAATGTGATTGTAATACTAAGACACAATAAAAATGGCACTTCCATATATTACAAAGCACTATATTTGAATGCACATATTTTCAACACACTAATGTTAATGAAGTGATTGTTAAATATTAACACACCATTAGAGGGGGGTAAATTGCACCAAAAACAGAACCTTCACAATATGTCATGTTTATTAATGGGGAACGTCATTTTTTTCAATGCTAGTTGAACAGATTGAATGCACCATGTAGAATTTTCAAAAACAAATTTGAAAATATGGAAAATTACAACTAAATTTGGAATTTTAAACCAATTAAATTGTAAATAAGTAGGTAACAAACAATTTACCTACTTTCGTGTTGGCTGACAAGGCATGGTTGCCACATACAAAAAATAATAAATATTTTGAATTAGTTTTTAAAAACACTCCGTATCCATTGGCAAACGAAGGGTGGGAGGAATATGACAATTGGAAAACACCGATGATGAGATAGTCATACAATGATGTCGGGAATATATGCTAATATGTTCTAAAATACTAAAATGAATTGTAAAAATGAAATTAGGTCATGTTTTGAATTTTGGCTATGGTCCACACATAATTTTTGGCCTAAGTCACCTAGGTTAAAATTATTAAATTGGTGTATGGGTGGAAATTTACCTAAGTAACAAGTCCAAGGGTGTAATTAAAGATTAATCAGACTAAGGTGGACCACATGAATGATATCAAATTCCCAATTTAAGTTTCCAAAGAGAATAATTAATAATTTGGGAATAATTGGCCAATAATATTTTACACAAGTTAATATTATTAATATTGGCCTAAACTATAAAAATAATATTAATTTTTGATTAATTGGGATCATGAGGGAGCATAGGGAATTAGGTGGGCCTTTGTATTTTCCTTGCAAACAAAAATGAAACTAAAATAAAGCAGCACAAAGTAGGAAAATTAGTGAAAAGCAGGAAACTGGCAAAAAGGTAGGAAAAGCAAAGAAAATCAAGAATGCAGCAACAAATCAAGGAAAACCAAAAGTTTCTAAACCAAGGAAAATCATACCAAAGAAAAAAGGAAGTAAAGAAAGGAAACAAATAAAAAAAAGGTGCAATTATCTAATTCAATCAAGGAGGGTGCATGGATGAGCTAGCAGACCACATGCCTTGAATCTAATCCAAGGAATAAATTTCCTAATCTACATAGTTTATAAAAGAGAGAGAGAGTGCACCATTCACATATTTTGGTCATTTTTAAATTAGAATTGAGATTCTATGAATCTTATAAAGGACCTGGGAGGTGTACCCCTTGTCACCAGCTGATAGATGTGCCCCTGATGTACATTATACTAGTTGATTCTTCAGCTAGAGTTTGAGGAGAATGGAATTCAGGCATTTTCATTGATATTGTTGTAGGTATTCAATATTTATTTCATGTCTCTTCATGTCACTTCATATCCAAACCACTTCCATTTAAGCACATTTTTTCTCTTTCAGTGTGTCAATGTAATGGTTGTATTGTGCATCTTGTATTGCCTTGTATTTGTCCAAGGATGAGTGCATATTCATGAGTAATTGCTGCTAATTTTGCAGATATGTAATTTCCATGTGTTTCTATGAATTTAATAATATCATGTCACTTTTGGTTCTTCAAAAGAGTTGCTATCTTCAGTGATTTTCTCACCCTATGATCATTGCAATGCAATTTCTAGCTAGTTTCCAGTTTTAATGCAGTTAACCATCTTCCTTGTGTTAAAATTCAATTACATGAGTTTCTACATATTTTTAATACCCTCATTAATCCATCCCAATATATAGAACATAATTTCATGACTCTCTAGGCTTGTTTGAATCCACTTGGAAATATCATAGTTGAGCAGTCTTTACATTGTTTTTCTCTTCCTAGCTTTCATATTTTTTCAAATTAAGTACAAATATGTTATTTTAGTTTCTTATAATTTGTTTGGGATTATATATATTCCATACACTTCCATCCTTCACCATAACCCTTTTGGTTCCACATAAATCCTGGGGCCAGTGCCTTGAAGCCTTTGGTTTTACGAAAGGAATCTACCTAGGCGTGATGTATCCCAATAAAAGTGATCAAAGTTGGAATTATATTTAGGATTATATAGATAATAATTAGGATTTATTTTAAATTATTACTATGTTTGTTTTAATTTGGGAAGGTCTAACTATGTTTGGATTTAATTTTGTCAATTCTAGTTTTCAATTCTAGCACCTAGTTTCGAATTTTCTGATTTAGGTGTTTGAGATAATATCTTTGTAAGTATGATTGGGGATATTACAGTGGTATAAGAGAATGTTCCTCTACACCTATGAGAATAAACACAAATATCCTTAAACTATTAATAGAATAAATGTTGCATATTACATCTTCAATTTGGTGGTCATGAAGCTAGTCCCAATTATTGAAGATGAAGATTTTAGGCCATATGAGGAAGAAGAAATATATACATAGATGGATGTTTTCCATGATATGAATATGGTTACTTTTATGATAAAATGGGAAATGAATACCAAATAAATAAATTACTAATGGATAAATTAAAATATGATTTAGCAAGGAGATAGAAAAAAGTAAAAGTTTCCCTCATCACTATCAAGAGTATCTTTCTTTGAGGGAAGAGATGGATGAGGACATATATTTAAAAGATTATTTTCATTAAATCTATGTATTTTGGAATGATTATGTAGATGAGGAATCATTTAAGGACAAAAAAACATCAAGAGAATAATCAAGTTTTCCCACTTCCTCAAGAAAAGAAGAAGGAAGAGAAATCAAAAGTGAAGCCTCATTAGATGCCATTGTTTCTAGCATGAAGAGACTTTTTGTATTGTGTTCAAACAAAGTCTCAAAGAATATTTAATTTAAGATAAAAATTATTAAGCTACATTCATTCACTTAAAGGATCAGTAGCATGTTCTCACCAATCTACTCCAAGAAGAAGATGAAGAGGAACCATATGCAATTGAAGACCCAATAGCCCATCATCAGGTTGTTGGTAGTGTGGGAGGTGAATTCACTTCCATCTTCTTTGTTGGTGATTTCAATATAATTGAAAAGTATATTGATTATATTTATGGTGGTGAGACATATTTATATAATATCCAAAAGAAGAACTCAAATCATATTTACAGTCACCACTTGAGCTAATTCATAATGAAAAAGAAGACAAGCACACACCAGTTGGGTGCGAACCAGATATTTTGGTGGAAGAAAATTCCACCATATATATACCCAATGAGGAGTAATATGTGATGAAAATACATGAAAAAAATTATGATTTATATATTTATTTTTTTCATCATGTGGTTGCATCCACTTCCAGGAATAATTTTTATCTTGGCATGGTTGAGTCGACTAGCATTGAGACTCAAGTTCCTAGTGTTGAGAAGCATTGCAGTGAAAGGGATGGAATGTTGGATGGGATTCTGCATTATCCTCATATGGTGTATGAGATCATATTTTATATAATTCCTGGTGTTTTCAAGTAGTCATGGAGTGACGTGGAAATCTTACTCCTAGTCACCAAATATAGGATGTTGCAACTATTGCCTAGAACAAATGGTGCACATAGTTTTATGGAGGATCTTATTGGGAGAGTTCAGTTGGAGGAGAGACAAGGTGGAATTGTTGGGAGAGTCTCTATATTTGAATTTTACATCACTAAAGGAGATATGTAAATGATGAAATTGGACTACTTGCATATGTTTATGGATAGAGACATGACTCTCAAATTTGTTGAATACAAAGAAACAACAAAACGAGAGCAACTTCATATGGCTTTGGGATATTCTCTTCCTCTCCCATGAACATAGTGATGTGATGTGTGTGGATAATTGCACACATGTTGCATTGGAGGAACCTCGTGTGGAGATTGAACATGAGGAGTGTTGTAAAGGAAAGTATCCTATGGCTAGGGTTTAAGAGGCCATCAACGTACTGGGGTTGAAAGGTGGATGCAAATGGTTCTGTAAGTATATATAAACAAGATTTAGAGATTAGAATGGTTCATACCTTAATAAATGAAGGTTGGTCTAAGAATCCCTTCAATCCTCTTCTTGCTCCTCTTGCTCCTCTAGCTCCAAGAGACCTACAAAATGAATTATACCTTCCTCAAACCAATATGACCACATATAAAGTAATGATAATCAAAGCGATATTAGAAACTATTCTGATTAACATAAACATCTGATCATAAATATAAATTCAATCACACATTGAACAATGATTTGGGAAGAAGAAGGACATCACATATTTATTAATCATGAAATGAAGTACAAGTATACCTTCTCTTCAAGTTGGGCACCTCACGAAACCTTGATCTAGTTCTGCTGCTTCTCTTCTCCAAGGAACGCAGCCTCCAATCTCTGCAACACAAGGAGATAGCTTCTAGAGAAAAGGTGTGGGCAAAGAGAGTCCCAATTCCTTCAGCATAACAATGCAAAGATTCAAGTCCCCTCTCATGGACCTCCATACATGATTTATATGCTTTATGAAGAGTTAGGGTCGAATACAAAGTAGTTACAACTGAAGGAGTCAGTTGCATAACTACCCGAACTACCCGAATTTTGAAAAACGTATTTTTTGACATTTTCAGGAGGAATACGTGGGTTACGGAGACAACAGTCATGTATGTAGGAGGTATACGTGGGTTTCAATGTAAATAGTCATGTATTTAAGGCATACATGAGTATTATATATGACAAGTCACATACAATACACATATTTCCTTAAGGCAACTCGCATATGCATCAAACAAATCTCATTTTTAGGGTACTTCTGGGCATTTTTAGAATTTGGTGTCTTCTAGAAAGTTTTAGTTGACTGAAATATATTTCCAATGGTGCAAAGAAGAGGTAAAATGGAGTTACATAACTCAATATATGTATCCTCCAAGTTAGGTGTTTTTTCAGTGACTTTCATGAAGTGTCGTCATGGAAGTGTCGACATGCAACGAAATTATGGGAAAGTGGTCACAGGTAGAGATGTGTCATTTTGAGCTATAACATATGCCCCATAATGTATGAGGTTAGAGGGGAAGACAATATCCAAAATACATTATAAAGGAAACAACTGAGTATGGAGAGAACAGAGAATCCAAGATCGAAAGGCTCAAACAAAGGTACCTGAAAGAGAGATAAATGTCAGACAAAACTGATCTCTAGGACATACAAGTCCATATACACAACATCACCATAAAGATGCAGGCGGATCCAACATATGTATGACTGATGAAACTATCATGGCCGCTCAATATGCAAAAAGGCACCATATCAAATCTAAAGGAGTCATGGCCACAAATGAACAAGGTGGATCCATGCTCAACAATCGATCATAGCCACAAGAATACAAGGTGGATATATGTCTCTGCAAAATGTCATATGAAGTATAACAAGGTATTCCGCAGCTTGGGAAATAGAAAAAGATGACGATGCTACTGTTGGCCCAAGGTCTTCAATCCAAACTGCCCAAAAGGTACGAATCCTAACCATGTGAATAAAGGAGTTGAAGTTGAACATGGAGGAAACCATTTGATTACTGGACAATAATGAGAACCATTAACAAATGTGAGGGAAACCACCATTAATGAAAATGGTCCCCAAGGTACCTAGTACATTCTAACAAGTGTGAATATAAGGACTTGAATTCAAACACTTGAAGAATCCATCGAGTAGGAGACATTAAGGTATTCCCACTACCCAATAGTGAGGGAAATTGCCACTGATGACTGCAATCCCCAAGGTACTGTCATAAAACTCTAAATCTCATGTCCAGAGCAAGATTTGTTGCAGTTAATAGGAAGAGATCCATTGGAAGGAAGGCATTAAGGCATCCTTCATCATCCAACATGAGGTAAGTCAAAGACTAATTGGATCTAGAATTGGTATTGAATTTCATGACAAGGACCACTGAAGACATGATGTAATGAATTGAAACTAGGGAATGGTCGACACAAAAGGTCAAGGAAACTGCATAATTGCTTACAAAGGTTTAATCCTTGAACAGTGAGCATGGCACAAAAAGTGACTTAGCCATATTTTGACACAAGAGAACCAACAACACAAATCTGCAATGTAGGAGACATTGACAGATTCCCCATAAAATTGGAAAAGAAGCCAACTGGAGGAGTAAGAAACTCTAAATTAGGATAAGGCCAAAATATTGGGACCCAACTATTGATATACTCAAAACTGGTGCTTTGTTCAAGGAGACAAGACTTGCTGCCATGATGTAAAAAACATGTGAATGAACTTCCCTTCCCTATTTCTTGTAAAGGTTTAACGAGTCCAAGAAAGCCAACTCGGGACCTTCTTCATTTTTGGTAAGCTCGAAGAAGAGACAGAAGAATTCTTAATAAAACATTGATTTGTGGATTTTATGAGCTTGAATTAGTGAATGCTCAATGGTGTTTTCATAGTTTAGAGAGTTTGAAAACTCCAAAGAAGACTCCAGGGGGGTTCTTTTTTGTAAAGTTAGTCTCCTAAGTCCGAAAAAGTATAAAACAATCAAAAGGAAAACTTTCTTAGCTTTCGAAGAAGTAAGGTGCACCTTTTTTGTACTTAGTCGAGGAGGCCTGGAAAAAGTTAAATTACCACCTACCCAACGCTCCTTCAAAATCAGCATATAGCCTGAGTTTAACGAGTGTGAAGGAAGGCAAGATCACTGGGAAAGATCCATTTGATTACGAGAAATGGAGGTTACAACAATAAACTTGATGCTTTGTTCTTTAGGGTTTAATGAGCATGACAAAGACATAAAGTACATTTGGAATATTTTTCATGTTTAGGTCCAGAGCACGAAAAAGAGAAAACTAATCTCATACCAGGGGCTCCTTTTCCGTAAGTTTAGTCCCTTAGGTCCAAAAAAGCGATAAACCTATGCCTAAGAATACTCTTCTCAATTCCAAAGAAAAGAGAGTGATCCTTTCTTGTACTATTCCACATGGTCCGAGAAAGTGATAACCTACCACCAATGTGGATTCCCATTCACATATTCTTAACGAGCCTGAACGTACAAGTTTACTCGGAAATCAAGTCTATTTTGAGGAGTCAGACTTGGGCCTAAAGAAACTCCATATCTTTCCCGTGAAGTTTTAACGAGTCCGAAAAATTCAACTCGTGGCCTCCTTACTATTTTTAACAAGCTCGAAGGAGAGCAGAAAGAATTATCTAAATGCGAGAATACGAGTGTCAGAAGCAAGCGAAACCTATTCCAAATGCGAGGAACAGACCTATGCATAATGCAAGGAACATGAGCAGGATAAAGACACTTGGGGAATGTCTCCTCGAGGTAAAGGGTGTCAAGTTGTAAAGGAAAAATGATAGAAGTCTTAGTGACGATGAGAACAAAGATGAGGGCTTATACAACAAGCTAAAAGTGTGGAAGCCGGCATCAAGATCAAAAGCGTGAGCAGGATACATGCAAATGCAGTTATAGCTTGAACAACAAAACAAGGCCAGTAAACAATTGTGAATCCAACTAAGAATCCTATCTCCAAGAAACAACAATATCAATATCATATTTATAAGAAAAGATCCAATGCGGGTCACTTTGGCAGAAACACATGTGACTTTGCTATCTTCTATAAAAATTAAAGTCAAGGAAGAATCAACTGAAGAAGATTCTATAGAACCAAGGCTTGAGGGTTTATAATCAGTAAGATCAACCTCAGAAGGAGATAAAAATCAACAAGGGAGATAGAGTCTGCAGGAACAAACACAGTATCATAGGAGTTGAAAAATTCATAAGAAAAATAAAACTCATCAGGATCACTAACTTGTTGTTCAAAGGAAGAGTCAAAAGACTCAACAAGACCAACATAAGAAGACTGATCCATGGGAAGATCAAGATTACTAAGAAAATCATGGTTAGACTTAGTCACAACTGAACTGACATCCAAAATAAGGTCAAACTATATCAAATACTCTAGGAAGACTTCAGCCAAAGGAAGGATATCATCCGAGATAGGACACATGTCTAAAATTTCAAATGGATTAACAGAGTGGAGAGCAAGATCCATAGTCTATATAGGATGACTCACCTAGTCAACTGCTGGGACCAAGTCCCAAAAAGGTAAGCATGAAAATAGAGGCTACTTCTCAGTAGCAATTGAACACAAAGGACATGAGGCCACATATCTCACCTGTGGCAGGGTAGTGTCTATAGAAACACTGGGAATCAATAAGGAAAGAACTGGTCTCTAGTTGGGTCAAGAAAAATATCAATAAAATCCAACTGATCAATAGTGACAATTTCTTTGCCATGTTTAAAGTACATCACATGAAAGAATGTTGACACCACAGCTTGCATGGCATAGACATAATCACGTCCAAGGAGCATATTCAATTCCAAGGGGTCTTTTATCACCATGAAGTCAACTAAGACGGCCTTCCCACCCAAAGTAAGAATGTTGACACCACAGCTTGCATGGCATAGACATAATCACGTCCAAGGAGCATATTCAATTCCAAGGGGTCTTCTATCACCATGAAGTCAACTAAGACAGTCTTCCCACACAAAGTAACAGGTGTTTGAGCAAGAATTCCCATGGCTATACAAGTTCTTCTATCAAACACAAGTAACTGAATAGCAGTCGACACAAGGCTGGGAAATCCCATGCCTCGACAAGAACGAGTAGACAAGATACTAACTAAGGCTCCTTCATCAACAATACAACGAGCAATCGTGTATGGTTCAACTTTGACCTTTATCTGGAAAGGTGCATTAGAAGGAAGGTGCAGCTCAACTAGGCTATCCTAATCAAAGGAAGCAATCTGAGAGCTTGGGGGGGGTTCATCTAAAGCAAGTTCAATGCCCCCTTATTCAGTAAGTTCTGAACTGGAAATGAAGAAAATGTGACTAGCAGACACTTCACTGTCCAAAGGAAGAGTGGGATTGATCGACAATAAAATCGATTCAACCGCTTCGTGAAAGTCACTCTTCGAAGGGAGTGTGATTGACCAAAGGTGACATTGGTTTAATCACATAAGGATCACTCTCTGAAAGAAGAGTGGGATCGACCAAATATGATATTGGTTCAACCACTTGATCAACCAAAGGTTGAGTATATTGTTGAGAAACTATAGCTGTTTAGGAGAAGGAAATTCTTGATTCTAGGACCACATTCTTCACACCTCTGCGATAGTAGGGCACTAGTGAGTAAGATGATCTCCCTCTCATAGCTTACAAGGGAACTTAAGTTTGCACTTCAAATGACCAGTTTTCTCAATGGTGTCAACATGACTAGCAGTGGATGACTGTTTGCTCTCAACATGACCTACAGAGGATAATATTTTTCCCCCAACATGACCATCAGAGGTTGGGTGACTGGGTCCAACTTGACTAAGAGAAGGTGGTTGTTGAAAAAATTCAGAATGTTCAAAAATGGGATGACCATGAAACCAAACTCTTTGCACTTCCATGATAGAAGGGAATTTATAAGTAAGGTGGTCTCCCTCACAAAGCTTACAAGGAAACTTGGTCTTTTGTTTTGAACGGGTAGTTTTTTCAACAATGTCAACATGACTCACAGTGGCTGACGGATTGTCTTCAGCATGAACCATAGAGGATGAGAGACTTCCCCCAACATGACCTGTAGAGGCTGAGATACTGGGTCTAACATGACCTACAAAGGTTGGACAGGAACCACCAGCATGAACCACAGAGGCTGAATGGTTAGGATCAACATTCTTTGCAATAGTTGAGTGTGTGCCCCCAGCATGAACTTCAGAGGCCGGGTGGATGGATCCAACATGACTTGCAAAGGTTGGATGGGGAGGTTCAACTTGAACATCAGAGGTTGAACGGGTGCCCTCAGAATGAACTATAGAGGTTGAGTGATTGGATCCAATGTGACCTGGAAAGGTTGGAAGGATCCCACCAATATGATCACTGAGAGGCTGGATGGTGAAGATCAACTTGACTTGCACAGGTTGAGTGCTTAGATCCAACATGAGCTTAAGAGGTTGGATAGGTGCCCCTAGCATGAACTACAAAGGTTGGGTGATGAGGTTCAACTTGACCTGTAGAGGTTGAACGGGTGCCCCCTTGCTTATGTTCCTTCTTCCTATTCCTCCTTCTTTTACTCCTTTTAGACTGTCAGCTACTAGTATCAATACTTTCACCGCATGAGGTAGAAGGGGTAGGAGAATCAACTACATGTGAAGGGGAAGCATTGTTTTGATGCCCTTGATATAAGGAGTTTACTTGAGAAGTACCAAGATCATTCAGGATAGTTGGAGTGGAAAACAACCACACCTGTAGCCCTAGGGTGAATCCAGGTAGATTCAAGATGGCCATCAAAGGAACACCAACATTCCCTGTGAGAGGAATAGTACAAGAAGTTCCCGGCATGGGGATCTCTTGGTTGGTGTTCAAAGGGGTGTTATCCATAGTTTCAAACAATAATACAAAGTCTAAGGCCAATAGGAAACCAAAAGTAAAAAGCATACACCTAAAGGCAGACTAAGTAAAGACAAACACACAACACTCACTAAAAAATTCATAAATCCAAACAGACAAGCAAGTATAAGATATGCTTTCTAGAAGAAAGATGATAGATAGTTACTTGGCATCCCTGTAGATGTTCTTAGGCACAAGCAGAGGAATCACCCGCCACCCTGTTATGGAGAGAAATTCCTATGGCTTGGGGTACCACAATAGACATCTTGACTCCAGAAATCAATCCTTTCCAATATGCAATAGAAATCAAATATCTAACACTAAAGGATCAAGCCGCATACCTTATTCCGGACGGTTGAAGTAGATCCCCGTTGAACTTTCCAACTTCAGCTTGAATTGATAAATCACTTCCTCAACAACAAGTAAACAAGACAAGCATACTATATATATTGGTGTTAGATCTATTCTAGCATATATAATCAACAATGTATAAGCATTTGAAATCATCCATGAATAAAGTATTCATTCAAACATACATTATTGGACAGGAAAAGATATTTCTATTAATATAAAATCAGAGATTACAATGGATACAACCTCTATCGGCATGTCTGTGAATCGAAGAAACTGAATCCCCCACTTGGGCCTCCACCACCTCAATCCTCCATCTCTCGATAGAAAGCTCACAAGAAAAAGGCAAGCTTGGGAAGAACACAAAAGTGCTCCAAGGGACAAAGGGATGCAGACTCAAGCACAAGTTTCGGCAACAATGGACTATAGTTTCTTTGCTCTCAATTCTCTCTTATGCCTTCAATGTACCAAAGATTTCCTTATATAGCTTTTCAAAGGGGTAATGAAAGGTCGAATCCGAACGATCTCAAGGCATAGGGAAGGCTAGGAGTCAAGTGAGTTGGATCCATGTCAAGGAAAACTCCAAAAGGATTTGGATTATGCACACATCCAGATGTACACGGTTTTAGTGGTCAAACCCACGTATATACGCGATTAGGGGTTTAAAAGTCGTGTATATGAATTTACACATGTTTTTAGGGATGGTCAAGGAAACATCAAAGGACAAAAAATGGTCCAAGGGGTCTAAGGAGTCTGCAGAGGGACAGGGGAAGGCCATAAAAGTGTGATTCACCTGGAGTGGTAAAATCAGCTATAACAGATGCCCCCTAATGTGTGAGGTCAAAGGGGTCATACAATGGCCGAAATACATTATAATTCCATCCCAAAAGTGGAGTGATGAAGGATCCCAAATGGAAGACCAGCCACCCAATCAGCATAGTATAATGATACAAGTCTGCACATACTGCAAATACATATAGCAGTCCTGGATACATAAGAGTACAATGGCCATGAATAGGCATGATACAAGATATCACATAAGTGGTCATATCCACGTAAAATATACATAGATCAGAATCTCCATGATGAATATATACAAAGGACTATGATCTCCATAATGGCTGAAGATATATAATGGATCAAGATCTCCATAATGGCTGGAAATGCCTGACATATACTGAAATCAAGTCACGAGAGCTGAAATCTCATGAACACTGGCACGTTTAAGGAGGTAGCATATAAGAGATGCCACCAACCTGGAAGGTCTTCTACACAAACTGATACGAGTACATGTCCTACTATGCGAATAGAGGTGTCGAGGTCAAACATAGTAGTCCATCATCTGATTACTGGTCATTGATGTATACCATTAACAGATGCAAGATCACCCATCGATAATGAAAATGGGAATCAAGGTACTAGAGTGCAAACTAACAAGTGTGAATAAATGTGTTGAGGTCGAACACTTGAGAGGATCCATTGATCAGGGGACATTGATGTATTCCCAAATACTGTCGATGGCGAGAGAACCTGCCACTAATGACTGCAAGTCTCAAGGCACTCAAAAATTACTCTAGATTCCAATCCCAAAATAAATGATCTAAAGCCGATGGAATGAAATCTGTTGGAAGGAGGGCACTAAGGCATCCCCCATCATCCAACATGAGGTACTCAGCAAAGCTGTATAGTGTGGAAGGACTCAATCATAAGGTGCATGAACCAGTAACTGTACCAGGAATGGCCAACATGCAAAGTCAAAATAACTGAGGAATGGCCGAATCAGGTTTCAAATTCCTTTGAACAAGAGCATAACGGTGAATGGTGACTGAATAAACACAGCATAGACTCGATATACAAAACTGGGACATCTATGCGACATAGGAGGCATCGACAGAGGCTCCATGGGGACTAGAAGCTTAACCAGTTGATGGAGATAAACTCAGATAAAAAAGTACAACTCCTAAAGTCAAACTATAAACCCAACCAACGGATGTGATATACAGTGCTTTGTTCGAAGGCAACACAACTCGACAGCTGCCAAAGATAACATCTTTCCTTGTCCGGCTTTTTGGTTTTTTTTTTTTGGACTTTTTCAAATATTTAAAAAGCTTGAAAAAGAATAAAACTGCTTTATAGTTACAGACTAGGAGGAGACGAGTGTCATAGGGGAAAACAAACTAGTTCCAAGCAGTGGAACATACCTATGCTCAATGCAAGGATACATGTGTAGGATATCGACACTCGAGGGAAACTCCCCTCCCGGTAAAAAGGGAATCAAGCTACAAAGGATATATAAAATGGCTCTGCATGGCTAGAAATGAGACAAGCTCAAGCTATATGGCTGAAGCACAATGTCAGAGAAGCTGGCATAAAGCTCAATAAGGCAAGCAAAGCTCATGCTAATGCAATTACAACTTGACATAAGGGAGTCCTAAGGGAAATAGGCCAACAAAAGATCAAGAGGAGTATGAAGCTCTTGCGAAATGTCATGGCAATACTATACAACAGACTCCCATACCCTAAGGGACAAAATGTCAACATGGGCACCAAATGAAAATAAGGCACTAACTAGGGTACCCATGTAAGGTCAATCTCTACCACTCATATCATGCCACTTCTAAAACAACAAGAAGGTTCTGTGACATAATAGAGTGGGTTCCTACCTAAGGCTATAATGAAACAGTCATAAGGTCATGTAAAATGAAAATGGTGGTGAAACCTAACCTATATGCCAGTTTAGACATGATACCTGAGATCAGTACGAACGGGTCAATCCAACGGCTGAAACGGCACTCAAAAAGGTCTCCTACATCATAAATTAGGTCAAAAATGGTCCAAAATGATTAGAACTGGTTCAAACTATAGGAAAGGGGGTAAAAATTTTCAAAATTTTGAAAAGTTTCTATAAATAGTAAAAAATTCAAAACATTATAAAACATTTGAAATTTTTACCCATTTGAGCTCAGATTTTCAACAGCAAATTCTAGGAGATCCAGCTGGCGGAATCCACTACCATTTCTTTCAGTTACTTACCCATACTCTTCTCTTCCATTTTGATGCAATTTTTATCAAATTCCATGGTTATTTGGTATTTCTAGGCCAATCTAAAATAGGCACTGTGGCCCACACAGAAATTGAGGGTTTTTCCACATATAAGGCTGGATATACGCAAAAAATGCCCTCACAGTCGCGTACATACGTGGATGTTTGGCAAAGAGTCGCGTATGCGGCCGCACATGAAGTTTTTTAAGTATTCTAATGGGAAAACTTGCAATTTTTTCTGTAGGATGGTCCTAGAATGGAGAGAATGTGAACATAGTGATGTAGAGGAGGCAGTAAGGGCCAATCTAATGTCTCAACAAGCGCTACGTGCATGTGGGCTCTACAAATTTTGATGTCTTGGTGGCTTAAGGGCCAAACCAGAACTATCGCAAACGCTAGTGGATTATTGGGATCCAGACTCAGAGTCATTCCAGATAGATGGGATGTCCCTCACCATAGAGGTGGAGGACATATACTTTATTACTAGACTTTCCCGACGGGGGGAATTAGTGAACCTACGTTCTTGCGGGCCCAGAGGTGACCTGACTATAGATGAGTACATTACGGTGTACTGCTATCTGAACACGGAGAAGGTGGGGAGTCAGATCCCAACCAAATCTATATAGGTGTTGGGCCTAAAGGCCATCCTACTGACACTGGGTAGGATAGCAGGCTTGGCTTCACTCCACCAGGCCTCGCGGCCTCTGATGTTCTATGCAGTGGAGTGCATGAGACCCACCATATATGACTAGAGCACTACACTACTGAGCAACATGAAACACCAGCTCAGTGAGTGTAAGATGGGCAGAGTGTGAAACTTCAGCTTCAGCAGCATACTGAGCATGTTTTTCTTTGAGCGTGTTCCAGGATTGAGCCCCAGAGTTGACGTTCCTCTACACAGGTTTCGAGATCCGGCCCAACGGTGTTGGGTAGATGCGATGCGTAGACTGGGTGGATTTAGGGTGTCCAACCCCTATCCAGCTGAGATATTTTTGTGGTGGCAATGATAGATAGTTTCCATCGATGACTACCCCTATGCGGGGATATATTTTCGGGGCGACCTGGACATGCCGCTACCAACTGGATCGGCATACGGTGACATAAGTAACGAATCTTGACCCTCTCTTTAAATTTCTGAGTTATTTAATTTTTTGTGTTTTTTGATTATATGGAATCAAAAGACATGTTTTTGGGTGACAATACATAGTGACATCTACCATATGCATGCAGATGTGGGACCATGACGGCCTGAAGGCTTCCCTCGTCATAGATGGAGGGGAAGAGGAGATGATATCATGGGTGTGGATGCGGAGTGGACACTCCAAATCATTCATACCAACTTTGTGAGGCTGACACATAGAGTTACCATGGTGCAAGTCGAGGACTTGCCTGAGGCTATGCAGCGCCAGGTGGTGGGTGTACCATGAGCATGGGTGCGATTATTCCAACGGCTAGCTAGAGCCGTAGTGACCTTCCAGGACCACAACCCTCCTATCCTCCACAGGCTTAGATACCTGGGAGTTATACATTTTGTATTACCGTGTATTATATTTTGGTGGCTTGAGAGCCCCATTTTTGTATCATGACACTATGTATTACCACATTTTGCATGTTTATAAAAAAATTTATGATGATCGGTTTATTTATTTACATGTGTAAAATTTGTGTTTGTGATGAATTTATTGTGTATGAAACAAATGCTAATCTAACACGCAGTTAGCATATGAGTCAGCACTTTGATTAATAATTCTTGGAATATGTATGTATGTTATATTGTCAAATTTCCGTTCTAATAATCTTACACATAAGAATCTTCTTAATAACGTCGGATCTATAACATGGTACAAACCATTAAGTTGTGACACTACTAACTCTGAATCAAGATGTACCTCAAGAGAGAGAACGCCATGTGAAATGGCATCCCGTAGAAGCTCAATAATGGCACTATATTCAGCAACATTGTTTGAAGATGGCCGTAAACATACGCCTCCTAAAGACAGTACCTGACCCATAGGAATATAAATAACCCAAGCAGAAGAGGCTGAGTGTTGAGTGTGATGGCTCACACCATCCGTGAATCCTATGTAGGTGGAAGATTCCATTGACATCTACCAAAAGAAACGAAAACTAATCACAAACCCAATCATTATAAGAAAAAGACCTAACTATGCAAAATTGTACAATAATATACAATACCAGCCTTGGCTGAAAATTATGCATAGTATTTTTTGAGATAGAGCCCATTTCTAGGCTCCACCAAGGTCGTTCCCCCGTAATCCACTAACTCATACGTGCCCTTCTCTAACGCACGTTTGATGACATAAGGACCATGCCACATGGGGTTAAACTTTCCTACCCCCAAGGGTTCTTTCGGTTGATCCCACAAAAGGACCAAGTCTCCCTCACTAAACCTCCTTGGATGGACAGACTTATCGTACTGGACCTTTACGCGATGTTTATTGACTTCTAGAGCCACCAAGGCATATCGACACTGATCATCAAGTTGCTCAAGGTGGACCAAACGCTCCTCCAATGGGGAAGTGTCTAGTAAGAGCTCTACAGCTAGCTTCAAAGAAGGAATCTCACACTCAACCGGCAATACCGAATCCATTCCATGTACAAGTTGATATGGAGAAAAACCCATGGCAGTCTTAACAGCGGTTCTATACGCCCACAAAGCAGGATATAACATGATGTGCCAATTATTCTTGCTTTGTGTGATGGTTCATTGGAGAATGGATTTGATTGATTTATTCACTGCTTCTACCTGTCAATTCACTTGAGGGTAGTAAGAGGAGGAATGCTCTTTCTTGTACCCTAACTTTGATGCCAACTCTTCCATCATACAGTTCTGAAAGTGTGAGCCATGGTCAGTGACAAGCTCTTTCAGAATCCCAAACCGAGTAATAATCTGGTTGAATATGAAGTGCGCGGCTGTCTCACCGTCGGATTTAACTGTAGGCATAGCCTCAGCCCATTTCGTGAAGTAATCAATAGCCACTATGATATGATGATGCCCCCCAGCTGAAGCTGGGTTGAAATCCATAAAATCAAGCCCCCACTTAGTGAAGGGACCGATGGTGATGATGGGATGTAACAGGGCAGGTTTCAAGTGCATATTACATGCAAACACCTGGCAAGGGTGGCACCTCTTGACCACATCAACACAATCCTTAAAGATCAATGGCCAGAAATAGACCACTCTTAAGATTTTTTGGGTTGTAGAAAGCCAAGATAAATGACCACCACATGCCCCTCTATGGCAATCATTCATCACTACCTCAGCCTCCTCATGAGTTGAACAACGTCGTAAAATGGAATCTACCCCACGGCGGTACAAAGTGTTATCCACTATGAGGTAATTCTTAGACACGTGACATAATCATCGTCGTTCATCCCGTGAGAGGTGAGTAGGGACCTTCAATGTTTGTAAATATATAATGATATCCCCATACCATGGGTCTAAAGTTGAGATTAAGAAGATGTGTTCATCGATAAATGTATCTTCACAAACCAACTCCTTGGCCTCGCTTGGGAAATCCGATATAAGCTCTGCAAAAATTAACGATTTCTTCGACTTTGCCGAAACAAACTCGAGATCGAACTCTTGCAGGATGACAATCCATTTATTATATTTTCCCCCAATCATCCTTTGAGTGAGGATGAATTGAAACAGATTGACATGGGCTACAACTAAGGTCTGGCGAAGGAGAATATAATGTCTCAACCATTGAACCGCATGTACGGTGGCTAAAGCAATCTTCTCAACATGAGAATAATGGATCTCTGCATTAATAAGATTCTAGCTTAGATAGTATATGACATGCTCTTGGAGCTCCTCATCCTCTTGAACCAAAACCATACCAATCGTCTCCATGGACATGGCCACATAAAGTAGGAAATCATGGCTATAGTCTGGGGGACTAATCACCGGGACCGATGCTAGGGCTCGCTTGAGCACATCAAAGGACTCCTGGGCTCGCTCATCCCAACAAAAGGTGGTGTCCTTCTTCAAAAGACGCGTGAAGCCTCTAGTCAAATTGGCAAAATTGACAACGAATCTCCGTAAGAATTTTTCCATGCCTTGCAAACATTGAAGATGACGAATATTTTTTGGGGGAGACAACTGAAGTATTGCCTCAACCTTCAAAGGGTTGACTCTTATACCCTCTTTAGAAACGATGAATCCTAACAAGCGACCTAACTTCACACAAAAGATGCACTTGTGAGGGTTTAACCTGACCAAATAATGGTGGCATATTTCGAATACCAATCTCAAATGATAGGAATGACACATTCTCATATGAGAATGAGTAGCAAGGTCATCCAAAAATACTTCGATAATTGATTTGAGATCATGGAAGATCAAGGTCATGGCCCGTTGAAAAGTAGCTCCCGCGTTCTTAAGGCCAAAAGGCATTTTCCAATATGCAAAAGTTCCCCAAGGACAAATAAATGCAGTCTTATGTTGGTCCTCAGGTTTAATTTGTATCTAATTATATCTAGAAAAGTTTTCCATGAAGGAAATAACCTCGCTACCCACACACTCATCTAAAATCTGATCAATAAATGGTGTGGAAAAATTGTTCTTAGGACAGGCACGATTCAAATTACAGAAATCAGTACATATGCGGATTGCTCCCTACTTCTTATCCACTGGAATAGGGTTTGAAACCCACTCCATCAAGGGAACAGGATAGATAAAACCATCTTTCAATAGTTTCTCTATCTCTGCCTTAATCATGGGTGCTTTCCTAGGATTCACCGCACGCAAGCGTTGCTGAACAGGCTTAGCGTTAGGATAAGTCTTAATCTCGTGTTTGACAATACGAGGGTCGATACTTGGCATTTCATCGTAAGACCAAGCAAAGATATCATGGAATTCTTTAAACAGCTCAGTGTATTCTTGAATCTTAGCATGGGAACATTCTGCCCCAATATAGACATTCTCTATCCTTCCAGGATCGCGAGAGATATTGATAGGAATCGTTGAAGATATATTTGCCATGTTTCCATCAGCCATCGGACCAGGAGAGCTTAATGGAACCATAGGACTACCAATTCTCTCACTAAGAACCTCCCTAAATTCCTCATGCTCCAAGCGGTCAAGCTCGGGAAGGAAGTAAGATTTATGATGGAGTTCTTCCCATGGTGGCTCAACTCCCTACATGGCCTCAATAATCGCTTCATCTGAAGGGAAAACACTATCAAGGCAGTCGTGCGCGTGAGAAGACTGTACTGCCCATGCAGGAAGCACATAAGGGTCCTCCTCCTCCGTCTGTGAAGAGGAAGGACTGGACTCTGCAATGCACTCAATATTATCTTGATAAGCTACCATAGTTGCAGGCAACGACACATCCGTCATGATGGGCTCACTCAGAGTACTCGGTGTAGGAAGAATCCAAGTATCTTTCATATGACTCATGCGAAAAGACATCGATATCATAGATGTCGAAGCCTCACCGGAACTAGACCCTATCATAAGGATCGGTGCAGACAACTAAAACTTCCCATGAGGGATGGATACATGCCTACACCCACACTCCCAGTTGCTGGCTGAGAGTGTTCAATGATCGGGATCGAAGCTCCCGAAGATGCGTTAACACACGAATTCTTTCCGTTAAATGGAAAGCATACAACACAAAATAGGGAAGAAGCTACAGCTTGCATACTGTACATCCAATTCCTACCCAGCAAGAAATTGTAGTCAAGGGGTGCATCAACCACCTCGACCTCTATCGCAATGTTCTTCCCTCCCAAATGGACCTTAAGGGAAGGAAGGATCCCGTGCGGCCTAAATGATATCCCATCGAATGCAGTTAACATGGTCTCTGATTTAGACAACTCAGGGGAACCTAAACCCTTCCAACATGGTAAAGACATTACAGAAGCAGCAGCGCCTTCGTCAATCACAGTGCACTTGATGGTCATGTTAAGACATTCTACGTGAATCAAAAGAGACACATAGTAAGGCAAGTGAGGCTGAAGTCCTGCGGTTTCAAATTTAATCACGGAAGAAGAATTATTGTCATTCACACCAAGGGCATAAATCAAAGCCTTCCTTTGTGAAGGACAACTCTGAAGCACTTCCAATGCAGACATCGCACAAGGAGTGTGGCCCAAATCCTTGACAACTGAATAGTTCTGGGCAGCTCGGGCATTAGGATTGTGCCCCAAACGCTTAAGGACTCCCTTAGGAATGTGAGGTGCAACTTCAGGTTTATCCATGGGTTTCTCAATACAAAAAGGAGTCCCTGGTGGATTAGGCTCCCTCCCTAGGCTGGGTTGTGAAGAACCATAGTCTTTCGCACGGGTCACAACTTTCGCAACACGTACCATGTTAATGCAACCATGACCACTACCCTCTGGTAGATCTTGATCACCACCAGACTGATCATGGGTCCTTGAGTTCATATTTTGATTGTGAGGTAAAGGGTTTATTAGCACAGCTAGGCCCTGTGCCAAGAATCTCGAGGCCTCATCGATACGAGGGCACAAGTAAGTGAGGTGATCGTCCTTACACAACTTGCAAGGAAATTTAACCTTACGTTTAGCTTGATTGTCCCCCCCAGCATTACAGGTGTTCTTGTCATTATTATTATCATTTTCATTCCTATTCCTGCCCTTACGATTATTCTTACCCTTATTTTTATTCCGTTCGAGCTGTTGGTTACCCTTCTGGTCCGACAAATGCACTAAAAGCACACTCGTTGTTTGGGTGGGTGGAGATGAAGCCATGGCTTGTCCTAAAGCAGATTGGTTGATTGACAATTGACTGACTTGTTTTGCAACCGAATCCGCAAGTTTAGCACTCGCACAACCAACAATGCCATCGGCATGTGGTCCAGGTTTAACTTTGGGATCGAAACTAGAATGCGGAGCATTGGGAATAATCTCATATAACAAACTGGACTGAGCATAAATCAAGTCTAGTTCCTGTGCCCTAAAAATGGCTTGTTCTTCATTTTGCACTCCAGATGTAGAAACATCCTTCGCTATATATGGAAATAACGACTTAAGGAACCATTCAAGGAGGAATTCCGGTGGGATAAATGCTTGAATTAACCTCTTTCGTCTACGCCACTCTTGGATATGATCCGAGATATGTGTGGCTTTATCCTGCCCAAATGTCGACAAGAGTTTAGTACCAACGTCATAACGCATTAGTAGTTGGAAGTGGTTAAGAAAAGTCATCGCTAGGTCATCGAACAGAGCAAATGCCCCCCTAGGTAACTCTATATGCCATTTCACGGCAGGCCTTGTAAGGGTGCATTGAAACAACCTTAAACGGATGGAATCCTGGTGTAAGGAATTCGAAGAGCACCATAGGTGGAAGGTAGTAACATGTTCACTCGGATCCTCTCCTGGTTTGCCCTCGAATTTGGTTATGTCCGAGGGAAGCTTAGTAGGGACAGCCAGCCAAGCTGGGTCATGAGCTACAGGATCATTCGTCAATGTCGACAAGTCAGGAAGATTCAGTGTTGCGAGGAAAGGGATCCTAGGATGATGAGGTCGATGGATCGCTTCCTGATAGTTCTGATTCACATAGGTTTGATTACCACCATGGCCTTGGCCATAGTTCCCTCCTCCTGTTTGACCCATATAGGGTGGCATGGAAGCACCATAGTGTGGTGTACCTTGACTATTCAGAGCTACAAAGCCATAATTTGGAGAGTAAGCAGGTTGTTGATACCTGCCCCCATAAGGTGAAGAACCCTGTCCATACTGCGTCCCATAATAGGGTCCATAAGTCATCGCATGAGATGTCCCATGAGACACTCCATAAGTAGGAATATACGTTCCAAAAGTAGGAATATACATCCCGGAAGTAGGAATGTGACCTCTAGAAGTATGACCATGACCTCCCAAAACAACGAGCGGTGCATGTACCTGAGACACAACTAGTCTAGTAACTGCAATACGGACCTGACTCGTAGCAACATTTCGGCCCAAGGGACCACGTGAATGAGGTGGAGGGTGAACATTCGAAGAAATAGGGATAGAGGACGAAGGGATCTGTGTAATTATGTACGTGCTATTCCCTATAGTCACTCATCTTGGATCTGGTATCCTAATAGGATCACTAACCCTAGACCTAGGAGGAATATGTGATGTAGCTTCCACCGCCGGGATGGAAGGTGCAATGTGACTTGTGCTCCCAAAACTCTCTGCATGGTAAGGAATGAGAGTGCCCCCAGGCATAGTGTTAGGCTCAAAATCAGGTTCGACATGGAATGCCAAATCATGTGTGGGAAAACCAGACATACCATAACTACCATAACTAGTGCTCGCGGGTTCAAAATGAGTCTCGTCATCCTCTGGAATTCCATACCGGTGATGCATCAATGGGGAATCAACCCTAGAGTAAGTAGGTCTATCATGAAAGGTTCCTATCTCAGAATTCACTAGACCTAACTCAGTCAAGTCGGGTGAAGGATCATAGTTAGGAGTAAACTCCCCATCTTCGACATGAATGGGAGAAGGTGGTTCAGGAATACCTTCTATATGGTCTCCCATGGTGTGTGAATCAATGTGCAAAGTAGTCCACCTGGACTGTCTATTTCTCTCTCCCAAAGGAGGAGGAAATGCAGAAGGCAGAATTCCTGCTAAACGACGAGAACGACGAGGAGCCACACCCAAATCCACAATGACTCAAAAAATATCAAAGATTCTCTATCTACGCAAACCCTAGGCAAGCTATCGTGCACAGAGCAATCACCAAGAAAATCTAAATCCAAACACAAGCAGTCAAGGGTAGTATAAGTGAGCTCCCGAATGAAGCAAGTATGTCTCACCTAGGAGAGGATTGAGACTCCCATACACAACAAGCGGAGGTACGTAACCAATTATTGTGGCCCTCAGCTTCAACACGTAAAGTGACTATGCTGTCCGACCCCAACCTGGCCGAGACACCCATAGAATAACCCCTACAAAGTACCCCCTTGATATCCTAGGTAAGGTCACTAAGGTCACCTCAATATAATCAATGCTCAGGTGGACAGTCGCAGGCGGGATTGACGGTATGGGCAGGGTAGCAAAGCCCGAAACTCTCGAAAGGGCCCCCAGATACGAATACAATCCTAGAAATATCTTCGATGCTACTCAGTTATGATAGGGGTCATCCTAATCAATAACCACTCACACTGCCTCGTGCTTAACTCCCTTTTGAGAGGAGGATCCTAAGAAACACTGGTTATACCAAGGAATTTCACACACTCACTTGGACAGACACATACATGTTGTTGTTTAGTGGTCTTAGAAAATTAACTCACAATGAACTATTCCAAGACCCTAAAACCTAATCTTGTTGGTGAACCCTATCAAATAAAACAGTGTAGTTCATTTTCATTAAGCGTTGATTTTAATTGGCTTTATTACTCAAAAAAAGTATATGGTCGTGCAACTAATGGTGTTATGACGCAACATGAAGTAAAATGCACACCTAACAATCAATGCAAATGCATTGTGTCCATGAAAAATAGGGTATGTTACTATGTGAAATGCACAATTTTCTTCAAATGATAAGTGCAAGCTTTCCTATATGAAATCCTGACTAATACTCCAAAGCAAATCTAGTGCAAGTACTATGCAAAATTCAAGATGTAATGCATGATGACAAGCAAATATTTTTGGATTTTTTGAAATAAAAATGAGATATAAAAGCAAAAGAATGGCTCTACAACCCCCAGACTCTGCAAGCACATTCAAGCAGCACTCAAGCAAAGTACTAAGGTAAAAGAAATCTAATGCACTAATCCCAAAACAAAAAATTGAAAATGCAATGACAAGAACATTATTTAAAAAAGAAATTTACCCTAAAAAAAATGTCTCTAGTCAGAAATAGAGGTGTATACAGACTCTAGCGATATCAAAGGAGACTCAGTAATCATCAAAATTCACCCAGCAACCCTCCAACTTCCTCTAAAAGGAAAAACTAAGGGCATACACGACTGTTCACAGTAAACCCGCGTGTGTACACAGAAATAGCAATGAAACCCGCGTATATATGCAACTGTGAGTTCAAAACTTGCGTACAGGAAGAAAGGTGCACAAAAATAAAGGAAAACACACAAGCTAAGACAAATTTCACACCAATCAGACACTACCAGGCAAACATGCCCCCAGACCCGACACAGAAACAAGAGAAAAAGAGCAATTCAAAGCCATTGAATGCCAATAGAAAACCCCCAAAGAAAAACTACTAGGAACTCCCCAGCGGAGTCACCAATTCTATTACAGAGAGAAATTCCTATGGCTTGGGGTACCACAACAGACAGCTTGACTCCAGAAATCAATCTTTTCCAATATGCAATAGAAAACAAATGTCTAACACTAAAGGATCAGACCTTGTACCTTATTCTGGACGGTTGAAGTAGATCTTCGTTGAGCTTTCCAACTTCAGCTTGAATTGCTAAATTACTTTCTCAATAACAAGTAAACAATACAAGCATACTATATATCATGGTGTTAGATATATTCTAGCATATATAATCAACAATTTATAAGCATTTGAAATACTCCCATGGATAAAATATTCATTCAAAAACACATTATTGGACAGGAAAAGATATTTATATTAGTATAAATCAGAGATTACAATAGATACAACCTCTGTCAACACGTCTGTGAACCGAAGAAACTGAATCCCCACTTGGGCCTCCACCACCTCAATCCTCCATCTCTTGAGAGAAAGCTCACAAGAAAAAGGCAAGCTTGGGAAGAACAAAAAAGTGCTCCAAGGTACAAAGGGATGTAGACTCAAGCACAAGTTCTGGCAACAATGGACTATAGTTTCTTTGCTCTCAATTCTCTCTTATGCCTTCAATGTACCAAAGAGTTCCTTATATATCTTTTCAAAGGGGTAATGAAAGGTCGAATCTGAGCGATCTCAAGGCATATGGAAGGCTAGGATTCGAGTGAGTCGGATCCATGTCAAGGAAAACTCCAAAAGGATTTGGATTATGCACACATCCTGATGTATGTGGTTTTAGTGGTCAAACCCGCGTATATACGCGATTAGGGGTTGAAAAGTCACGTATATGAATTTACACATGTTTTAAGGGATGGTCAAGGAAACATCAAAGGACAAAAAATGGTCCAAGGGGTCCAAAGAGTCTGCAGAGGGATAGGGGAAGGCCATACAAGTGTGATTCACCTGGAGTGGTAAAATCAGCTATAACACACCCTCCCACACCTTCTACCGGGGTTACCTTCCAAGCCCATCCAAGGTCAACCAGAAATAGCCTTCCGGTGTACCTCTGTATGAACCCTATATGTCAAAGAGACTAAAGGTTACCTTAACCATATTGACAATCTGGGGGGACAGTCGCAAGCCTGGTTCGTACGAATGGGAAGGGTAGCAAATCCCAAAACCCTCTCTAAGACAGAATCCCCAGATGCTTAAAAACCTTGGTCTATGCTTTGACAAGGAATCAAACGGTTATCTCCTCAATCCAAGTCTCCACGCGGCCTCGTGCTTAACTCTCGTTTGAGAGGAGCTTCCCAGATACAATCAACATAGAAGAGGATTTACCTAGTGATTAGCCAACTACGTCTAAGATTTAAATACTTGTGGGGAGTTTAAACTCCCTATCCCACAAGTCTAGCCTGAGCCAGTTAGTGTATGACCCTATAAAATAAAACATACTAATAATTTTTAAATTATATCGTTTATTTTAAAAGGTTGTTTTTAGTCAGAGGGTAAATGGTGTGAAACTTATGTGGTGTTTTGACTCAAAGTTGAAACAAAATGACTAAGCAAAGAGAAATGAAATGCAAAAAACAAAAAGTATTCTCTTTCTTTTCAAAAAGAAACTTGAAAGCCACAAAAGAACAATTTATTTTTATTTTTTCAAAAATAATGATATGCAATGCATTAAAGACAAAACCCTAATCTACATGCATATTAAATAGCTATATGTTCTTTTTCTTTTATAAATGAAAAAGAAAAACTACCTACAAACAAAAGTATGTAGATGACAAGAACAAAGCAAAAGGAACTCTACTATACAACCACCAAACAAACTCTAGAATGCCCTAAAGTCGGTATAAACCCTACTTGGAAGGAAGACTTGCATAAGAGACAAGTCAACTATTTTGGCATGGTGAAGTTAACCAACAAAATAAGAAGGAAACAAAAACCAATAAGCTTCTAAGTTCAGACAAATATCACCAATAGAGGCTGACCAGAAACATAAGCCAAAAATAATGTCAAGAAAAGGGGGTGGGGGAAAAGTGCAAAGAGATAAAGAACAACCAAAAAGGATGACACTAACTCCCTAGATTCATGCACCTGCAGAGGACCCCAAAAGACCTACCAAACATCCCACAACAATAGAAAAACCCACAAAAATGAGGAAAAAACACTATTTTAGGGGCACACGCGGGTTTGTTCTACTGACAGGTCGCATGTCATATGCGGGTTGATAGTATAGCAGGTCATGTGTACAAACCAGAAATGTGACTGTTCAGTCTGCAACTCACGTATGCGTGGAAAGAATCCCAAACAAGGTCAAAAACTGCCTTAGGAAGACAGGGGAAGTGTGTTATCAGACTTAGAAGGTGTTCCTAAGTGGCAAGAAGGATATGAAAAAATGCAAAAGACTGAAAAAAATATAGAGAAACCCCAAACAGACAAGGCTCTCCCCAGTGGAGTCACCAGTTCTGTTGTAAAGGAAAGTATCCTATGGTTAGGTTTTAAGAGGCCATCAACGTACTGGGGTTGAAAGGTGGATGCAAATGGTTCTAAAAGTATATATAAACAAGATTTAGATATTAGAATGGTTCATACCTTAATAAAAGAAGGTTGATCCAAGTATCCCTTCAATCCTCTTCTTGCTCCTCTTTCTCCTCTCACTCCAAGAGACCTGTAAAACGAATTATACCTTCATCAAACCAATATGACCACATATAAAGTAATGATAATCAAAGAAATATTAGAAACTATTCTGATTAACATAAACATCTGATCATAAATATAAATTCAATCACACATTGAACAATGATTTGGGAAGAAGAAGGACATCACATCTTTACTAATCATGAACTGAAGTACAAGTATACCTTCTCTTCAAGTTGGGCACCTCACGAAACCTTGATCTGGTTCTGCTGCTTCTCTTCTCCAAGGAGCTTAGCCTCCAAGCTCTGCAACATAAGGAGATAGAGTCTAGAGAAAAGGTGTGGGCAAAGAGAGTCCCAATTCTTTCATCATAACAATGCAAAGATTCAAGTCCCCTCTCATGGACCTCCCTACCTCTATTTATATGCTTTATGAAGAGCTAGGGTCGAAGACAAATTAGTTGCAACTGAAGGATTCAGTTGCATAACTACCCAAACTACCCGAATTTCAAAAAACATATTTTTTTTACATTTTCAGGAGGAATACATGGGTTGCGGAGACAACAGCCTCGTATGCAGGAGGTATACGTGGGTTTCAATGTAAATAGTCATGTATTTAAGGCATACGCGAGTATTATATATGACAAGTTGCGTACAATACACAGGTTACCTTAAGGCAACTCACGTATGCATCAACAAATATCATTTTTAGGGTACTTCTAGGAATTTTCAAACTTTCGTTTCTTCTAGAAAGTTTTATCTAACTAAAATATCTTTCTAACAGTGTAGAGATGAGGTCCAATAGAGTTACATAACTCAATGTATGGATCCTCCAAGATAGGTGTTTTTTCAATGAATTTCATGAAGTGTCATCATGGAAGTGTCGACATGCGACGAAATCATGGGAAAGTGGTCAAAGGAAAAGATGTGTCATTTTGCACTATAACAAGGAGATTTCAGGTTTGTAGGTGCTTGGGAAGAGAAAATATGTAGAATATTTTGGCCAAGCACTTGTAGATATGCAGAAGGACATAGAGGAGGGCTTAAATATGAGAGAGATAGATGAGGAACCACCATTTGAGTATGAAAGAAGTGGTATGTGTTGATACAAGGATTGGTTAAACAAGAACATAAGTAATATGGAATTCCAAGGAAGCATAAGTCTTTCTTGCATTTGCAGAGAATTGTTTGGCATGCATGCCTTGAAATAGAGGCCTCCTGAGTTGCCTATATGGAAGGAATATTTCAATATGGAGGAGGTGGATAACCACATCCCATATGGATTAGAAAAGAAAAAGGTTTTTATTAATTCATTGATTGGGTGGATAGATGCACCATTGAGATGAAGACTTTGGAAGGTAAATGTTTATTTTGTTTCTACAATAAAATATTTGTTGTGCCTGACATTGTTTTGACAAGTGAGCATCAACAAATACATATTTCGTAGTCATTATATATCTCCATTCTTCATGCATCCATGGATTGGGTGAGAAACTACATGGAATATTTTGAATCACCATGTAAAAATAATTAGTTTGAATTGATTGCATGTTGAATACATCAGTGCATGAAAGAAATCAAATAGTGAGGGAGGAGATATCAACTTTGTTCGATCTAGTAGAGGAGGTTTTCAAAGGCATTCGAAGTGGCAGACTATTAATTTGGTTGTGGGATCCTGGAATTCCTCGTAATGGAAGATTGTTTCAGATGTTAGTGATGGGTGAGGAAGTACAGCATAGACTATGGGATCCTAGTATCATTTGGTGTGGATGTATTATACATTGCATTTCTTATATTCATTTGGGACAATGGAAACATTCTTGGTCTCAACTCTTTATGCTGGAAATATTAAGTAGCAATATGTGGGACAAAGACACCTCTTGAGAGGAGTAAATTTCAGAGGGTCAATACCTTCCCAAAATTGATCTCCACCTTAATCCTCATCATCATATATGTATGAATGAAAAATTTCTACAAAGTACATCTCCTTGTTTCCAATGTGACTATCTAGGATCCACATGCATGAGCTGTATTTTGGCTAGTGCACCTATGGTTTCACCATCTTACAAGAGTAGCGCATACAACAAGAAATTTGGTAAGCTTGTATTTGTTCCTTTTAATGACATTTTGGTTCTTTATGGGATGTTTGGAAAGCATTATTTTGGTATGGGAGATATTTCAAATACTTGGGGAAATCAGTCATTACATAACCATTCTTCTAGACATGAATTTGAAAGGATTTAAGAATCATATCTTAACTCTATGGTTGGTATTGGTAAATTTGGGTCCTACATGAAGAGGATTCCATCCACCCTTATTTGGATCAATTCCAAGGATGTAAAGATGTGGGAGAATGGTGCACCATGTAGACATTCCTTTAAGTTCAAAACACATGTGGCTAACCAAGGAAGCAAAGGAGACACTTGTTGGTATTTGAACCCCAACATATTTTTCAAGTGAATGAAAAAAATGATGCATGATTATTCCATGTTTTCCCCACCAGGTTTCGCTCCACCATTTGTGCATAAAGGTGGTTCTCCCAAAGGAATCTTAGGAATGGTTTTGAGATCGAATAGACACCCCATGAGTTTACAGACTCATCATAGACATTATTCAATCACAAACATGCAAGCGTTAGTCATTATGTATCCATTGAATAAATGCATAAAGTGCTTAAGGGAAAGTAAGCTTGAGATTGAAATTCACCATAATGGTTCAAGGACATTCTCAACACTTGAGGACCTCAATGTATGGCATCAAAAAGGAGTTTAATGTGGTTTAATGTGATTTATTG